>ML675649.1:17324429-17335497 GCA_007922155.1 Mesoclemmys tuberculata | reverse complement strand
CTCCCACTGTCAAATTTATCAGCAGTGACACCTTACTGCCACCAGCCTTGTGTGCCATGACCTTGTGTGATGCCATTTACATGATAGCCTCAGAGACTCCAGCAAACCCCCCCCCCAACGCTCTCTGGACAGTCCCACATTCACCCCTCATTGCTGCCAAAATGTCAGTGACCCCCCCCCCCACAGCCCTGTGAGCCCTCCCTCCACCTACCTTTAACCTTCCTCACCATGATCCAATTGTCTAGCGACCCAGCTGCATTGCTTCCCCCGCCGCCGCAGCCTAGTCTTGCGCGCCATTACCCCATGAGCTTGCTGGCCCCCCCCCCCGGGTGTTCAGCATTCCCTCAGTGTCCCTGCCACGCCCCCGGCACCCCTGGCTGGCATTCAAACGTATCATCTGAGGCCACCCCTTCCCCGATTGGCCACTACTCTCCCCCCCCGGGCCTTATTCCCTTTGATCCTGAGTGACCACCAGCTCCGATTGCCTTGCTGCTGGCCCTCACTGACACCTCCCCCCATACGTGCCCTAATACATTCAGCCTTGCGCTCCAAGTAGGTACCCCATATGACCACAATAACTGGCATTCAGCCTCATTGACTCCCCCGCCCCCCCCCCACACACACTTTGATCTTGATTGCTGCCAAACATCATCAGTGACTCTTGCATGAGCCTTATGCCCGCCAATATCGCTCTTCCTGAGCCACACCCCCCCACACACCCCTCCCCCGGCATAACCTCAATTCAGCCCGATTGCCCTAAGACTCAGGCCCATTGACACCCCCTGGCCGGCACTATGTTCAGCCTGGCTCTACACAAGCCTGTTCCCCCCCCTCCAATGACTTGATAGCCTCATTAACACCCTTCATGAGCCCTCTACACTCCCTTATTGACCCTCTGTGTACCCTGCTGCTGCCAAAGTGATCATTAGTGAGACCTGCATCATACTGTGTCCCACACATGGCGTGAGCCCACTGCCTAGCTAGTCTGACACTATTGAGCCTCAATGATTGTGCCATGAGTCACTTCTCCAGCCATTCCCTTAGTGACCCTTTGCCAGCCAACCAGCACCAATAGCCACTGCTTGACCTCCACTACTTCCAGCCTTGCTGTCCTTGATCTTGTGTGCCCTCCCCAGGTGCCTTACACTAATCCCCTACATGTCTCCTATTATCTTCAGCCTTGCTCTCCATGACATTACTCAGACTCCTTGAGCCCTGTATGACCTGGCATGCTCTTATTAACCTCGCCTTACTGCCACCAGCCTTGTGCGCCATGAGCCTGTGTGATGCCATTTACATGACAGCCTCAGAGACTCCGGCAGACCCCCCCCCCACGCTCGCTGGACAGGCCCACATTAACCCCTAGTTGCTGCCAAAATGTCAGTGGTCCCCCCATTCTCCCCACCCCCCGGCCCCGTGAGCCATCTCTCCACCTACCTTTAGCCTTGCTCACCATGCCCCAACTGTCTAGCGACTCAGCCGCATTGATTTCCCCCCCCTCAGGCCACGCTGTCCCCAGATATCCTTTATGGACCCCTGCTGCCTCCATAGTTATCAGTGACTGTTTGTTAATCTGCCCTGTCACAACTGTTGTGCTCCATGACCTCGTTGGACCACGCTAACATGATAGTGTCATTGCCCCTCCCACCCCTGGCAGACTAGCTTTGCGCACCATCACCCCATGAACTTGCTGCCCCACTGTCTTCAGCATTCCCTCATTGTCCCCCTTCCCCCCCCCAGAACCCCGGTTGGCATTTAAACATATCATCTGAGGCCACCCCCTCCCCGCTGCTACTCCCCCCCCCCCCCCGGCCCCAAGCCTTGCTCCCCTTGTTCTGAGTGACCACCGACTTCCCCTCCCATTGCCTTGCTGCTGGCCCTCACTGACCCCCCCCCTCCAACCACCACATGTACCCTAATACATTCAGCCTTGCTCGCCATATATGTACCCCGTATGACCTGCATTCAGTCTCATTGATTCCCCCCCCTACGTGCACACAGCTGCAAGGTAGTCCTTTATTAACTCCCCCTCACCCCCAATACACACACACACACACGATTGCTGCCAAACATCGTCAGTGACTCTTGCGTGAGCCCTATGCCCGCCACTATCGTGCTTCCTGAGCTGCCCCCCTCTCCCCCACTGTCCTTTATTGTGTGAGCCACAGATTGTTCCTTGTGTCCCCTTACTGTCCCTCTCTATTTTCTTCAATTCTGCGTGTCAGATTAATACATTTTAATAGCAGCTTCCCCCCCCCTTCTCATTTCTTAGGTGCCTAAGTCTTTCTATGTACTCTACAGGGGACTTGGGTACCTAACTTGAGGTTGTGCATTTCCCTAGGCAGCATGACACCAAAGTAAGTCCATTGTGATGCCATGCTGGATAAGCACTGTTGGCTCCATCCCTAAAGTCATTGCTTAAAGCTAGATAGCTAAGTGCCAATGGTTAGTGTCATATTGTCTTATTACTCCAGCTACTGCATCTGTTAAAAACAGCAGCAAATAGGTCGCTGTATTTATATTTGGGGCCTTTAGTGTAGCATCCTTCAATCAGCTGTTTCTGAGTACACAGATCATAGCTGGGATTTGTAAATAAAGATTGCTGAAACTGTAAAGGCTATGATTGGCATTTTTCTCCCCCCGTCCTCCTCCAACATTACCACAGGGGAGTTTGAGTTACCAGTAGCTGCTGATAAAGGGGAAAAGGCACCTGAAACGCCCAGAATTGACATGTCAATCAAGGAGGCAGCATGCAATCTTTTTATGTTTGTTTCTCTTTTTTATTTTGCGGTTTCTGATGCCTAGCAGGAAAGCAGAGCCCCTTTAATAACGTGTCATCACCTGGGAACAATAACATAGAATCATACAAGTCAGGCGATCATATAGTTCAGCTATCACTGGAAGACTCTGCTCTCTTGCATATTTTCTAGTGTTCTTTTGGGGCTCGTTTAAAATTTCTCATAGGCCAGGGTGCCTACCACTTTCCTTGAGAGACTTTATCTCAATGTAACAGCTATTATTGTTAGGAAGCTTTTCTTGATATCTAGTCCAAATATTCTTTTTGTCCCTGATATGCAGGCAGAAAGACAAGATGAAAGGAAGGTGGTTTAAATAGGCTGCAACTTTATTACCTTCACTTACTGGAGAACCATTAGGCACTAATTTGTCAAACACAAGTCACCCTATCCACAACTGATCCAAGTCTATTGCTGAGACCTCCTCTCATCAACCTTTGCATGAGGATTAAAGGGGTGGGCAAGAAGGGCCTGTCTCATCATTGTATCAGCCATGAGGATCTCAGATCCCATTTTTCACCTTCTTTTAGGAAATGCCTTTCCAGCTGTCCACTTCTGACCTTAGTTTGACAGGGAACTGATGGCCTGACCCTCTCCCACTCCAAGGGACCTGCAGTGGACACGCACTTCAGCGTGTGGACATGGGAGATGGCTCAGGCTGGCAGAACAAGGTTTATATTTTCTCCTCCAGATGCCCAGGGGCCAATGGCTTACCTCAGTACCCCTTGCCCATTCACTTGTCACATGGAAGTTCTCACAAATGAGAGTGCTTAATTCCCTTCTTATCCCCCTGCTGCCCAAGACAAAGTCTCCCAACCTCTGAGCATGCAGGCAAAGGGGCCATTTATTTAAAGCTTTATGGCCCTTAGATGCTAGTCCAGGTGCCACTGAACCAGGCTTGTATGAATGGAAACTGTGTGTTAGGTCAGAGGCCAGCAGCACCAAAGGCAAACACACCCAAGTTTTCCCTAATATAGTTTTCTTTCTGCCTGGAGGTGATTTTGCTTTCTTTCTTTGCTGCTAGGATTGTAGGGTCAGATATTTTGAGCCAACCATCTTTGAATTTACTGTCCGAAAGACCTTTTAAGGAATATGCATCTCAATTTTTAATCCAGGAGGGTACCTCACCACTCTACTGTTGAGCCAAATGAGATATTATATCATCCACAGCCACTCTCACTCTTGGTCTGTGCATGCTGGCTTAACAACAGCTTTTGCATGAGCTGTCAGTCAGCTGAGGTTTCTGGCTGAGGAAAGACATCTGGCAGGCTTCTCTTTTTTCATGGAGTTGAAAGGAGGAGTGTATTGTGGGGAAGGAGTGCTAGCAAAGCTGAGCTTTCCCCTCGCTCACTCCAATTTGGGAGGGATCTCCATGCTCCACACTCATGTGGAGTGCAAGCATTGGGACAGGTGGGATAATGGCCATAGGCTTATGGTACATTGCCACTCTTCTATTCCACTGCCGGTGGGGGCATATAATGATTTTGTAAAAACAATAGGAGCACTCTGTTTTACCCTAGGGTACAGCCTCTAACAGGGCATAGCTACTCCCCACCAACTGGGTTCAACTGGTTGCCGGATGGCAGAAGGAGGGTTAATTATTTGGCAGGTCTCTTCCTTCCCAGAATATGACAATTTAAGCATAGTGGCTGTTTTTTGAAATTGTTTTTTGTAATTTTGCCACAAAGTAGCTCAATACCACAGGTGTCGAAATTCTCCATTTGTCCATTCGTTGTGTGTTGGGCCAGATTCACAGAATAACTGAGGTGTCGACCACCCATGTCAGGCCCCCAAATCCAAAGTGCAGGCACCATTGCCGTTCACAAACCCCCCCAAGGAGCTCTTTGCTAACTTTGGAAGGGGTCTAAATTTTCACTGTGGAAGTCTCCTAAGTTCCTTCCTCTGGGCATGCACACTGCTGCCTCAGTTGACGTGTGGTTACCTAAGCCCCAGTGGGATCCTGAAACAAGCATAGCTTGCCTTCAGGACTTAATTTGGTAGGCAATTTCAAAGCACACCCAACTCTACACACTATGGTAGGGTGAGACAGCCTCCCTTATAAATGTATGCTCAGGTTTTAGGGCACTCAACAGGGGACATGAGAGGGTCCAATTCATTTCTCCTTTCTGCTTGATGAGGAACAGGGCTTGAACATGGGCTTCTAATCTCACCCACACCTTAACCACTGGGCTCTGTCTCACCTGTTGATGCTGTTCCTCTGTTTAAATAATCAACTATGCCTAGGACCACGAAGAGTGAGAATGACACTAAAGGCCAATAGTTAAAGTGCTCTGGACAAGGAGGGTCGGCAGGGGAAACAAGTTCAAATTCCTTTGCCTCATCTGGGAAGTGCTGTGGGGATATTTACCACATCCCTTGTGTGCGCTTTCACCACTGAGCTAAAGTTTATATGGGAGGCTGCTGCCTCCCCACTTGCTCTGCTGTGTAGAGCTAAGCATGTGGTAACACCACTGGCACCTAACTCCAAGTCATGGTTCACTGTTGCAACCCAAACCACCAGCCCAGCGGTAGGAGGTGCCCTCTTTTACAAATCTTTATTTGGGAGGTGGGAGACCCCTCACACAATTCCCTTGATGAGGTGAAGGGATTTAAACCTGGCTTCCCTGCCTTATATGAGCACCTTAACCATTACAGCTGTTCTCTCTTTCTGGCATAGTGCATAGTTATTTCTGCACATTGGAACAGCTTTAACAGGAGAGAGACTAAAGAGTAGTGCATACTAGGAGAGCTGACAGCCCTGTGTAGGAGATTCACCTGAAAGGTATGCCACTCACATTCAAATTCCTGGCAGCAGAGGAGAAGTGAACTGGTGATCTACCCCATAAACTAAAGGTTATAAGGGAAGCAACTGCTGCTAGTTTCTCCCCCCACCCCTGGCTGCTAACTGGAGGAGAAAAGAAAGGGGGAAAAGATGAAGGCGCTCTTCCAAGCTCTGCCCAAAGTAAGCTCCACCCAAAATGCTCTCTAGGCTCCTTGAGTTTGACTCCTAGTGATGCGGTTTGAACATGCCCCTGGGCTCTGTTAAGTTCTTTTGGCTTGCTCCTTCTTGAGCTGAGTGAAATAAAGCAGCAATGGATCTCAGCCAAATGCCATTCAAAATGAGACGACACTCACAGCCAGCCGTGCAGCTCTGTAACCCTCCATTTTTATGTGAGGAATGAAACAGTTTAAAGTTATCAGCAAGGGGCTGAGCTGAATATAGCAGTTCCCGTCTTTCAGAACTATTATTCCATGCTCTCTGCTGACTCACTGAAGCAAGTTAAAAACTACAGTGCATTGTCTCCACTAGGATTTTACAGCAGGACATCTAACATGATATAACCATTTCAGTGTAAAAGCTCACCATTATTTATTTATTTATTTTGCAGTAATGAATGCCACAGATATCCCTGCATCAATTACACTTGGTTCTAATTTGTGCGGTTTTTCTTTAATGGCTACAGACTCAGGTTTTTTTGTTTGTTTTAAATTAAAGAATGTTCCATGCACTTCCCTTTACATGTGTCCTCCCTGGTGTTTTCTTACCAGAAACACCATGAGAACTATTGTTTTGGTATTTCAAAATGGTCAACATCAGTGATAGAAAGAGCTTTGATGTGGGGTTTGTTTGAACCAAGCTATTAATCAGGGAAAGGTGCTTGGCTTGCTTGCACAAATCAAGGCAATGCTTTAACTAAAGGGACACCACAACAGAAAAAGCAATATCCCATTTAACTGAATATTTGTAATATTAAAGATGGACCTGATGTCCAAAATTGGTTCAGCCCCTTACAGAGAGAGATGTATCCTAGGTCCTGCAAATAGATGCAGCAATGTCAGACCAAGCCAAGTCAATAGATCTCTGCTTGGTTGAATGGACCCACACTAAAGGCATCTGTTTGCAGAGTATAACATTGGCTCTGGATCTGGGTTCAGATTAGAGATCTCTCCGTGGATTGAGATATTTAGATTACACATTGTGGTTTGAGCCCAATTCAACTAATAACTGAAATTATATCCAAAATAAATCAAAATTATTTAGAGATTTGTACATTTTTATTTTCAATGCCCAGTAACTTCATGACATCTGTTCTTTTGCACACAGTAGGCTAA
This sequence comes from Mesoclemmys tuberculata, assembly GCA_007922155.1. Classification (NCBI taxonomy): domain Eukaryota; kingdom Metazoa; phylum Chordata; order Testudines; family Chelidae; genus Mesoclemmys; species Mesoclemmys tuberculata. Next base: position 17,328,589 of record ML675649.1, on the reverse strand, counting down.
ATTACTATAACATTATACTGTATTGTATAAAACACAGTGCATACAGAAATTTTAAAACAGCAATGAAAACAACATTTTCATAGTGTCTAGTACATTATATTACACTGGCTCTGTCACTCCACCTAACTAACCTGTAAAAATTAAGCTCTCTTTATTACTCAGCAAAAGATCTCAGACAACCTTAACAACACACATTTCCATCAATATTATGTGAATGTTCAAAAATCAGCTGCTACCCATGTACACAAGCTAAGCAAACATACCTACTAATTCAGGGGCACAGGCATTAGTGCAGTATTATCCACAAGAGGATCTTTTCTTTTCCTTTACTAATATAGCTGAACAAATACAGCAGTTGATGAAAATATGTCTCTGGATATGTTTTTAAAACTGTCTCTTGTCCACAGATGGTTAATTGCTTGTTGTCCATTTAAGTTGTGTAAATTTTTCAATGCTGAATATTTTCTCAGTAAAATTAATTTGTAGAACCTGAAAGTAGAGAAGAGGCCAAAGGAAGAAAATAAGTATGAATATATAACAACAAGTCATAGTGGAGGGAATTGGAAAAGGTACAGAAAAAGGCACCTAAAATGATTAGGGATATGGAAAAGCTTCCAAATGAGGAGAGATTAATAAGACTGGGATTTTTCAGCTTGGAAAAGAAGCTACTAAGAGGAGATATGATAGAAGTCTATAAAACATTTACTTTCTCAACACCATAAGTCATAAGGAAGTGTTATTTACTCCTTCTCATAACACAAAAGCCAGGGGTCACCAAATGAAATTAAGAGGCAATAGGTTTAAAATGAACAAAAGGAAGTATTTCTTCACACAATACAGAGTCAACCTGTATTGATCTCCTTGCCAGAGGTTGTTCTGAAGACCAAGACTATAATGGGGCTCAAAAAAGAACTAGATAAGTTCATGGAGGATAGGTCCATCAATGGCTATTAGCCAGTATAGGCAGAGATTGCTGATTGCCAGAGGCTGAGAATGGCCGATGAGATGGATCACTTGATGATTACCTGTTCTATTCATTTTTCTGAAGCGCCGGGCATTGGTTGCTGTCAGAAGACAGGATACGGGGCTAGACAGACCATTGGTCTGACCCAGTGTGGCCATTCTTATGTTCGGTCATTTTTAGGGATTTGGGGCTAGATCCACAAAGGGATTTAGGTGATCAAATTGCCACTTGTGGCAACAGAATCTAAATTTTAGATCTTCAAAACACCCACTCAGCTGCCACTTAAGTCTGTGGTTGCCTGAAGTCCCTATGCACCTAGATTTCCATTGATAAGCACCCTTCAGTGCCTACATTTCCATTAGTAAAGTCTCTTAAGTATTTAAAAATCTTCCCGTGAGTGTGTGCACAGATGCCTCAGTTTAGGTGACTGGCTCCCAGTTCACATCTAAGTCCCAGCAGGGTTCTTAAACTAGGCATTCCCCAGCCTGGCTCACCTGCATCTTGGTCTCCCACATCTCACATGAGTGCCCTAGTCATCCTCACACTTTCTTTAGCCCAGTGACTCTATTATACACAGTGGAACAACTTCTGCAGGAGAAAGTGGGAGAAACCCACCCTAGAATATCTCATAGGCCAGTGATTGGAGCATTCAACTGGCGGGGGGGGGACCCAAAATTCAATTCCTTGCTCTAGCAGAGAATGGAATTGAACTGGAGTCTCCTTCAACCTAGGTGAGTGCCCTAATCACTGGCTAAAATATGGGGGGGAGGGGCACCACTACTTCCTCCTTCATTTTGGTGAGAAATGGCTTAGGCAGCTAATTCCAGGAGAGGGTTCACAGCTGAGCATCCTAGGCAGAGGGTAGCACCTTCCTCCTGGGGGTAAGCAGCTAGGTCCCTTCCTGGGGGGAGAGGGAGGCTAAATGTTCACCCTTCTCTTCAGCACTTCCTACTGGCTAGCTTAGGTGACTTTCCACAGTTTGCTGGCTTTTATAGATCCCATTCTTCAGCACCTACCTCTCCCCATGCATTGTATAACGAGCGTGGGTACCTAACTAATGGATTCCACTAGGCTGCCTAAATGTCAGGCATTGCAAGGCATTGCAACATTGAGTCTCAGTCCCCTTTGTGGAACCAGTTCTTGGTCACTGGCATGTATTTCACTCAGGGCTCCACAGAGGTTATTACCCATGTGGAGTTCATTGCAGGACCCTGGCCTAAAATACATGTCTGAATATTATATGGTATGTAAAAAATCATTATGTTGGAAGAATGTAGGAAAGGATACAGATTTCAAATGAACCAAAAAGACTAAGTTTTCAAAAGCATTTTTTGTTTTAGAGTTTACATACTTCAAAATTACATAGGATAACTAATAATTTAAACATATTTCCCTTTGAACTGTCAGTATTAGTTAAAGGTGAGTGAGGCCATACCTTTTATTGGTGAAAGAGACAAGCTTTCAAGCTATACGGAGCTCTTCTCTTGACCCAAAGAGCTCTTTGCTGCTCAAAAGGTTGTCTTTTTCACCAATGGAAGTGTCTTTTTCACCACTCACCTTCACTCTCTAATATCCTGGGACCAGCACAGCTACAGCAGCGTTGCAAACAGTATTAGCTATGGATTAATACTCAATTTTAGCTAGAAAACCAAGTATGCAATAGCAGTCTAAATGACTTCTCATTTTAAGTGATAAGCAGCTTGGAAGATAGAGAACTTCTGAATCTACTCCTTTCTCCTTAAGGTATTTTAATTTGAAAATTACATTTAGTGCACCACTGTATTCCAGGTTCCTGTACCAGTGGCTATATTTAATAACAAAAGAGCAAACACAGCAAGTAAAAACATCCCTGTTTGAAAAAGGATATCCCACTTCTGTGGAATTCTGTTGTGTCTCATAAGGTTAAAGTTATGCAAGAGTGATAGCAGATATGGGACACGGAAAGGATAGTCATCCAAGTTCAAAGGTAGGTAGATGATCAAAGGTTAAATACAAGAAAAGAAATGATTCTATTCAAGTTGAAGATAGGACACTGTAACCCAACTAAATGTTTAGCTTTAATTAAAGCTCTTGGAAACAGGCTCTGTGCTGTGGGTAAGTTCTCAAAGTCAAGAGAACTTTATTCATTGCTTGAAATGTTATATGAGGAAAGAGAGAGAGAGAGAGATTAGGTTATCCCTAAAGGATGGAATATCTCAATTTTCATTTGAAAACGTCTCTAGTTATAACAAGAAAAAAAAAAGGAGTAAGAAAGATTAGATCCTTTTTAAATTGCAGTGTATAGCAGTGGAATGAAAATATTTTGTTTTCTAACAGCAGTTCAAGAGATGGAAGGGGCAGAACCCTTAAAAGCATTTTATCAAGACTGATAGCAGCACAGGATGGACAGAAGGTGGCAAAGGCTGTCAGTGAAAATGAGAAAAGGAGCTGAAAGAGAGCTTAGCTCAGTTGTGAGAGGTATTAGATTAAAGGAATCAAATGAAAACTTGTAGAGGAAGTAAGCGCAGCCTGGTATAAACAAACAACAAAACATGCTACCTAACAGCCACTGCATAAAAACCGGGTTGGTGAATACTAGACAAACAAATTAAACTAAGGGTTCATATCTACAAGGCATGGAATTCATTTTCCTTTTTTATTAATCTCTAATATGAGGAAAGTTGGGTTTTTTTAAGGAAAAACAAAGAGTTTTGATTGATTTAGTCCCCGCATGTGTTCAATTTTTTAATTAAGTGCTTTACTGAATCAGAGCCTTAAATCAAAGAAGGCGTTTGTACACAAATCCAAATAAGGGGTACCTACCAAACCTGAATGTGTGTATTAATATCTGAGCCTCTCCAGGAACTGAAGGGGGAATGGATAGGAGCAGAGCAGCAGGAGCCAGAAAGGAGGGGAGACAGACTGCAGAAGTGAGGAGAGAGGCGGGAACAGTGGCTAGACACAGAGGGGGATGGAGGCAGTCAGGAACCAGCACTGGGAGTTGACAGGAGGAGAGGGAGATAGAGTCCAGAGTTGTGGTGAATACAAGCAGAGAGAGAGACTATGGGCATGGAGTCAGAAGACTTTATAACCACTATAATACACCTCTTTATAGAACCTGGAATTGAACCCAGGATTCCTGAGTGTCGACATTTCTTGCTATCAGCAAATAGCTGTGAAATCCACTGGCAAAGCATATAGACTCATAGACTCATAG
>ML675649.1:17286596-17324029 GCA_007922155.1 Mesoclemmys tuberculata | reverse complement strand
AGGCCTATAATTACCCGGATCACTTTTATTCCCTTTCTTAAAAATGTATCATCCCCCTACAGGAGGTCGGGACCATCACCACCCCGTCCGTCTGGGGAGGAGGCCATGTACCCTTACTCTTGGATCTAAAGAGACAGGCTTGAAAATGGGAAAATTAACTGTCATGGGGCCTAGTTTTCAGGCAGGGCAGGACAAGCAGCAGTCTATTGCCAAGTGGCAGTATATCGCCCCTGGCCCTCAGGCAAGGGACAGGGCTGGCAAACAGTTCATGGGCTCAGGATCCTCAGGCCAGGGGCAGAGCATGAGGCAGTCTATAGCTCCAGGTTCTCAGGCAGGGCAGGGCAACTAAGCAGTCTATGGACCCAGGAACTCAGACCAGGCAGGAGTGAGCAAGCAGGCCTCCTAGCCTACACTGGGGTAGCTGCCCTTCCTGGGGAGGAGATGCAGGTGGACACAGGGCCGCCCAACTCCACCACGCCCTTCCACATAATGGAATTTCTATTTTTCCCACTGGGTTTGTCTGCTTGAATTTAGTAAATTATGTCCAAAGAACCATGTTAACCTTTTTTAATATAATATTACACCAAAACCTTAAAGTTGCAAAGTCCAGTCCTAAAAAGTTAGGGAATGCCAGATTTAAGGCTGCCTCAATTCAGCCCCCTTGTACACATGCATTACGATGTACTGTAGTCTTTAACGATGCCATCACATATTATTTTGTTCCACAGGACTCAGCGTTGTTCAGGGCACACGATACATGGTACTATTGGAATTAATCAGGGTTACATACTAAATGAGGCTGTTGTCTACAGGATCATTGTATCATTTGTTGCAGAACTGCTGAAGTTTGAAGGTATTTAGGCAGGAGACTTCAGGAAGGGAAAGGATGGTTCAGGTAGCTGAATGTCATCCTGGAAAACTGGATTCCACACCTGTCTATCCCTGTCTGCTGCATAATTTTATGTGATGCTGAGCATTGAGATACCACAGACATCTTAGAAATGACATGAGGAAATAAAAATTCTTGCATTCAGTACAGAATTTGGGTGGTGTGCATTATATATTCCTGAGGGCACACACTGAATGTAGAAGATTAAAGAGAAATATTGAATAACAAATCATTCAGTGAATGAGGCAGAAGTCCTGTAGAAAAACAGTATGTGATTCTGTAATTAAAGACTACCATAATGCAAATGAACAAGGGGGCCAAATTAAGGTTGCAAGGTCAGCCTTAATTCCAGCATTTCTGTTAAAATTCTTTTAATGTATTTTTTTTTGAGATTTACAGTATTATTTAAGCCCTGATGCTATGCTTAGGAGTGTGCAAAATGCAAACAGACAGTCCCTGCACTTCCTAGGCGTAACAGGGAGGTTTAACAATGCAGTTTCAATCTAAAATGATTATTTTTGTGTCTTCGATTTATATCCAGCACTTTACATTATTGGAACATACATTAAGATGCATAAATTAAGACTATCCAGAGAAGTATATACTAAAAAGAAAAGGTTTATTATAACAGTACTTGAGAACAAGGAGATGAATAGACTTTAGAATTTTTATGGTAACCAAAACCTTTAAATTTTCACCTACCTGATTTCCTTCGTTACTGTTGAAGTCAGTAATCATGTTTGTCTGCCCATCATAAGTGACAGTAACATTTGTAATCTGTTGGTTTCTTATTCCCCAGATGTGCACATAGCCAAATTTCAATGGATTTGAGTTAGTTAGGAAGTTGTTGTGCACCACATTGATATTAAAAATACTCTGAAAAAATTGATAAAAATTCAGGAGAAAAATCAAATGCAATAATATCAAAAGAGTAACACATGCCACATTTCAAATACAGTAATGTACAGCATTTTAATCCAAGCATCCAGGGAGCATGGGCCAAATGCACTGCTAATAGAGTAGGATTTACTAACTTTATTTCTGATTTGGTCCTCAAATACTCTGTATCACAAACCCTTATATAAGCTGCAGAAACAGAAGCTGACAGATACATTTACAATCCCATAATTAATTCCTAATGTTTAATTCTCCTTTTTTTCTTGGCTGATGGCAGAATTTGAAAAGGAATTGAGTATCTCAGCCATCAGAGTCATCACCATTCCATCCTCCTCTGATTCGTCTTTTCTTATTATCTGGAGATTTTTTTTTAAATAGATGCTTTAATAAAGTGGAAGGTCCAAGGTTGCCTTCCAGTCTTGCTTTATTCACATGAAGTGTGCTTATTGCACGTAAACATCCTTTGTGTCCAGGTGACAAAACATCCTTTTTGTGTCCAGGTGATAAAAAGATCTTATAAGAGAGGCAACCTTTTTAGTTCTTTGTTTCAGGCATACAACAAAAATATTGTTTCTGCTGTAGTTTGCAAAAAGTTATATTCACTCAATTACTGTTTGTTTTTCATTATTCCAAGCAAGTTTAAGACAGGATATAGGAATGGTATTGTCCTTGGCCTGACTCTGATAGCTTTATCCTCAAGCTGTTGAACTTCAAGACCAGGAACTACTGTGCAAGTTCCTCTTTGGGATCACTCATAGTCCCATAAGGAAACTCCTGCAAAAGCCTGATGAGGGGCTAGGGAGCATTTATTCCATCACACATGGGATTCATTACGTTTGTACAAAGGGAACATAAAATATTTGTTCTAACAGGACTGAGCTGCTCTTTTTGAATGTTCTAATCCAAACTTCACAGCACAGATCACAAGACAATTAGATGCACTCAAGTCACCAAGACCAGACAAAATTCACCACAGGGTGCTTAACAAACTAACTGAAGCAATCTTGGAATCTTAGAAATTATCTTCAAGAACTCATAGAGGACAAGTCAGGTGCCAGAGGACTGCAAAAGGAAAAATGTAGTGCCTATCTTTAAAAAAACGGAACAAGAAGGACCTGGAGAATTATAGACCTATTAGCCTAACTTCAATACCTGTCAAGAACAAATCATTCCAAACCAATCTAATTTCCTTCTTTGACAGGGTTGCTGGCTTTGTGGATGGAGGGAAGCAGTAGAAGTAATGCATCTTGATTTTAATAAGGCTTCTGACACACTCCCCTATGATAGTCTCATAAGCAAGCTAGGAAAATGTGGTATAGATGAAGCATTGTAATGTGGGTGCAAAATTTGTTGAAAGACCTTATTCAAAGAGTAGTTATCAATATTTTGCTGTCAAACTGGGAGGATGTATCTACTGGGGTCCTGCAGGGGTCTGTCTTGGGTGCTGTGCTATTCAACATTTTCAGTAATAACTTGGGATAATGTAGTGGAGAGTATGCTTATAAAATTTGCAGATGACACCAAGCTGGGAGGGGTTGAAAGTACTTTTGGGGACAGGATTAGGATTCAAAGTGACCTTGACACATTGGAGGATTGGTCTGAATTCAACAAGATGAAATTCAATGAAGACAAGTGCAAACTATAACACTTAGGAAGGGAAAAAAAAACGATCACACAAATATAAAATGGGGAATAACTGGCTAGGCAGTAGTACTGTTGAAAACAATCTGGGGGTAATAGTAGATCACAAGTTGAACAGTATGATGCAGTTGCAAAAAGCTTAAATCATTCTGGGGCATGTTAAAAGGAGCATCATATGTAAAACACAGAAGGTAATTGTACTTTTTGACTTGGCACTGATGCGGCCTCAGCTGGCCTAATGTGTACAGTTTCTGGGTGCCATACTTTAAGATGTGGACAAATTGGAGGGAGTCCAGAGGAGAGCAACAAAAATGATAAAAGGATTAGAAAGCCAGACCTATGAGGAAAGGTTAAAAAACCTGGGCATGTTTAGTCTTGAGAAAAGACGACTGAGGAGGGACCTGATAACAGTTTTCAACTATGTTAAAGGCTGTTATAAAAAGGACAGTGATCAATTGTTCTCCATGTCCATTGAAAGTAGGACAAGTAATGGGCTTAATCTGCAGCAAGGAGATGTAGGATAGATATTAGGAAAACAATTCTAACATAAATACTGGAATAGGCTTCCAAACAAGGTCATGTAATCCCCATTTCTGGAGATTTTTAAAAACAGCTTAGACCAACACCTGTCAGGGATGGTCTAGATATATTTGGTTCTGCCTCAGCATGGGGGACTGGACTGGATGATCTCCCAAGGTCCCTTCCAGCCCTACGTTTCTATGCAGGAATCTTCCAATGAATAGTATGGATACAATGGGAAACAGTTGAATAGGGAAAATAAAAATGATTGCAAATATAATTTTAAATAAAACTACTGAGTCTTGAAAAATTTTCATTGGGAGGTAGAAAAAGAACTTTAAAATTATAAAAATATATAAATATATACCTGATTTGCTGCAAAGGTTGCTAAGAAATAATTACCATTTTCATACGTATCTATAATAGAAGAAAAAAATCTGTAGAATATAATCTATTCCACTACCAAAAAAGATAAAACAACATTAATGCAGCTAAACTTTTAGGAAATCAATCCTGTTCCCAAATTTTTGTTTGCTGTTTCAGTTTAAATGTTACAATCAAATGATCACATATCACCTGTCACTGTTCTCATATTTCCTTAAATAACAGTTAATTAGTGTTATGCACTTAGTGTACAGACTTGTTCCAAGTTTGAACTACAGTATCTCAGCTCACAGACCTAGAATTCTGCCCAAATTTTCAAAAGGAACTTCTTTGTAGATTTTGAAATAAGGAAATAATGACAACTAACTGTCTTTTGGAATTTTTGGCAATTAATTATTTCAAATTAAATTAAAAGGTCCTCATGGTCCACTATGTAAGAATAATGTACGGATACAGGAGATAATTGAGAGGTGGTTGGATGGCTCCTTGCCCTTGGCCTCTCTTAGATATCTGTGCAAGGCTGGGTACAAACTAGCCCTACGTTTATACCAGACCTAAGCAACATACTCCTGGCTGGGCACCCCAATCCATGAATAGTTGATACTCTGGATAATGCAAAGAATAGAAAGGAGTGTGGCTGAAGCACACTGTGTTCTCTGACCATTTCAGGCCAGCAAAATAGCCTGGAGACTCTTCCAACTGGTGCATGTTACAACAGCCATGGAAGAAGGGAACAGAAAGCCACCTCTACTCCCACCTTCAGACACTCTTGAGGAGATAGCCCTTAATACATCAAACATCTTAGTTTAAAAACATTTAACTGTTTAAACCAGCTTGGTCCAGATCCTGTTTCACCACCTTGCAGTCATTTGCAGGAGAGGGGCCCATCATTATTCCAAAAAGGATATTATACCCAAAGTGATCACACTTACCAATGCTTTTTCCATCATCCCAGAAAAGCTGACCTTGAGCGACCCCATTATCATCCAAAGCAACAGTAACTCCCATAAAGTTTTGTCGGCTACAAAAACAAAAAAGGAAGCTAGAAAGTGCATTCATTTTCCTTCTTTCATTGGAGTGACAGCAGTACATATTGTGATAATTGGAAGCTGACTTCTGAATTCCCTGACACACAGTCACAAATAATGCACGATTCTCAGTGTCAATATACTTTTCCATTACAAATATATACATGATTATCAGTGATAAATATATTTTCCATTATATCCAACTGAGCAGGCATCATGTACTTAAAAAGAAGTTGCAATATGATTCTTAATTTTTTAATCATTTTGTCAACTCCTATTCATCTGAGTACTCCTTACACAGGTGAGTAAAGCCAATGGGCTACTCATAAAAATCAGCATTATTCACTCAAAAACAGCAGGATCATGGCCATTATTTCCCAGCTCAGAAGTATGGGGGTAGACAATAAAAATCAAACTAACTGGGAGCTCAAGCAGCCTTTTTTTTGCAATCTTAACTTTCTTAAACATCGGTGGGATTTACATGGCTGGAAGCAGGTGAGTGCAATGTGTGTCCTTTAAAGAGGAAAACATACTGTAAAATAAAGAAACGTATTTTTAATTTCTGTATTATTATTATCACCAATAATGGCCCTTTAGAGGATAAAAATCTCATCCATTTCACTGAGGTCTCAAAAGCTGAATAAAGAAACATCACTAACTTTCCAAGTTACAAATTACCAGATTAGTTCCCATTCCCATGTAGACAATTAACAAAATTGGGTAAAATACTGGCATTGTTTTACATAAATTACTGTAAAATTGTTTTAAAGGGAACACTCCAATTTATTTCACTTACCTGTGATAGGTATTAAGACCAGGTTCTTGCCAGGGGATGATGTAACCACCCCGGATATGGAGATTGATATGCTCAAGAGGTGCTGATAAATTCTGGAATTGTCCCCTCACTCCAAGATAATTTCCCTATAAAGGAAAGATATTTTTGACTAAGACGGCATGAAAATTGTGTTAAATGCAATTTTGTCGCAAATGTATAGTACATCTTTCCTTTCCCTGAAAAGTAAAGTAGTGATGCAAATACACATCATTTTACACAATTAACTCACAGAATCATTAATTGAAAACTATAAATATGGCCATTTCCAAATCCCTCTGTGAAGCAATGTTAATAAACTGTGCCATAGTTTTATGTAAAGATTTGATTCATTTGCTACACCATATGAAGTGCTAGACTTTGGCTACAAGTTGGTTTTGCTTTCTTTGGTTTTGTCTATTTGTTTGTTTTTAACTTCTCTGATGTTTTCATTGCAAAATATAGACACTTCAGAGGTGAGGTACCTGAGCCACAGGACAAAGAGGAGATATACTTTGTGTCCATCTTCCAGGACCACGAGCTAGCTGTTATCATGCAATGTGCACACATGCACACATCTCATTGTATCAATGCTAGGTAATTAGGCAAAGAAATGAAGAAACTCAAAACAAAATTATGATCGTTACCCAAGGGAAACCAAACAATCACTCCAAAACACCTTTGCTTTTCTGTATATGTCCATGTACTCAGCAGTTCCATTTTAAAATGGTGATAGCAGAACTGATCAAAACAAAACAATGATTCATCAAATAATGGCAACTATTTTCAAATAATATTGAAGTCCTAGCTGACTGTCACAATTATCTGACAATTTCCTAGTTGTGGGTGCTCAATCAGAGTTTCTTATCTTTTAAAATAATTGCAATATAATATTAGGGCCTGACCACGCAAGCTGCTGAGTGCATTGTGAGAAGCACTGATGTCAATGGAAATTAAAGGTACACAACATCTCTAAGGAAGTGTGCAGCACTTCTTGGATCCGATTCTTTAAAAAGCTCTATTGTACAGAGACCACTCCTAAGTTGCTTACCGTGTAATAATCATACCAGCGTGCATCGGGTATATAAGCTTGCACCTCTGTAGCATTCTGGAATGTGAAAACATATTTTTATAAGAATTAAAGCAAATCAATATTTATATAAAATTTGCTTGTAAGTATTTATTTCATAAAGAACATAAATACTGAAATGCTTACTTCATCCAATACAGGACTAATCAGTAATGCTGGGCCCCACAAAAACTGTTTGTATATATCCCATGTTGCTTTGTCTTCCACAAACCTAGAAGAGTGAATGAAAACATTGTCAACCATGACTTAATCTTTCCCGTTTTATTTTTAATTCCAGGCACAACCGGGCACACACCTCCAATCAAAATAAAACTTCTGCTTTTGAACTGAAAAGAACCCAGGCTTTTAAATTCTTAGATTTCTTGGTGAATAGAACCAATCGTGCATTTGTCTAAAATAGAATGAGAAGAAGTATTGCCAGTCCAACTGGAGCAGGGAGGAGCTTGAAAGTCAGACGAGGATGCTAATTCTCCAGGTTTCATAACCAATTTCATCTAAGTAGATTCAATAAGACTAGAGAAGCTGCTTAAAGAACAGAAAAGCAAGGAAATAGAAAGAAATATCTGCTGTTCCCCCCCAAAAAGAAGTTTGAAGTTAATTTCTTTTGGGGAAGAGGGGAAGGGGTAGGAGTGAAGAGTTTTTAAAATTTCTATGCCAGGACCAATGTGAATGATAAGATATCACTCACTTTCTCTCAGAGACAGAACAGTCCTAGCTGAGCGAGTACAGAGACAGAGTGTACTCCTGCTGTGGAACAAGGTAAGAATCACAGGACTGGAAGGTACTTTGAGAGGTGATCTAGTCTACTCCTCTACACTTATGGCAGGACCAAGCATTATCTAGACCATCCCTGACAGGTGTTTGTCTAACCTGCTCTTAAAAATCTCCAATTATGGAGATTCCACAACCTCCCAAGGCAATTTATTCCAGTACTTTAACTACTCTGACAGTTAGGAAGTTTTTTCTAATGTTCAACCTAAACCCCCCTTGCTGCAATTTAAGCCCATTGCTTCTTGTCCTATCTTCAGAGATTAAGGAGAACAATTTTCTCCCTCCTCCTTGTAACAACCTTTTCTGTACTTAGAAACTGTTTGTTAAACAACCTCAATTTTTTCAATCTTCCCTCATAGATTATGTTTTCTAGACCTATAACAATTTTTGTTGCTCTTCTCTGGACTTTCTCGAGTTTCTCCTCATCTTTCCTGAAATGTGGTGCCCAGACCTGGACACAGTACTCTGACAGAATCTTGCTTACAACATGGCTGCCATTACATCCCAGAATTATGTTTGGTTCTTTTTTGGTTTTTCTACAACACAGTGACACTGTTGACTCGTATTTAGCTTGTGATCCACTATGACCCCCAGATCTCTTTCTGCAATACTCTCTCCTAGGCAGTCTTTTCCCATTTTGTGTGTGTGCAACTGATTGTTCCTTCCTAAGAGGAGTACTTTGCATTTGTCCTTATTGAATTTCATCCTGTTTACTTTAGACCATTTCTTCAGTTTGTCCAGATCATTCTGAATTTTAATCCTATTCTCCAAAACACTTGCAATCCCTCCAAGCTTGGTATCCTCGGAAAACTTTATAAGTGTATTATCTAACTCATTGATGAAGATATTGAATAGAACCAGACCAAGAACTAATCCCTGTGGGACCCCACTCGATATGCCCTTCCAATTTGACTGTGAACCATGAATAACTACTCTTTGGGAACAGTTTTCCAACCAGTTGTGCACCCACCTTATAGTAGCTCTATCTAGGTTGTATTTCCCTAATTTGTTTATGAGAAGGTGATGCAAGACATCAAAGGCCTTACTAACGTCAATGTATACCACATCTACCGCATCCCCCTATCCACAAGGCTTGTTACCCTGCCAAAAAAGGCTATCATGTTGGTTTGACACGATCTGTTCTTGACAAATTCATTTTGACTGTTCCTTATTGCTTTATTATCTTCTAGGTGTTTGTAAACTGATTGCTTAATTATTTACTCCATTATCTTTCCGGGTATTGAAGTTAAGCTGACAGGTCTGTAATTCCGTGGGTTGCCTTTATTTCCCTTTTTGTAGATTGGCACTATATTTGGCCTTTCCCAGGCCTCTAGAATCTCTCCTGTCTTCCATGACTTTTCGAAGATAATCACTAATGGCTCAGATATCGCCTCAGTCAGCTCCTTGAGTATTCTAGGATGCATTTCAACAGGCCGTGGTGACTTAAAGACATCTAACTTTTAAAATAATTTGTAACTTGTTATTTCCCTATTTTAGCCTCATATCCTACCTCATTTTCATTGGCATTCACTATGTTAGATATCCAATCATTACTAACCTTTTTGATGAAAACTGAAACAAAAATGTTATTTAGCACATCTGCCATTTGTATACTTTCTTTTATTGTCCCTCTCCTCCCCTCCCCGCCCAAGTAACGGGCCTACCCTGTCCTTAATCTTCCTCTTCTTTCTAATGTATTTGTAGAATGTTTTCTGGTTACCCTTTATATCTCATTTAAATTTAAAATTGATTGATTAATTAATTAATCAATCAATCAATCACTCATTTTGTGCCTTGGCCTTTCTACTTTTGTCCCTGCATACTTGTGTTGTTTGCTTATATTCATCCTTTGTAATTTGACTTAGTGTCCACTTTTTGTAGGTTCTTGCCTGACTCATAGAGCTAGAATATGAATTAAGAGAGAGTCCATGAGAAGGAAAGAAAGAGAAAAGCTATTAAAAGTGGTAGGAAATATGAAGAAGAGAATTCCACTAGCAAAAGAATTACAGTAGCACCTACTTGTGAGATGGTATGAAGAGACACAGGGAACTCACTATAGATGACAAGTAGGAAGAGGAACAGGTAATAGTCAATGGGATACTCTAGAGTCCAGGGAAGGTTGTAAAAACAAGAATTTGTTGTGAAATGACAATTTTGGAAATGGACTCAATCCTATGAGTTGCTGACACTATCAATAGAAACTGAGGGTACTTACCACCCTCAAGCTACCCCTGAAGATGTCAGGATAGGAGTGGGGGTTACATACCACCAGGCTGCCCTCTAAAAAAAAAATTGGGAGCCAAATATCCCTACATACTATTAAAAAAAGGTGAAGAGTACAGTTTGAGGTAATTTTATGGATGCTTTATGAGTTTAAGTTAAAAAACAAATTGTTGTCAAACTGATGAAATACTTTGTACTTACTCATGGAGGACAGGACGCACTACAGTGCTACCATTAACGTGGGCTTCATGCATTAAAGTATAGAGATAGGGTAACAGTTTGTATCTTGTATTGAGCACATCTCTGGAAATATTTTGAAAATTTTCATCAAAAGCAACAGGATCTTGCCTCTAGAAATGGAAAGAAACTGTTACTCAATGGCAGAATCTCTTTCATACCCCTTTCACGTCTCTGTTTTTATTTATTTATTTAATTTTAGGAGCACATTGAGGATCTTATCCTCCAAGATACTTTAGCATTTCCTGAAAAAAACCTGAATAATACATGCTTGATTACCTGATTTGCACATGCAAGTTCCTTTGTACATATGTATATGCATTTTGGGGGTATAAACTTTTTCAGGTACCAGTTGGAAAGTCTGGCCCTAAATGATGGAAGTGGCTGCAATGACTTTCACAAAAGAGTGAAAGAAACTGATTCCTCATGGAATTTATTACATATAAATTACAATTATTATAACCTCTTGTTATATCTATATTGATTCATATGCAGGTTTGGAACCAAAAGCACAATTATGAATAAAAGCATCTATTGCCCCTTACAAAGATATTGGCAGTGTTTTTATTGTGGTAGAACTGAGGAGAATGGCTATATTTTTTATTCTGTCACCATTTCCACTGATAACTTTTTTATTTTGAGGGAGCTGTAAATCAGCTATTAAAAACTTGCCAGCAACTTGATATTTGGTTGAGAAGTTCTCTGCCAAAGATTAATATTAAATGATTTTTCAAAACTCTTACATTTTTCAGCTATTGCCCTGACATAAGACTAGTAATATTTTTTTTTAAATTGAAGAAATAAAATGATTTGGGATAATTGGTAGTATTTACATATGGACTAATATGCATGTTTACTATCTTTTTATATTATATTTTTACTGTAAATTCCTATTATCTGTGTAGTAGAAGCATCAATGATTGAGCATATGAATCAAAGTTCACACAATGAACTATTCCTAGCTGAAAAGATTTTTATGAGACTATGGCATGTAAACTCTTTTTTTCCCTGAACTGCAATACTTTTCTTTCTTAAGGACAACGTGACATTAAAGAACTGTAGGTGTCACTGTGGGCCTTAAGTAGGGGAGCTTAGAACGAAGGCTTGAAAAACCGAGGGGGATTTTTTGGGGATGGGGAGTTTAATGCAAACTCTACTGAGTATGTGACACATTGGGTTGTTCATAATTTATTATCCTTCTTTCCTGCAGGGCAGCACTCAGGACTTTCAGAAAGTAAAAAGAGCACTAATGAGTGATGTCAGGGAGCACTTTCAATCTTTATTAAATGTACTGAACAATACCTTGGCAAATTGGGTAAGAATGGAAGCAACATGATAACCCTGAATCTGCATTTTTAAAGGCTTTCAAAGTCCTATTGAAAGGTGTGCTGCTGCAAGATAAAGCACACTGTTTTTAAAAAGAAGACTTTAATCCATTAGAGATATGCCATATAAATAGCTATACTCGGCTAAACCTGAAGCTCTAACTTGAACATAAGTGCTGTTTCTGTTTTTTGGTTTTGCAGTTATCTTGTTTTACAGCTTTCAACAATACGTTCCTCAGCTGGTCCAGTCTTACAGTTAGACAATTATTTTGTTTTTTATTCTTTAATGAAATACAGTAGCTGATAGATGCAGAATATGCAAAGTGGAATAACTTTGCACACTCTCTCTACAATCTTATTAAACTATTCCATTTTCTGATTTGTCCTCTAATTGTGAGTTACTAGGGGATGAGAACATAAAAGGTCATTCTTATTGCATTAAGTCTACTTTAGAGAGGAAAACACAAAGTAAAGTAAACCTTACTTGAGCATTGTAGGTGCAGAATTTTTTTTTAAAAAAGAATGCAAGTAAAATAATGTCTGAGCCTGCTTCAGTCCTAGAATATGCTGGTTTCCATTGTCATAACTCAGGATTCATGCCCTTTGATAGTGTAAAACCTGTGTCATGTCATGCACACAGGACTCCCACAGATGTAACAACTGGCAATGGGGTAGAGCATGACTAGGGATCCAGGACGGGCATATCCAGTGTGCAGCTCCGCTATGGCAGTGGCAATTTAAAGCTATTCTTCCTTGGCAAATCCCCCTTGAAAGGTGACAGTGTAAACACCATATGCCAGTCCTGGGGTTCAATCAGTCTATGAGCACAGTGGCACCAGCTGGCACATGAAGGCACCATTTGCATTGCTCAGTGTCAACCACAGTGAAACATTAAACACCAAGGTACCGGTTGCCAGAGACACTGATTTTTGAGGGTCATTACTGGGAGTGAGAAAAAGAGCACTAGATTAATTAAGATAGTAGAGTTGCACAAAATGTTCCAAGCTCAGTTGAAAGCCAGATCACACATATTTTGGATCAGAACCAGTCTGCAAAACATGAATTTTCAAAAGGTTTGTGTTCAAATGGACTTAGCTTTTTGTAGTTCAATCTTGTTGTAAACCATACCCAAAATATGGGTTTAATAGCTTCATGAATGGTCACAGGAGTTTACTGGAACCAAAGGTGGGACAATAGGCCATATCTGAGAATGCTGTGGAATTTGTTCTCCATGATCACAGATTCAAGGCCAGAAGGGACTACTGTGATCATGTAGCCAGACATCCTATATAACTCAGGCCATAGGACTTCCTCTTTGATAAAGAATCCATCATACCACTTGGTAAGTTGGTAAATGTGCGCCTTATTTCCAGTTTGAATTTGTCAAGCTTCAACTTCCCAGATAACACATTTTGCAAATGAAATGCACCAGCAAACAGAAAGCAAATACCTGCAGTAGCTAGAACTACTTCTTCTCTGATAAGTGAATGACAACATTTAAAAAAAAAATTCTTTTCACAGTGTGTCCTCTCTACTTTTATCATCTGTTTTCTTTGGATTGTGAACTCTTCAAGTCTGGGGCTGTTCACGTCTTATGTAGGCCCAAGCACATTACTGATGCATAGTAATTAATAAAAATAATCTATGACCCACCTTTGCTCCTTTGCCATTATGATTTCTGGCAAATGGGTAAAATGCTCCCAGCTGCATCCAGCGGATGCACATGAAATACTCTGCATCTCTGAAGAAGCCACAAATATCTGCTCCTGTCTGAAAATTTAAAAAAAATCAGTTTTAATTCTGTAGATGATTGCAGCTAGGTAATGATGTTTTAAATATGTAGTAACAACACTAACTTACATAGGATATTCCAAAGAGGCTAAACTCCATCATACCTGCAAGAAAAATAAGGCAACTTTATTGATTGCTATTTTCTTTGGTATTCTAATAGTCATCTTCAGCAACATTCATTTAGCAGAAATGAATGAAAATATATTTCTATGGTTTCTGTAATATATTATTGTTCTTCGCCTCTGCAGGATCTTCCTGGCAGCTGGCTCTGCAGGAACAGGAAAAGGCAGCTGGGAGTGGGGGGCAAGAGGGAGGGGGAGAGAGAGATAGAGAATCATTGGGACCAGGGGGTTAACAGGGAAAGACTAAAAGTAATGGGTGGGCATTTTGTAGGGGAAAGGGAAGTTGACTTCAGTGGGAGTGGAGCGCATTCAACAGCCCCCAGGATCAAGCCCAATGTCTATTTTGTTAGCACAGCAATTCTAAAGAATTGCTTAGCAGCCATTAGGAGAAGGTTAAAAACAGCAATTAAAACATGAAAGCTGATAGCTAAACTGAGCAGCTGGTATTGCCTACAATTACATTTCTTATGATCTAAGCCTAGTAAAAGCAAGTAAAAGACACAAAAGGGTCCAGAAGTAAGTTACTCCACAGGATCAACTGACTGTAAAGCCTGTTGCTTCCACATACCAATTACAGATTTATAAAGTTGATCCCAAGCTGCGGTGTTATCGCCAAGCCAGTGTCCTGACCATTTTCCACTAGAGGGATACGTTGAACGGGTGATGACAATTCCACGTTCCTTTGTGACGTTCTGTAAAGCACTTACATTGAAATACAAAGAATAGTAAATGAGATGTGGAAGAAATTGTTCTAAAAAAAAAATCTTACCCATGTTTCCTTTGAAAAGAAAAGTATTTTCTTATATTTTGATATCTAAATTACAACCATGCAGTTACTGGTTATGAATAAGTATAACAACCTGATTAAAATAATTTTTTCAGAAGTTGTAAGGAGTCACTTTTGCATTGGAATACACAATGGTCCAGAATGATGTACTTGTACACATTTGAAAATGGCAAATCCATCGCAAATAAAGCTGAGGTACCATCAGAAACCCATGTGCCAAAAGTGAGGATGCTAGAATATGGAATTTCATATTAAAACCGGCCAGAATTCAGGAGAATTGTCTTGTGAATAGATATTCACATGTGATGTGTAAGGTGATCCTGCAAAAATATATACCAGTGACCTAGCAGCAGGCAAACTGGAAACAATGATTAAAAACAACTTTGAAAACGTACACAATGAACACGGCATAAGGACAGGAGCTGGGTGAAACCTATTAGGGATTGAATATTAATACCTTGCTCAAAGTGATGTGCGAATGCACCCTTTATTTAAAATAGCTGTAAGAGATGGTTAAGGTGTCACACTTAAAACAAGGACTATTAGAGTCTACCTAGGAACTAGCACCATGGGCAGGGGGTCTACTGGGTGTGTAGGTGGGTGAGAGGAAACAGAGAAGGGGGGGGGAAATGTAAGAGAGCCAAGCAGTAGCCTGTGAGCACAATGTGACCCAGGAAAAGCTAGAATGAGCTTTTGGTAAGTTGGCTAAGGAATCTTGGAGCTATAAGTTAAGGAACTGCTCCTTTTGTTCTTGGTTCCTCCTGCATTCAAAGAAACAGAACTTTATACATTTATTGTAAATAAACAAGAGTGCATCAAAGAGAACACCAGACTTCCACCTCGAACTGGAACATATTCAGGGCCCTGAAATTTGACTACCCATTCTGGAAAGGAGCAACACTTCTGTAAAAGAAAGCCTTGTGCCTCTGCAATCTACTCTATTAAAATTCTTTGGGGGTTTAAAAAATGAATAAAATTAGTAAATATAAAATATTTAGATTTTCAATAAACTTTTGACAGTGTCACTCATGAAAGAAATTGAAAGACAAATAATTTGAAAGAAATAGGTAAGAAGATATATAAGAACATATATCTGTGCTTGTCTGAATATTTCCTTCCTTTGTGTAATACATTTGAAAGGTCTGTTACACTGGGAACTTGAACCTACTTTCAGGTTGGGGGTGGAACCAGACCTGTCAGTCTCATACAGCAGCTCAACCTCTTGACGTTCCCTTCAGCAAACATGGCTTCCACAGCCAAGATAATTCAAATCTATTTTTTTATATATTTTTATAGTGTGTTAACTATACTTTGAGGAAAAAAACACAATTTCTTCTGCTGCAGAGCATGGGAAATTCCCCCTCACAATAATCACAAATCCTTAGATATCGGTTTCTATCTGCATTCTAGATGGGCCAGATCTATGGACAACATTACATGAAAAAAGGATATTTTCAGGTAAGCACAGATGAATTTTCCTATTCTTTCTGCTGAAGTCCACAGATCCGTTAAAATGGCACTCTCATAGCAATGAGCCTTCAGTATCAAGGATCATCCTTTAAAAGTGAATATCCAAAATGAGGTAGGTAGGTAGGCAGGTGAATATTGTCCATCATCTCTTGATCATTAACATGTGGAGGACTCTTCTCTCAAAACAAATTGCATTGCCTTAGCTTGCATGACCGATGTTCAAAATTTGGCAAACCTATACTAGCCAAGTGGCAGTCTACCAAGTCTACCATGCCCTGAGATTCTCAGAGCTTCTAAGGACTGGATTTTGGTGCTTAACCAAAAGAAGTCGTCTTGAATTTACTTAAGAAATGAATGCTATGATTACTATGAGCACTCACAGTTTAAATTCAAAGTGCAAAACTGGGTCTCTTTAGAGAAAGCACCCAATTTCAAATACAAAACCCCATCTGACTGGAGATAATAGCCATCAGGAGGTCTACTCTAATGGTTAGAAAGCATAACTACACCTTCTGGAGAACTTCAATCTGTAGAGTTCAGTAAGCACCAGAATGGGGGAACTGTGGGGTTGTACTAAGGGTTGATGCCCTCAGGCAACATTTAATCTGTGAGTCTTGAAGATGCTGAAAAATATATACTACAGAGCCATAACCTTTTGCTTGAGCACCTACACACGCACATTCAAAAATATACAGTCCTTCTGGAGAAACTCATACCTGTGTTTCATTTAATATGGAAACTAAACTATGGACTTTGCACTGGCCAGTGGAATAAATTCTATTGGTTGGTCTCTTCTTAGGACCAATAAGAATCACTTCCCTCCTAGAATTTATTTTAAATGTGTCTAGTCCCAGATGGAATATTGATTTGGCAATAGCAGATGCCCTATAAGATATCTGCCTCATAAAGTCCAATGGTGTTATCTTAAGGAGCAGTGGGAAGACATATAAGAGTAACCTTGCCTACTACCTTTGTAAGTGCCCATTCACCACCTCATATTCCAGATCCATACAGAGACAATAGGGCATTCTATTTGCAGTTTCTGGATGCAAAATGGTCAATCTCGATACAGTCCCAGTCTTTTAGGAGTGACAGGAAATCCCTGTTTCTCTATTTCTCTTACATTCTTTCCAGGGTGCCTGAAAAGGGAGATCTAGCTATAGCTTGTCCACCACAGCTGCAGATGTGCTAGGCATAGTTTTACACTACTTATTACACTCTAACAGAAAGATTTTTATCCTTTGGATTTTTATATGTATATGTTTATTTGATCCTCTCATTCTGATTTGGAGTGCCAGCTTTCCTCCTGTAAAGAGGAAGAATTCCCTTTGTGTGTTCGTGCATATCTAGAGGAATTAGCACATGTGGCCTGGTGTTTTCTCCACTAATCTACCTCATTGCATTCTGTGAAAACAAGCATGAGAACCAGGCACTGAGCATTAACCATCGTGCTGCACTCCATGAAGGTGAGCAGGAGAAAGTGCACTGATTTTATTTATTCATTTCTTTCCACTTTGGCAGTTTGTCACCATAATTCTGCTTCAGACGGGGGAGCGAAATTGGGCTCAGAGTGCTCCAAAAATATTTCTGGTGGCCAGCAACCTCCTTGTCCTCAGAGATGCTGGTCTTATTTATCTCTCTTCACTCATGGGCACGCCTTCCGAGTCTCTCAGGAAGGTAATGGCCTGGGCCTCAAGGATGGGCTCCCCAGAAGCTCAACCCCTCTCTGCTGCATGGGAACCAGACAGGTCTGTATTCCCCCTGGAGATCTTAGCCTGAGATATGAGTAGGAAACCTCCGTGGGTCCTGTGATAGAGGTGACCACAGTGGGAGGGTGTTGGGTCTGAAGGCCACCAACGGCTCTTTCTCCAGTGTTGGCAGCCTTTCTGCTGTACTCAGTGGCCTCCATCCACAGGTGGCTGAGTTCGCCATCAATGGTGAAGGCTACAGGGATTTAGGCAGAATCTTCCACCTGGCATGCTGCCCTTCTGGCATCACTCACTGCAAGCAGGTAGGCAAGGAGAGCTGCTAGCCCTGGGAGTCAGTTTTCCAGTCTCGCCTGCCTCCTTTCCAGCTGGGAGAGATGGACTGAACCTCCCGAGCCTGGGCTGTGAAGACGATGCCTGCATATTGCCCGGCAGAGGCAGCCTGTCCCATCCTGCCTTCCTCCTCTCCCACCACGTATCGGAAGCAATGTCACTCAGACTGAGGTGAGGGGAAAATTACACTCTCTTACAGAGCCTCGCGTGGATACCAGCCTCTGCAAATGCCTAGAAGGGGAAGCAGAGCTACCAGAAGGCAAACACAAAGCTGTGTAAAGTGTGACGGACACATTACTGAGTCGATCTGCTAGTCAGAAATTTTAAATAGTGTTTGGCGTTTCCCCCAGAAAAGCTTTGCAGCAGGGAAGCCTGGCAGAGCCGTCCAGCTGCTGGGGAGGCAGAGAAAACTGGTGGATACTAGCTGATAAGGTTAGAAAGAAATTTCTCCTAGGGCTGGTTATTGCACAACTGTCAATTTTGAGGATTCCTCCGAAATCTCAGATTTTGACCTCTGTTTTGATAAAGTAGATGGGCTACTGGTCTGACCTCCTTGGACAAGTCCTATGATCCTACATAACTCTGTGAACACACACATACTGTGAATCATTATAGAAAAATAATAAAGTACTAGTTTAAATGCTAAATTGATGAAATCACATTACTTTCTAATGCTAACTGCACAATAATAGCCTGAACAGCTGCTTCAATAAGGAACTATATATTTTTTTCTTCTACAGGATTTACAGCTTTAGTGACACTATAATTACAGTAAAAACACACAAGTCACTTAAATTACCATAGTAATTAAACTAGACTAATGCATTGTAATTATTTCTTCCAAGATAAACAGTAAGTTTTCTAGTATCTTCTATTTCTTTGTCATGTATTATCAAACACTTTCACACTCTGCTTGTATTACTCTATTTGCAGAGTGCTTTGGAAATTGCACACGGTGCTGTAAACATAAAGAAAGTATGTGTCAAGTAAAAGTCTTTATGGCTTACAGACATGTAAAGTTAAGTGTGTGCTTAAGTACTTTGCTGGACCAGGTTCAGCGTCCTCAGCATCTTGCAAGATTGGCCCCTACACGCACCTGAACATTAATTACAGGATATAACAAAAATCTAATTTAACCTGAAATTCTATGACTGGCTACTACACTTTCCTTTTAAAGACTTTGGTTTTTAAGTCTGCCTGAAAGTATAGCAGTAAAAGAAAACGGAGGTAATAAAGGGCAGCCAAGGCATTACCATATTATCCAACGTTCTCAAAACAGGTTAGGGAGGGCAAATAATATAAAAAGCTAATGTTCATATTGAGGTTATGTCAATAGTAGTTTAGATACAAGTGATCTTGATCATATGTATAATGTGTAAGCAGAATTAAGTTCAGAGTGACTACTAATATTATCTACTTGGTGCTGTAAGGTGGCCAATTTCAGAAAGCTGAAAAAGTATATATCAAATCAGCTGGGGTGAAAATTTAACCAGAAAAATGTGAATGATAATTGGGACACACTTAAGAACACCTTACAAGATGCCTTAAAAAAGGCCACAATCCCATGACTGAGAAGAAGGCTATGCTTTTTTTTTGCTTTTTTTAAAAAGTGGTTTAGAGTACACATAAAGGCAACTGTAAATAAAATAAAATAAAAAGAATAAAACACAATAATACATAACAAATGGAAGAAGGGGAAGCTGATAGGAATGAATGAAGGAATGAAGTTCGTACTGTAGAAAAATAATTATAAAAAAAGCCTAGAGACAAATGTATAGACAGCAAAGTTAAGGACAAAAAGGAGCATCTTAAATATATTAAGAACAAAAATAACCTTGATAATGGTATGTGTCCTTTACTAGATAGACATGGTAGAATTATCAATAATAATGCAGAAAAGGCAGAAATATCCAATAAATATATCTGTTCTACATATGGGGAAAAGACACATAATATAATCTCATCATATAGTGACAACGCTTTCCATTCCACTAGTATCTCTGGAGGATGTTAAACAGAAACTACTAAAACTAGGCATTTTTAAATCAGCAGGTCCAGGTGACTTGCATTCAATAGTTTTAAAAGAGAAGGCTGAGGAGTTCATTGGACCTTTAATGCTGATTTTCAATAAGCCTTGGAGCAGTGGGAAAGTTCCAGAAGACTGGAAGAAAGTTAATGCTGTGCTAATATTTAAGAAGGATAGACAGGATGATCTGGGTAATCATAGGCCTGTCAGCCTGATATCAATCCCAGACAAGATAACAGAGTGGCTGAATCAGAACTTGATTAATGAAGAACTAAAGGAGAGTAATGTAATTAATACAAACCAACATGGGTTGGAAAATAGATCCTGTCAAACTAATGTAATATTTTTAAAATAATATTACAAGTTTGGTTAATAAAGGTAACAGTGTTAATGAAATATACTTAGAGTTCTGTAAGATCTTTAACTTGGTACTGCATGACATTTTGATTAAAAAATAGAATAATATAAAATTAACATGCTGCACATTAAATGGATTAAAAACTGGCAAACTGTCAGGTCTCAAAATATAATTCTAAACAGGGAATCATCATCAAGAGGCTCTGTTTCCAGTGGGGTCCTGCAAGAATTGGTTCTTGGCCTACACTATTTAATCAATGACCTGGAAAAAAAACATGGATCATCACTGATAAAGTGATCTGAGTTCTACAAATCGTACATGGAAACTCACTTTGTCAGTTTGCAGGTGACACTAAAATTGGGGAAGTAGTAAATAATGAAGAGAAAAGATCACTGATTCAGGGTGATTTAGATCACTTGGTAAATTGGGCACAAGCAAACAACGTGCATTTTAATATAGTTAAATGTAAATGAATACATCTAGGAACAAAGAATGTAGACCACGCTTACACAATGGGGGACTCTGTCCTGGGAAGCAGTGACTCTGAAAACAGATTTGGGAATTGTGGTGAATGGAGAATCAGCCAAACATAAGCTCTCAATATGAGCGGTGGCCAAAAGAGCTAATGCGATCCCGGGATGCATAAACAGGGGAATGCTGTGTAGGGATAGAGAGGTTATTTTATCTCTGTATTTGGCACTGGTGTGACCACTGCTTGAATACTGTGTCCAGTTCTGGTGCCACCATTCAAGAAAGATGTTGATAAATAGGAGAGGGTTCAGAGAAGAGCAACAAGAATGATTAAAGGATTAGAAAACTTGCCTTATAGTGACAGAGCCAAGGAGCTCAATCAATTTACCTTAACAAAGAAAAGGGGTGATTTCACTATAGACTGTAAGTACCTAAATAGGAAACAAATATGTAATAATGGACTGTTCAATCTAGCAGAGAAAGGTGTAACATGATCCAATGGCTAGAAGTTGAAACTACATAAATTCAGATAGGAAATGAAGCACAAATTTGTAATTGTGAGAGTAATTAACCATTGGGACAATTTACCAAGGGTTGTGGTGGACTGTCCACCACTGACAATTTTTAAATCAAGATTGGATGTTTTCTTGAAAACATCTGCTTCAGGAATTATTTTGTGGAAGTTCTATGGCCTATGCTATACAGAAGGTCAGAATAGATAATCTAGTCCCTTCTGGCCTTAGAATCTATGAACTACAAAAAACAAAAGTTGCAATTTGAGCTCTACAGAATTGTAAAAGGAAACTCTATTTGAGTGCCCATCACTTAGAGAGTCCCAATGAATGGAGATTAAAGGTCTCTTGTTTACCCACAGAACAGTTACAGCTTGGACAGAGACAATGGAGGTATCTCTACACTTCTCCACCCAGTCAGTAAGGAGAAGCTTTGGTGTAACAATCAGTTCGGAACAAAAGTACATTACAGAAGTGGTAGTGTGGACCTGGATAGGTGACACTGGCAACAGGAAGGAAAAAATAAAGATATCAGAGACAGGTAAGCATTAAGCAGCTTTCCAGTGAGGAGAAAGTGGTTTGCTGTAGGTTAAAGAACCTGTAGAGTGACCAGATAGCCTGATTTTATAGAGCTAGTTTTCAGTATTTAATATTCAGGGCTTTTTCTTATATAGGCATTTATTACTCCCCACCCCTGTCCTGATTTTTTACACTTGCTATCTGGTCACCCTAAGGCCCTGGGAGGAAGTTAGTCTGACTTGGGATGAAAAAGGGAAGAGTTTGGCAGCTGGATGGCATCAGAGCTCATGTTGCAGAGAAGAAGAGTGAAGAAGTAGAAGGCAGGCAAACTTGTTCTCAGTTTTCTTCCCAAGAGTTAGAGCCTTTTTTGGTGATGAATTAGTGATCTAAGACTCAGATTTGAAATATCTAAACTTTCTAGAAGGGCCAACTCAGCCCTTTATCCTTCTGAGAGAGAGAGAGAATGTTTATGCAGTTTATCCAGCTTATGCAGGACTTTTAGATGTGAGTTTAAAAAGAAATCTCAGCTGCTCTTCTCAGATACTGATGAGCCCCCGGCCCAAGCATAATTTTTTCAGGCCCAGTACAACCTGTAACATGGGCCCTCTCACAGACACACATACCACAATCCCTCATCCCATACATACAATCTCGAGCCATGAAAAAAGTTTGAATTCTGCAATTACTGTCACATATTCTACATTTCTGAATAATGCCCCCCTTTGTTATTTTTGTTTAATAGAACACCCAGCCTGAGATTCCTACAAGTTTGCTGACTATTTTGTACCTTTTTGGTCATTATAAAGGTATTATATCCTGTCAATGTCTTGATTTTTTTTTATTCTAACAGACCAACGATGTGACTGCAAACATTTTATAATTAGGCCCACTAACTTTAAAGCTTTATTTTTCTGGCGTTTTTCATTGCAAAATCATGAATTAGCCCCCCAAAGTCAATTTCTCTTGCAAGTTCACACTCGATAGATAAGATAGCTAATGGCTTAAGCTTTCTTGCCCCATTATAGAACTCTTGCAGTTTTTGATGAGTGCTAGCTTGCTGAAACTTCTTTCAGCTTCTGCCACAGACACTGGCAGTGTGCAAAAAATCTGTAGGACTATGTACCCTTCATTGAAAATTAGTTGCAGTTGTTTTTTTGTAAATCTCATTAATAAGCAAATCTCACAACTTCTGGTAAATAGATACAGGGAAATAAGTTTCTATAAATATCCTCAGGCATGATTTACAGTTTAACCTCAATTTTTTCCTCATGGTAATGGGGGTTGCAGCCAGAGCTGGGCCTCCCAGGGCCTCTGGGCCACAGTAAAGTGTACCCTTTTCCCCCTCCATGTGGGGGCCCTGATGAGCCCATTGCACTTTCATCAGCGTAAAGGTTTGCCTAGGTACCCTGGATTAAATTTTCCCCTTTATCTCTGTTGGCCCCCAAATTTTGTGCATCAATTGATCTTATATACCATACCAAAAGTGGCTTGATTTCATTGGTGTAGTAGATATATCATTCACAAAGTGCTTTGGTTTTTCAAACTAAAAAGGTGATATACATATATCCATTATACTATTATCTTTCTAATCCCTGAATAACAATGTACCAGCACCTTCTTCCATTAACCAGCAACATAACTGGAATTATTGCTTTGTGACTAAAAATGTAAGATTCAGATATCCAGAGAATATAATTTTATAGCTCTCTCATCTTTTGGGAAAATGAACTACAAAATTGTTGCTTCATTCAATAAGTAAACACCAGTGTTGCCAACTCTCATGATTTTACTGAGACTTTCATAATATTTGATATTTTACTTAAAGACCCAGTTCTGACAATCAAGTATTTACGTGAGAATCTCTGCTTGTCAAAAAAAATAATTAAATTTTTAGTCCTCATGGTTGTACAATAAAGCTTTAAAAATATGACCTGAGTGAACCGCAAAAGTTTAAAAGCCAGAAGGCAAACAAAAAGAACCAACTTTTAAGACAGTATCATGATTTGGGGGAGGAGGAGTCATGATCCATCTGTGCACCTGGTGGGGTCAAGCAGTAGGTCTTGTGGAACAAATGCCCTCAAATCTCTTAAAGAGCAGTAAGCATGCTCCTCCTGGATACTTCTTCCTGTGTCTGATCTGTGCTGGAAAAATGCTCTGGGAATAGCTCCAGTCTCCATCCCACTCTTTTCCCCAGGAATGTGTCAGAATTTTGCCCCTGGATTGTGTGGGTATTATATGATACAGTCTAACTCGAAGCCATTCCAAAATGATGCCCAGAAAACATCATCCACTGGCTTCATACATGTAAGATATATTGTACCTCCTGATAAGAAAACTGTAGTTTTCATCATTACTTCTTGACTCTGATTGTTCCCATGTGTACTACTATGGCACTTCTTCAAAAATGGCATTATACCATTTTAATGGTGGCATAGAAGATAAATTGGGAACATTTAAGATTTTTAAATATATGTTTTGACCATTTTTTCTAGCATAAGAAGTGTTTGAACAAACTATCATTTATCTTAGTCATTTCTGTCATTCAGTAGAACCTTTTAAAAACAGAAGAAAATATTTCACTAGATTTAATTTTATCCTTAATTCTCAGAAGCAATGATAATATTCCCCTCACTGTTAAATTATTGTCTACAGACAATTTCCAAATCACACTTTGATTTGGCTGACAGTATAAGAATCAGAAATTCCTTACTGTCCTGTCAGCAATTCTGTGAGCATCTTGACTGACAGTGATGCACTGGCACGCTGCCAAATATAACATCCACTCAGTCAAAAATTCAAGTGGCCCTGATATTTTCTTTCTTTATGGTAATATCAAAGTTACCAAGGGCTTTAAGGTCATTAAGGCCCATAGAAAACTGCTGTTCTTTGCTTGCTCATTGAATTGGAAATGAAACAACCTAGATATATTATCATTGGATCAGACATTATCTAAAATAGGATAGGCTATTACTCTGTAAGTAAATAACATATAATAAAGTTCATCTTGGAACTGAGAAAATAAATTGTTAAAGGGAAAGGCTTGTGCATATCATTTACATAAAAAGCTCACTATTTTCCCTGTTTAACATTAAGTCTTATTTTTTTGTTAAGGATGTTAATTCAATAATGAATAGACAGAGCTCTGCATTTAAAATAACAAATTCACATATCTTAACCTGGTATATACACCATAAAACCAAAACAATATCAGTACTATAATTAAAACAGTCCATCATAGCTATACCTGAAAGCAAAAGGTATTTCATATTTTAATTATTTTAATTACTTGAGGTTATGGTTAGGTAATTACTGTTCTTATCAGCTGATCAAAATGCTGAGGATAGTTCTGTCTTGTAAATGAGCAGCAGTGTGTGCACTCTTATGATTAAATGATCTTGTTTACAATGCAGAGCATTGTCCAAAGATGGTAGCTGTCTTATAACAGAAACCTCTGTTGAAGATGCAGCATGTTGTGTCTGAATATGTTGGGATAAGAAAACATTTGATGGAATCTAAATTAAACTATATTAGAAACAGCAACACAACCATTTTCTGATAAAGCAATTAAGGTTGCACAATATAAAAATTATATGGATTAAGTCATTAGAATCTGTGTACAGCTAATTGCTGCCAGGTAGGTGAGAAAATAAGCTTCTTTAATATCAGACTTGGGTAAACTCTTTTTTAAAATGTGGCTTGAAAATTGTATCTGCTTAGAGCAGGTGATTGTGAAACTGCTGGACTCAAACCAAGACATTGGGTTTCTTTTGAAGAATTAAGTTCAGCAATTGAAAAAAATAGATTCTGAAGGACACAAAACATTTTGCTTCTTCAGATACCAATTATTAGGGCAGAATCCTCTTTGGTAGGACACACTCATGGGCATCCTGTTTCGCTTAAGTGGTTGGTACAAGCAAAAGAAAAGAATGATCAGTATCATTTATCTGGTGCAATCATCTCTGTAACTGAGTAATAAAACATGGGTGAATAAAAGTAATCAAGAGTCCAACAAGTAGAATATATCAATGGTTCTCAAACTTTTTTTAACATCAGGCTCCACTTCTGTCAGTCCAAATGAGTTCAATCTCCATCTTCACTTGCACAAGAGACAATATTCAGATCTAATCAGCAAATAATAAAATACTGACACACTAAAGTACATACACTCGTAACAGCTACACACTCTCACATTTCAGTGAGAGATTTGCTTGTTTCTGTGCATGTAACTTATCCAAGTGTGGAAGAACTGACAAACTGAAAAATAGAGATCTGCAAATCTCTCCAAGAAGATCACAGGCTCCTGCCACCTAGAGTTTCAGATTCTGTCACTGCCCCCTCCTCAGCCTGTCTCCTCTGAGTCCCCAGCTCATTTCTTCTGACAGCTCCTGACCCCGTTAATTCTCGGTTACCAAATATGACAGCTGCCTTCTTGGCCAACATCAGGGACTGAACCAGGGATCTCCTGGGATAACATGCAGAAGTCTCTACAGCTTGAGATAAAGAGTCAAGTTCGTTAGCAGAAAGCTCTAACAGACCCATATCCTGTGTTGACTGGACATGGAGGAGATCACCACACATACTAGGTATGGGTACAGTGCAGAAAGAACCCACAACAACGAGTTTCAGGGCCTGGGTCAATTGACTTGGGCTCACACTACGGAGATAAAAATAGCACTGTAGACATTCCCATTAGGGCTGGAGCCAGACTTTGAGATTCACTCCCACAGGGTTGAGGAGGGAAATGTTGCAATGTAGACATACCCACTCACCAGCCAAGGCATTGTGTCAGCCGTTGCCCCCTACTCCTGACTGTTCTCTATTCCCCCAGCTGCTCCAAGATGGCTAGACAAGAGTTGCACATTCTTGTACGTATTACTACTGACATGGCAAACCCTACTAGGAAAAACTGTGCTGGCTGTGAGAGACAGACAGTAGTTGGAGCTAGAACAAATGCACAAAAAATCTTGCTACCATCTTCTGCTTAGCTGTTCTGGCAAGGCTAGACTAAAGCTTGCACTTAAAAATATTTTGTAAAGACTTAATAATTATTTTTAAATCCCAATATCTATGAAAAATAATACATTTGAGCTCTGATTTGCCTATTTTTAAGCTTTCATGTTTTCACATGTTCTCTGCAACCATTAGTGCTAGAATCTTTTTTTTTTTAAATGAATACTGAGGTTCTTGAGTAACTACATCACTCCATGGCCGAAGTTTCTGTAGCTTAGTGTAGCAAAATGGGGGACTGCTTCTCCTTTACAACTAAAAAAAAATTTTTTTGTGGCAGAAAAAGGTATCTATGGACCTCTAGGGGTGGGAGGATGAGTACCATCCATTTACCTTAGGTACTCATATGACCTCCATTTCTGTAGTAGCTGAATGCCTCATAATCTTTAATGTATTTATTCTCACAACAAAACTATGAGATAAAGAAGTGCCATTGTCCCCATTTTACAGATCAGATGTGTCTATCAGGACACAAGACCTAGGTAAGGAGGTTGTTGAGTTGGTGGAAGGGAAGGAGAGTCCTAGGAGTTTCAGAAGTGAGTGGATGATAAGGGAGGAAGCTAGTGGCGCAGTTGGTTCCCTTCATGGCTAGGAGCAAAGGCAGTTCTCTGGCTGCTGTCCTTTCCCTCTGGTACAGAAAGTGCCACTGGTACTCTTTCCCTCTGGTACTCTTCCTGATGACCTTTAAGAGGTCACCTGACAGAAGGAGAAAACCTTTTTAGCCATACTATCAAAGAGACAGCATCTTTCGGGTGTGGTCACTGCAGAGAGAAGAAAGAATAGCACCATTCCCACCTTCCTATGGAGAGCAGGAGAAGTCTGGTGAGTCATCAACCTTGCAGTGAGAGGTTGACCAAGATAGGGAGATAACAGAAGACATCTCCCAGGGAGATTTTTTAGTAGATCTTGCTTTCTGTTGGAAGATATCCAGCTACTTTTGAGAAGGTCTGTCATGGACTCAAAATTAGAAAGAGAACACATTAGGCTATAGAGAGGTTTGTCCAAGGAAATGGTATGACTGGATGTTTTGGAAAAAGCTCTAGGAAAGAAGCCAACCTGTCAAATGGCCAGAAGGAAAAAAAGACCTAAAATTGTTGGTCACTGATTCAGGTGATCTGGATGTAGTTTGGGAATACAGGTCATTTTTCTAGTATAGACCAGAGCTTAGATGCTGTAAATCTTGTGTACATATCTATTTTTATTCATGACAATTGATCTTTTGTTTTCAACTTCCTGTGTTGAATACTGAAATACAAAGCTACTTTACTGTGCTCCTAATCTCTCAGATACAGTTTCCATTTATAAACAGCAATAGCAAAATAAAGTGTGTGGGAAAGAACTAGATTTTATTTAAAGGCACAGGTGATCACAGAAACATAAGACACTGAAAGAGGTTTGTTTTGGTTTTCTATTTAAATACCTGCTTTGGCTGAACACTATTTTCTTCCAATAAGCTGTGTAAATCAGCAAAAATAGTGTCACTTCAAGAAATTGGGATCTCTTTCTTCTGAGCACAATTTGAAAACCTACAGCTTTTTCCTCTTCACTCAACTATTAGCACTAGGCAAACACTATTGTGAGACAAGTACATAAACCTAATCCTTTTGTCCTTGATATGTATGGTACCTGCATAAAAAATGTGTTACATTTTCCCACTTCTGCCTCCAATTAACTGTGCTCTTACAAGCTGTTTCTGGATCCTTTCAGTCTGCCCTTTGTGTAAACCTCATGCTAGATGAAGAGTGTAGTGCCAAGCAAGACACTTCAGAAGTGTGATGTGTGACAAATAGAAAGATATGAGAAACACAATAAAGGAAACTATGGAGAGAGAAAAGAGAGAAATACAAAACAAAGCAAGCCTCATTCCACATTAGACTGTTTCTTTTTGTGGTGAGAGAATCAGCTATATATGACTGTGAATTCTTCATCCTCAGTACATGCATGGTGTTAACTTGAAAATGGGTGTAGAACGCAGATAGTGATCTGTTACGTATTTCCTCCTTCTCTTCACTTATAGGGCTACTTTCTCAGTTCTATCCCATCCCCCCTGTAGAACAATTACTAATATACCCGCAGATACTGAACTCAATCCACCATGGGAGTAAGGAATACAAAAGTGGCTTTAATTCACATTTGTGATACCCTGATCCTTTACCCATTCAAACACCATGCTGGTCTCAACTTTAAAATTAAAGAAGGAATGATGCATCTTACACCGGCTGTAACTTACACTGTTACACTTAAAAGGCTGTTCCAGAAGCTGGGGAAGTCAGGCTTAGGGGCACTCTCTTTCTCTCTGCCAAGGTCACCACACTGAGGGTAGTGTAAATGGTAACATAAGGGTAGAGCAGCTGCACATGGCCTGAGGGTTCCCTTATGAAGGGTGGCTAGCTAACTCAAATTTATGGCTGCTTTGCACAACTGAAGTGTCTTCTGCCATGGAAGAATCCTCAGCAATGTAAAGTTGCCATAGTAGCTTTATGTCAGCCCCTCCTGTGGGACAGTCCCTCTTGGATACATCTAAGTTATGAATCAAAGCAGAGTTAGAGTGGGGAGAGAGCATTTCAGGGTGGCAACAGGTTATATTGAGGGCAGGGCTGGATCACAGTCCACAGGAGACTGTTCCAGTCAGATTAAGTCAGAGAAAGACTGGACATACACAAGTCCATGCAGCCAGATGCAATGCACCCGAGAGTGCTGAGGGAGGTAGCTGATGTGATTTCA
Source organism: Mesoclemmys tuberculata (assembly GCA_007922155.1). NCBI lineage: Eukaryota > Metazoa > Chordata > Testudines > Chelidae > Mesoclemmys > Mesoclemmys tuberculata. The sequence goes on along the minus strand of ML675649.1, from coordinate 17,294,388 downwards.
GAGCCATTGGCTATTATCTTTGAAGGCTCGTGGGAATTGGGGGAGGTCCCTAATGACTGGAAAAAAGCAAATATAGTGCCCATCTTCAAGAAAGGGAAGAAAGAGGATCCAGGGAACTAAAGACCAGTCAGCCTCACCTCAATCCCTGGAAAAATGATGGCACAGGTCCTCAAGGAATGCATTTTAAGGCACTTGGAAGAGAGAAAGGTGATCAGGAACAGTCAACATGGATTCACCAAGGGCAAGTCATGCCTGACCAACCTGATTGCTTTCTATGAAGAGGTGACTGGCTCTGTGGATGTGGGGAAAGCGGTGGACATGATATATCTTTACTTTAGCAAAGTTTTTTATATGGTCTCCCACAGTATTCTTATCAGCAAGTTAAAAAAGTATGGGTTGGATGAATGGACTATAAAATGGATAGAGAATTGGCTAGAGCAAAGGGCTCAACGAGTAGTGATCAATGGCTCCATGTCTAGCTGGCAGCTGGTCACAAGTGGAGTGCCCCAGGGGTCAGTCCTGGGGCCGGTTTTGTTCAACATCTTCATTAATGATCTGGAGGATGGGGTAGATTGCACCCTCAGCAATTTTGTGGATGACACTAAGCTACGGGGAGTAGTAGATACCTTGGAAGGGAGGGATAGGATACAGAAGGACCTAAACAAATTGGAGGATTGGGCCAAAAGAAATCTGATGAAGTTCAACAAGGACAAGCGCACAGTCCTGTGCTGTGATGGATGGGATGGAAGCGCACAGTCCTGCGCTGTGATGGATGGGATCCCATCCCATGTGATGGATGGGATGCATGGGATGGAAGAATCCCATGCACAGCTACAGACTGGGGACCGATGAGCTAAGCAGCAGTTCTGCAGAAAAGGACCTGGCAGTAACAGTGGATAAGAAGCTTGATATGGGTCAGCAGTGTGCCCTGGTTGCTAAGAAGGTTCATAGCATATTGGGCTGCATTAGTAAGAGCACTGCCAGCGGATCGTGGGAAGTGATTATTCCCCTCTATTTGGCATTGGTGAGGCCGCATTTGGAATACTGTGTCCAGTTTTGGGCCCCCCACTACAAAAAGGATGTGGAGAAGCTGGAGAGAGTCCTGCAGAGGGCAAGAGAAATGATTAGGGGGCTGGAGCACAAGACTTATGAGGAGAGGCTGAGGGAACTAGGCTTGTTTAGAGAAGAATGAGGGGGGATTTGATAGCAGCCTTTAACTACCTGAAAGGGGATCCCAGGGAGGATGGAGCGAGGCTGTTCTCAGTGGTGGCAGATGACAGAACAAGGAACAGTGGTCTCAAGTTGCAGTGGGGGAGGTCTAGTTTGGACATTAGGAAAATGTTTTTCACTAGGAGGGTGGTGAAGCACTGGAATGGGTTACCTAGGGAGGTGGTGGAATCTCCATCTTTAGAGGTTTTAAGCTGTGGCTTGATAAAACCCTCCCTGGGATTATTTAGCTGAGGTTAGTCCTGCTTTGAGCAGGGGATTGGAGTAGATGACCTCCTGAGTTCCCCTCCAATTCTAATATTCTATGATTCTATGATCCCTGTGGCTGTAAATTGCACTGGAGCTAGTTTGGACACCAAACAGGGCCAGGAGCAGGGAGACATAAAAGTGACTTAAAGCAATCTGTTCCTCCTCTACAGCCAGGCTTCAGCTACAGGAAGGATGAGTTCAGCAGAACTGAAGATTGAGCTCATAAGATATTATGCTGGTGACACAACTAAAGCCACAGACGGTAACTGTCTCCAGGTTACCGCTAAACTCTATGTCACCAATCAACCATGCTCCTTACATATTTGAAACCATTCATCTTTCAAACCGGGAACAAAGAGGATCAGACCAAAAAGAAGAGCTTACCAATTGAATGTGAAACGGTGGGTCAGGGATATCAATAGCTGGACATAAAACATTACTTTGGAGCGTATTTTGGCCAAGTCAAAGCAAAACCAGAGGGTCACAGGCTTCACAGCCGCAGCAGGGGCTCCTTCAATCACCCCATTTCCTGAGTGCCTTCCTCCTATCCCTCTATACTGCAGGGAGTCTCTGCAACTTCCTCTGCCCCCCACTCCTCCATGCCTAGGGCTCTGAGCACCCAATTCCTTCCCTCTATGGCAGAGGCTCTATTTTCCGTCACTACCCTTTCTACCACATGCCAGAGTCCTCCAGAGCCTGCAGATCTGAGCCCTTATTCTCCCTTTCTCCTCATACCAGGGTCACTCAATCCCCCATGTCAAGGGTTCTGTGTGTCCCCATTCTCCTGCCACATGGCATGGGCTCTGTGTGAACCCACCATTCTCTCCTTCCCCCTATTTTTCCTCCACATGACAGCAGGACCCCCTATTCTCTCTACTCCATGCCATATATCCACACCTGCATTTCATACCCCCACAACCCGTTCACCTCATATAATTATTAGTGGGCTTCATTCTGCCTGGGAGATAAATCCTTCAGAGTGTCAACATGTTAATCTCTACTAGGAAGATAGCCAGAGATAAGATAGGTATATTGTTATGCTAAAAGACATTAATGGGTGTCATCAACAAGTTCTTTGGTCTACAGATACTTGTAGAGGTGCTTGAAGCTGTGGCTCTGCTAAACAGAAAAGAGCCTCCTCGTGCCCTCCATTTTTCTTTTTTGGTTTTCCAATTTCACCAGAATTGATAGGTATTTCTCACTGATGCCTAGAATGTTCCTTGAAATTTTGGAATTGATTGGATGCAGCTTTCAAAAGTTATTGAATACATATAGACAGACAGACAGACAGACAGACAGAGAAATGCCATTCGGCTGAGTGTATTCTCTTGCAAACTTGGTTAATAAAACATTAGAAGTTTGTAAATCTTACAGAGTCATTGTTTATGCTTTGTCGTATTTTTACAATTTTCCAGTTGTTGTTTCCAACTATCACCATCTGTAAAGAGGTGCCTGAATTATTGTGAACTACACAACAAAGAGACTAGATTCTCAGGAGGAGAGAAGGAAAAAAAACAACTTACTCATAGGTAGGTTTTGTATGTGACCATCCATAGAGATTATGTACATCATAGTGTCTAACAGGGCTTCCATCTGGCAGGATCTGCTGACTTTCCATGCATAAAGTTTTGTGACTCAACCCAAGTGATCGTGATTCCAAACCTAATGAGAAGGAAGTTTAAGTATTTGTATAATAAAATCATTTATCATATTTAATAAACCAGATGTGTCATTCATTGTTAAACCTTACAGTTTCCCTTTATTTCAATTCTCCTCTTGTACAGTGGGATTTTATTCAGTTTCGTGGGAGTTTTTGGTAAGAATACCATTCTAAATTTTCTGACAATTTATGATTTTGAACATTGGCTGTTCCAATAATCCAGTATGCTAATTTGGAACTACAGAACTATTATAATAATCTCATTGCAGATGCTGTCCTTAGCCTGTATGAACAGGATCTCTTTACTCAGAAGATGCTGCAGATCTCTGGAAGCAACTCTGTACATGGTCTATAAACCTGGAAAATGGAAAAATGTCTGAGTGGTAAGTATTAAGCTGGGGACAACTTCACCAATTAATATTGAGAAACTGCATGAGATGTGAAGGAAAAAGCAAACTCATGATAGTAATCTACATGAGTAACACCTTAGGAGGAAAATTTTCAACACCAAAAAGGACTTTCAAAGGGAGTTGGGCCCCTAACTATCTTTTGTGCCTTTGAAAATATCCTCATGGATAACTACTTGTTAGTCTCTGCTTACGCCCCATATTTTATAATGTTTCTAGCACAAACTCAGACAATCATGTACAACCTATAGTCCTGAAGTCTCTAAATTGCGGTACAAAGAATATTTGTATTTGGTTACGAATTCAGTGTTTTTCCCAAGCTACGCTTTGTAGTTTTTAAACTGAATTCTTTAAAATGAACCTATTGCTAAAGGTAGGAGGTAGAAAAAATATTTTCTAAATACTTGAAACTGGACTGCATTGTTCATGTGAAGAAACAAAGTAATGTACAGCCAAACTGAGAAAAATGCTTGAAGCTATATTTTCAAATACACCTAGAGTTAGGCACCTAAATCCATATTATGTAGGCACCTAATTAAAAGTGGCTTTATTTTCAGAAATCGTGAGCAAGTACAGCTCCCCACTGCAATCAGACGGAGTCGTGTATACAGGGAAACTCTGAAAGAAAAAAAAATTGAGCCACTTTTATTTAGATGCTAAATAAGGCATCAAAGTTTGACAATTTTGGCCCTAGATGAAGTGTAAGGCCAGGTCCACAGTGCCAGCAAAATTCGGTGCCAGTCAATGGGAGTTACACAGGCTAAGCAGAGTAGCTTGCGTAACTCCCAACAACTTCATAACTTCACTTTAGTGCGTCATCTCCACTGCACTGCACCAGTGGGAAATACGTTCCAATTGACGCAGCACTACATTTCTTGGGGAGGTGGTTTTATTAGATCGACTTCTTGATCGATTGAGCATGTCCTCACTGCCACTTAGTCAAACCAAATTTGCTGCCATCGGTGTGTACATAGCCTAGGTGAATGACATGATAGCCAGGGTCACTTAAGGAAGTACAAGATAGTTACTATCCTTACCAGGCATATAGGGAGGATTGTTTAGCTTTTGGTCTCTGCAGCCTTCAACTGCTCCATTAACAAAGCTTGATGGTTCATTCATGTCCTAAAAAGGTAAAGAAAAAACCAAACTTTTTAAAATGAATTTTGTTTGTTTCAGTTATACAACACAATAAATCCCATATTGCAAAGAGAGGTGCATAATAAAACTCCTTCAAGAGCATTTACAGTTGCATTTTAACATTAGTATTTCAGCCAATTTACCTTTTCTTGATACGAGAGTGATTCAAATTTATATTTGTAAAAAAGAAAAAAAATGGAAAGGAAAAACAATGCACCCACCTGAGATCTAATATGCAAGATTCTAGCTCACAACGGTTTGTTTATGCTTGATTTATAAACTCCTAAAAATGCAAAATTATAATGGCTCTACTGATAAAGCCAGATGACTAACTACCTAGACACTGACTGAATAGTTTCCTTCATGGCAGATCCTCTGAATTCATACAGAGCTGGGAAACTCCTTCTTAGTCATTGGAACAAGGACTTGAACTGGGGTTTTCCACCTGCTAGGTGAGTGACCTAACCAGTAGCCTGGTTATAAAGTGAGTGACTCTTTCTCTGGCCCAATGCCTATTTCATTATTTATACACCATGGAACAGTTTCAAAAGGAAAGCTGGAGAGAAACCTAACCCATAGCCAGTGGTTAGGACACCTCTCCTGAGAAATGGCAGATGGGGGTTAAAATCCGTGTTCCACATCAGGGAGAGATGAAATAAACCTGGGTCTGCAACATCCCAGGTAAGTGCTTTGACCACTCAGCTATCATGAGAATGGGCTTAAATTTAAATATGTGCTTAAGTATTTTCCAGAACTGGGTCATGGTTTGTCAATGGGACTGCACAAGAATGCTGCCTGCAGAAGTTGACGATCTGATGCAGTGAATCAGTGCATCCTCCAAAGATCACAGATACCTCTCTTCCTGACAAGCAATTCATACTTCTTGGTGTGTGTTGCCCTTTGTACATGCCTCTGGCAGAGCAGACATTACAGCTACATTCCTTTGTGGTAAGTTCTGCAGTGATGGACTTTCTTCCTTCAGGAACTTGCGGAAGAGTTTATGCCAGCAGAAACTGGTATAGAGCCCAAGGTGAACCCAGCCCATAGAGTTTAATGCTGTGCTTTTTAAAAAAGTCTAATGGAATTGGGTGGCCAAATCCTATTGAAATTTGGGCCCCTAGCTTCCTTATGTGTTTTGGGAAATCACAGCCTAAATGTTTTTCATTTTCTTTTTCAGAGGGCCAACTGACTAAATTAACTGAGCAAAACAACCTTGATTTTCACTATTTGATACCTCATTGCTATTGATGATGAATATCCCAGTCCCCATCATAAAAATGCATTTACCAACTAAGACGTCTCTGATGGGAAATTTCCTTAATAGCCTGCTTCCTATAAATGAAAGCATAGATATAGATAGATAGTTTACAGGGAAACAACAAATTCTGTGGTGGGATCCTTGAGACATGGTCCATGTATTATTGCAGGTACTGGACTAATTTTTAACAAACCCTTATTTATCACCAAATTCACTGAAAAGGGTGGGTGGGTAGGTAGGAGGATGGATGGATGGGATAGATAAGTTATTCATCTCTGACCTTCAAAATGTGTAACAGTTTTGTATGGCCTTGGTTGCAATATTATGTGGTCCACTGGTTAAAATAAAACAACATAGGTTGCATTATTGAAAGATATCAAACATTTTACTGGATGGCTAGGCATTTCTCTTCTTTGAGATGAAAATATATTAATATTAAATATCGTCCACAGCTATTGCATGCCTATGCCCTTTTAAAAACAAACAAAAAACTCTATCTAGTGTAGTTCTGCAGTTGTCTTGCGGAGACGGCAATTGTAGTAAATGTTCAATAGACTTGTACTGTGGACAAGTGTTGACTCTAGACACTAACCAAAGGGCAAAATCATTCTAAAGGAGATATTTAAACATGCAAAAAATCAAGATGTTAATTAGGTCATGAAAATAAAATATATCAGTAACAAAATAATTAGGACTTGCTCTTCATCAGACAATGTTGCATTAAGAAAACAGCCAATTTTTGACCATCAGTAATATATTCCTAATAAATTCAACTGAACTTATTCATGTTTACTTTTTGAGACGAATGAAAAGTGAAAAGGAGGTAGGCATGATTGGCTTTACAAAGGCATTTTTTGAATCTCAAGTATTATAGAAAAAGTCAGTCAGATAATCTTTCATATTTTTAAATTCTTACGCTGAGGGAGCATGTAACCTTCATAATTGGGTGAGGTGATCAGATACTGCACTGATGGGAGCTATATATGTAAACTACATTAGCTTGATGGAAAATATATATATTCATTGATCTATCATTAAAGAGATGGGTTCAAACAGTAGTTCAGAAGTTTTAATTCTTAGAATAACTGAAAACTGGTACATCAGAAAGGGAATGTTATATGATTAACCACCTCAGGATATAAATGATGTATGCCTGTGCTAGGAAGCTTTAACATTAGTTCTGGAGAATAATGTATTCCTACTTTGGAAAAGTAGTGCTCCAGAATTAACACCACTGGAGAGCAAAAATGATAAAGGAAAAAAAATCTGGAAAGTATTGGCAGAGAAAGTCAGATGGCAGGAAAAAAAGAGAAGAGGAAAAAGAAAAAACAAAACCAGGAGGTGATGAGAAGACAACTGGAGAAGAAAAACAGGAACTGGGGGAGACAGTGATCATTAGAGAAATAATAGTAAAAATGGAGGGCAAAATCCTAAAATGACATTAAAAAAGGAACAAGGACAGAAAGAACAGGAGAGAGAGAAAACAGAGCAAAATATGCAACATGTAGCAAACGCACCAGATCATGGCATGAGATAACATTGCAGTGGAGCTGGGAGAGGCAGGGGCAGATCTATGACAAACTTATGGGGGTTCTCCAACTCCACAGTCCTTAATACATAGCTGCAAGTAAGTGAATTCACTGAATTTGCAGGTGGGATTAATTTGCAGGTTTCCCTGGTTATTTGGGCTCTGCCACTGAGATTATATTGCTATATCAAGACAACATGTCATTTCACAATGCTTCCGAACAAAAGTCCTGGAAAAGAATGCTGCCAACTTGGAGGCAGTGTAGACTTGAAGTATAAAGACATTGTGCTTGGATCTTGACAGGCTAAAATTCAGAGAGAAGTTCT
>ML675649.1:17233877-17286196 GCA_007922155.1 Mesoclemmys tuberculata | reverse complement strand
AAGTTCTGATCCAGAACTGGATCACAGAGCTTTGTGACTCAGGCATATCTCCACATTCTTCAAGACTTAGAACCGACTCATATAAACACTAAAAAGAAGAGTTTCAGTAATTTAAAAATACTTTTTACTTCAGCAGGAATTTCCTATAATTATTAAAATCAAAGGTAAACCAAACCAAAAATCCTAGCTATAAAACAGAAAATATATATACTTACAATCCACAGGCCATCAAACTTCACACTTTTTTCTGGTTGTGTTGGGTTAGTGTAGTATTCTCTTATTTCTCTTTGCCACCACTGAGCTGTGGAGTTGCGGAAGAAATCTGGGAAAGCTGCATACGCTCTGTATAGCTGTAAATGTAACGAACAACACAGAGAGAAACATACAGATTATTGAGATGGAATTATCAGCCAGGCAAATTTTTCAAGGTTTCTGATTTCCTAACTAGTGGTTTGCTCAGTTGTAACTATAAATGCTATTTTCTGGGATTCTTAACATGTTGACAGACTAAAAGAGATTTTGATTTTATATGGATTATAATACTTAAAGAAATGGTATGGTTTCTTTCAATCTATAATAGGAACATAAAAAAATAAGAAGGATTATATGTCAAGGTGCATTTTAGATTTTTCTTTAAAAATAAATGCAGATAGGTATTCTGTAGTACAGTTTAACCACTTTTGGAATTTCAGAATGGGTAAAATGAGGCCCAGAAAGGCAGGGCGAATTGTGCAGAACACCACTTCAAATTAGGACAGAGCCAGAAAATGAACCTCAAAATTCTGACTCTCAGAATATGGTTTTCATTTACACTAAAACCTCTTTACAATGCTCTAACTGCAAAAATCAGGCTCAGATAATACATTTACACTCACTTTAAGGTCCTTTCACAGTGCCAGGGCATAAATGAACATCAATGGCTCAGATACTATAGTGATGGGCAGCAGTATAAACCCCCCAAAATAGAATGACAGAACAAATCTTAATGAAAATCAGGCATTTACTCTCTGCTCTATCTTGTAGTTAACACATACATACTTTTTTATCCATTTGTCTCTGATCATACTGGCGACTTAGGGCCAATCCTACATTCCCTATGCAAGCCAGAAACTATAGTGATAACTTGCCTGGAGAGGCAAAACTTGAAATCAGTGAGACTACTTTTGAGTAGGAAAAAGATTATGTTTTCAGTTAATGTGAGGATAACAGGATGCATAATCTAGCCACATTACTGGTGTATTTCATAGCAAATACTTGATATGAGTTTTGCAATTATGTGCTTATCATATAAATTTTTAATATTTGACTCATTCACCATTTTATTCTTAATTGGGTATAGATCTTAATTTTGCATGGGTTCCAATCCTACAAGAAGTTGTTTGACCTGAACGCCTATTGAAGTCAATGAGAACTAAGGGTGTTCAATACCTGGCAGGGTTGAGCCTTCAGCACATGATGGAGTAGGATAAGCTTTATAAAATATTTAAGTGAAACACACATCACATCAGGACACTGACTTTTATAAATTGCATGAAGATTTTCAAGGCAGAGACTTTATTTTTTCCAGTGACGTAGAAAGAAACAAGAAAAAGTGACAACATTTGTGCCCTTTTACAATACATGACAAAGACTGTCAATAGAACAGGAAGCATTGCTAATTTTAAAATGTTGGCGGGCATATAAAAGGCTTCAAATTGTCTGTTTTTTTTCTTAGATGATATAGCAGACTTAGCTACCCATTTTCTATGGCTCTACCTTACATACCATTCAAATAGATTACGTTTGATAATGGCTATACTATTTTCTTTGAACAATTGTGATACCCCTTCTGTTTGTGCCAATAGGTGTCAGTAATCAATCAAAATATATAATTGTGGCAATACACTTACCTGAACTTGAATCTCCCAGTCTAGCGATTCATTAACAACTACATCTGGAAAATCTGGCCAAACCTAATAAGAGGAAAAGACATTTAAAAAACAATCATTCTAAATTACGCAGGTTGATATAAAATTTATGACACACACTATGTTTTAGGCTTTATGATGGAATCCTAAAAAACAAAGCAGCTGTTCCTCAAAAGCAATAACCTGATCACTGTCTCTCTAAAATCTCCTGATCCTCCCTTCGTCTCTAATTGCTTTCATGGACACTATGTCCCACCACACAACCCTCTCCACAGAGACCATCCCTAAAGCTGATGAATAACCAGATTCACTTTTTCACTGTTCTGCTGCAAATGACACACCACTTTTCATCAGAAAAACATAAACCTTATTTGAACCAAACTCAAACTTCAAACATAGTATTGTATATAATTAACAAGATTTGTGTTCTGTACTCTATTTCCACTACTAAAGATTTGGACTTCCTTAGAAGACACAGCTATTTCTATTTTGCTTATTACAGACTACTTTTTAAACTGAATTTAGAAAGGAGCCCATAGGCTGTATAATATATAAATGGCTCTACCTGGAGCATGGCATAGGCTCAATTGTGCTAATACACAGAAAAACCAGTTATCAAGGAATACTGATTGCCATGCTGCCTCCTACAGAGGAAATCTCAGAGAGGATATAGGGAAGTAGTCTGCCCCCTTCAGAACAACTAAGGCAGGGGTCGGGAACCTATGGCTCGCGAGCCAGATGTGGCTCTTTTGATGACTGCATCTGGCTCGCAGACAAATCTTTAATAAAAAAAATAACAACGCTAAAAATATAAAACATTCTCATCTACAGTGATCCTTCACTTATCGCGGGTATTAGGTTCCTAGACCCCCGCGATAGGTGAAAATCCGCGAAGTAGGAACTGCTCTCCACAGTGAAATTGACTCTGCCTTGTCAATTTCACTGAGGAGCAGGGCACACTCTGGGCAGTGAAACTGACTCTGCCTTGTCAATTTCACTGGAGCAGGGCACACTCTTGGCAGTGAAATTGACGCCTTGTTAATTTCACTGCGGAGGAGGACACACACACACATATGTTTAGTTTTAAACATATTGTATGGCTCTCACAGAATTACATTTTAAAATATGTGGCGTTCATGGCTCTCTCAGCCAAAAGGTTCCCGACCCCTGAACTAAGGGCTTAGCCCCCAAAACTCACTCAACCCCACTTATCCTTCAAGACCCATGAAGAGCTCAGGAAAATCACCAGAAGTCAGGGCTAGCTTTGTGAAAACAATATAGTTCCATACTGCCTCTCAGCTTTCCTTCCATGCACCCTCCAGTTCCCTTACAGCCTCAAGGGCTTCTTAATCAGTCAATGACCCTGGAAAGTTTCTTCAATAGGATAATTCCAGTGTGGCAACAAAAAGTGCCTATGCTGATATTGAGGCAGCCAGCTATAAATACGAAAGAAATCACTGTGGCTACAGAGTGGAACATATCCACAGAAGACTATCCATCCACCCAGACATTTCCTCCTGTGTTTGGCCTTCAACAGCCAGCCATGATGACCCCCATGGCGTGCCCCCTTTGCCTTGCATGTTTCTCTCCAGAGAGATCTGCTGCTGTGCCCTCTATCCACAAAATGGAAACAAACTGAGTCACAGACACATGGAGGTGACATTTGCACTCCATGTGCAGCTGTGGCAAACGAGGATCAACCCTGTAGGATGGCAAGTAGCACTGCCACTGACTTCTCTAACAGGATAGCAACTTTAAATAACAGCCCCAATTCTCTTGATTGAATTCTCTTGACTTGCCGCAACCTCCCACTGGCTGGTGAGAACATGCACAAGACATACAAATGGCTACTGTTGGAGAATTCCTATTTGATTTGCTATAGGAATTGCATTTTAAGAGGAATACTTTTAATGAAAGAAGACACTGGCATCCAATGAAAATAAAATCTCTCCCTTACTTATGGAATAGCTTAATGTTCTCCTTGCTTTGTTACTGCCAAGATCAGGTTCATAGACTTTTAAGTCCAAAAAGAATTAATATGATCTTCTAATCTGACTTCCTGCATAACATAGGCCAAAGAATCTCACCCAATAATTTCTGCATCAAGACCATAACTTCTGTGTCTGCTATAGCATATCTTTTACAAAGATATCCAGTCTTCAATTAAGGACTTCAAGTGAGAATCTACCATGTCCCAAAGTAAGTTGTACCACTTGTTAATTACACTCACTGTTGAAAATGTGCACCTCACTTCTAATCTGAATCTGTGTAGCTTCAGATTCCAATTACTGCATCATTTTATGCATTTTTCTAGAAGATTAAAGAGCTGTTTACTAAAAGAAATCTCTTCTCCAGGTAGGTACACATAAACCACGATCACGTTACCTCTTAACCCTGCTAATGTGATTCATATTTGGAAATAATATCTCTAATGTTATCAAGTGATCTGAAAACAGTACCTTTCCCCATACAATATCACTGCTATTAGGCCATTGAATAAAGACATTTTCCTGGACACCTCTTGTGTAGGCTTGATAATTGGTTTCATTGCCTGAAATGGCTGGATCCTAAAATTAAAGATAATACAATTTTGTATTTGCATGGAGAATGACGTAATACATATAGAGTATTAGGTGACGTACATAACTTGATGATCTATAGCAAAGAAGGGGAAAAAAGGAGAAGACCTCAACACTGACCAGGATAATGATGAATCTCATTCCTTCCTTTTTCATTCTGTTAACCAAATCTGGTAGTCCAGTAAAGTTTGGGCTGAGGGTAAAGTCTAATTGCCGTTCCATGTAATCAATATCTGTGTATTGTACATCCTGCAGTACACAGAAACAGCGCATGTAAAGTCAGAATCATTTTTGCTAAGTGCATATTCATTACATAGCAGTCAAATTAAGAGAACTGCTGATTTTCTCTAAGCAAAATTAGAAGCTGCGGCATCTTAAAGCAAAGGATATCAAATGAATGTACTTCAACATGCCAAAGCTCAAGATCACTATGAAATTAGCCCCTTTATCAGGTAAAATCTTTCTGAAGATAGAAAATTTACTATACACTAGAGAAGAATGAATTCCCATTTGTGTGTGTGTGTGTGTGTGCGCGCGCGTGCCAATGCCATGAAATACTGAGGAAAATGGATATTCGCATCAGTTTGTCACACTCTTAGATGCTTCCATTTCATGGATGTATTGATCTGCATCATAAAGTGATGATGTAATATCATGGTGAGTCCATGTGCTTTTGAAGTTTCCCTTGGGTGGGTGCCCCAACCATAGCCCTTCAATGATACTTCAAGATGGAGCAATGTAACGCAGAATATATTTTGCATTTTCCCTCCTCCTCCATCTTCTGATCCTTCCTACTGATTTCTAGAACAGTATACCAATGTGCCTAGCACAACAAGGGTCCTGCAGGTGTTACTGTAATTCACATGATAAGTATATGAGGAAATGTTAGGGTGTTGGGATAGAAGTTATGTACTGAAACGGTTCATCACAATGCTATAAATGATGTCTGTGTACAGAATAATTTTCACCATGGCATTAACAGTGTCTCAATCTGTGGCACTTCCAGGGAAATCAACGAGAATTCCTATCAGGGACTCCAGCTGCACCATTCCCCACCCCAAGACAATCCTGCCTTCAAAATGCTGATTCTGGCCCATAAATAGTGCCCCAATTTGCCTGCTGCATGAACCCAGTCCTGAATTCTTTGCACCTCTAATATTCCCACCCACTTAATACGACTTTTATGAGGACACGGAGTGCAGGATTGAGCCCAAAGAGGGTGCAATGTTCATGTCCATATTCCAGGAACATACAAACATTTCAATTATTTCAGCTATCTAATTGCAACCATACAGGCTAATGAGATTTTAAAATATGTAATACAACAATACAAAATAGCTTCAACTAAAAAGGTCCAGCTAATAAAAAGTAAAAGAAGCACTATTATTATTTCTCTCAGAGTACACAAAGAAGAAGTTTAATTATAGTATAATGCAAACAATAGTTTCTATTCTACAGCAGTTGCTTTTTCGTTTTCATTAGGGGACAGTCTGAGAAATCAGAGTTCAAACAACAGCATACACTTTAACTGGAACAACATACGTAAGGTATCTGAGCTTCCTTCATTGCCTCGTACAAGTCAGAGACTTCTGTGTCATTTTTGTATCCATAACGGCATAACTGGAATCCCAAAGCCCAGTATGGTGGCATGACTGGTCGTCCAATCAGCTAACAACAATAAAATAGAAGGAAAACATAATATTGAAATATGACAAAATATGTCAAGACAAAAAATGTAATTAATTGTATATAGTTTGTGACATCATATCAATCCTACTGCTGTGTACTCCTGAACGACAAACTCTGGCGTTGGTCCCAACATCACGTAAAAATCCAGAATTCCTCCAATAGTGCGATATGTCAGAGCAGGAGTTGGTTGAAACGTAACATCTAAAAACACAGAGGGTGAAATCAGGAAGAGAATGTCTAGATAATCCACTGTTAAGGAAAGGGACACAATATATTAAAACAATTCAGGAATTTTAAAAAATGTAATTTTTTTTTACCCATTGCATTGCTGTTAAGCAACAGAACTCCATGAGCATTTCCATCATTTTCTAAGCCCATGTAAAATGGATGGAAACCATAAGAATTCAGTTTGTACTGCAAAATAAACAACAATATCTTAGTTTTCTGCTATAGAAATACCCAAAATAGTCTCACATTTTCCATTTACTTATAGTAATAGTAATAAATTATTGGAGAAATAACATCAAGAGAATTATGAGAGAAGCTCTTCTCTTCCCTCCACACACACACACACACACACACACACACACACACACACACTCTCTCTCTCTCTCTCTCTCTCTCCTCCCCCTCCCCCCCCAAAACAGACTGAGGTAAATATTTAAGTTTCCTACAGAAAGATTGTTTTCAACAGTTTGACATTTTTGAACTCAATATGTTTGAAAGCATTCAAGTAAGAAGAAAATAACTGTACTACTTCAGATCCCTGAATAACTATTGATAAATTCCTGCTAATATGAAACACCTTCCGCAGTACAAAGCCTTCCTGTTTTCAAACAATATTTTGTAATCAATATCCACAATGGTGACTCTCTGATTTGAAAGGTATTCGAGCTGAAACAAGAAAGATCAGGAGACTATAATTTGAAGACTGGAGTGATGGAGAAGCAGCATATAAAAGAGAAAAAATAGTATAGCGCAATTAGAGCTAGGTGGGGGGAGTGGGGGAAATGCAGATTCAGCAATGCCAAAAAGTTTCACAGATTCACGAAAGCTTCACTGAATTGTTTTAGTTAAAAAAACTGAAATATTTGTTTCAATATTTTTAAATAAAATCTTTCAATTTTTCAGTCTGCAACACTTTTGTTTTTGTTTTTTTTAATTTAAGTCCAATTAAATGTTTTGTTTGGACCTGAAACAAAACTTTTCAGTGTGATGGCAAACACTTTCATCATTTTAAATAAAATTAAAAAAAATCATCAAATACTTTTGGACTTGCTGGTAATTTTGAAAAATATTGTTTTAAAGTCCCATGGTAAACAATTTTTTTTCTTAATTTTCAGAATTGCCAGGAAACCAAAATATCCATTATGAATGCAGTTCTAAGAGAAATATGGCACCACTTTCATTGTTAACTTTATAGTAGCTGCAAACCTCCCGTCATCATGCAGAAGATAACACATGCATACGCAAGCATACTTTAACACTGATTTACATGTTAACAGATACTAGTTTTCCCACACAGATATTGGGTTTTGCCTGTAAACAGTCATGTATGTGGGCGTTACTGTGGTTGCAACCTTATGTTGTTTGGAAATTTGCCTATATGTATTATACACTGCAACATCCTGAAATATACAAATTGGCATCAAACCTGTTTAGCTTTTCTAAAACCATCATTTGTAACTGAACCATTAGCTGAAAAGCAGCAATGCACTATTCATTTGCCTCTGTTCAGTTCTTCCTCAAGACTTGAGTTCCAGTTGGGGCCTTTGATCATAACTAAAAAAAACAGGACTAGAGATGGCCATAGCCTATTACCTCAAACACATTTTTCCACATCATGAACTATAGAACTTACTAGACCTGATCTAGTGTCCAATGGGACTCTTACATTGACTTTGGCTGAGAACTAATGTTGGTCTCTATACTGGACAAAGGTCTAGGACTGAGACATGAAGTCTGCAAATCAGGACTGACAGGGCTATGTGGGATCTTAATGCTGGGCCTGCCTGCATATTTAGTCACCCTTTTTATCATTCTCACCAAACCAGGGGAATGTAAATATAGTGCAATGCCACTTTTGCCCCCTCCTCAGTTTCTGTGCCAAGCATAGCTCATTTAAACCTGTGGAGCTGACCTACAGTCCATCGGCAAAATGTAGGCTGTCACCCCAGGCAGAGTTCAGTTGATTGTATATTAAGTTCTCAAAAAGTGTCTACCTTGGTTTTGTTTAAATGAATAGCCCACTACAAAGACCTGGACTGATATACAGTCAAGCAAAGAAAGAGTAGCTACTTAGAGAAAAATCAAAATCTGTTTCTACTTACACCTGGGGGCTGGTCTTTAGTGAACATTCCCCAGGTGTGCCAATTCATATCATGCCGAAATGAAGTGCGTTCAGTTTCACCAAATCCGTAGACATACTGTGATGGTAGACGGGTAGAAATCTGAATGAACATGTCGCTAAAAGTGAAGCCAGGTACCTGAGAATCCCAACTGAAACAGAAGGAGAGTGTTATCATTATCATCAGTAAAGGGTAGAAAGAACAAATAAAAATGCATTCAAAGCAGAGAATATTGAGGAATAGAGGTTTCCAGTATTACGCAGGGCTCAGAAACAGCCAGTGCATGCCCAGTAATGCACCACCTCTGTACTGAAATTACCATTTTATCCTCCCATAACACATCTTCCATTTACCAGAAAAGGATGTCTCTTACTGTTACAGTTGCAGTTACAAAGAAAACATTAAAAAATGTGAGCCAAATGTAACTGATCCAGAGATGTGTACACTAGTTTGCAAAAAGCCTGAAACAACAGCTCTGAGAGGCCATCGATCTCAATGAGGTGTTTGAACAATTTATTGCAAATATCCTCACATTTTGGCAACATGTATGGGCACAGCTTATTTTGATGGAGGTGCTTGAAACAGTATAATCACCTTCCCCCACACCCTTCCCTGCACAATCCAAATCCTGGTGCCACATGTGATTTAGTAAACAAGGAGTTGTCATTACTGTTTATACCAGATTTTTGTCGCCCGTGTTGTAAATCTACCTCAGAATCTCATTCATTGCAAATGAAGTGCAATTCAATTCATTCTTTATTGTTAACCTCATTAAGATCTGATAATAGATTTTCTGAATAATTATGCAGTTCTAGGCTGTGGATATGAATGTTTTTTCTGGTTGGCAAAGCGTTCACTGTACAATTCAATTTTAAGTATCTTTAAAGAACAAATTGTATTATAAAACAGGTTTTCAGAAATGAGAAAGTAAAATATATTTTAAGGAATATAACTGCTTACATCATTGTTCTTTTTTATCCCTCACTTATGTGTCATTGTAGGAAGAGGGGAAGCACCTACAAAAAGTGTTTATTGTCATGTTACTGAGATCTGTCAGCAAATTAATTGTGACATTAGATCCATTAAATATTTTTTCTGCACCTGCAATTTTAACAACTTCCAAAGTAACAGAAAAACCACAATGAATGTTGGTTTTGTATTTAAAATGATATTCTCGTAAGGAAAGACATAGTAGTCATACAGATTCTGTATAGTCAATCTGTAACATATTAGCCATGAATGGCAAATTTCACAGGGGGCACCTTAGGTTTTTCTTGAAGTCTTTAGTTATCTCCATTCTCCAATAAATACCTGGTGCTTTGCACTGCTTTTTCTTTAAGCCTTTCTCTTTCATGCAAATATTCTCTTTAATCATTAGGGATAAGCAAAAAGTTTAAAATTGAAAGAATAAGAAGAATTAGTTTGACCCTAGAAACCACAGCCATGAGTAGATATAAATATTATCTACCTTTCTGCCTATCTACTTTCATATAAATATATTTTTCATCATGGGATCTGATCACCTACCTAAGCTAAGCTTAGCATATTACTTGCTGATCATAAAATAAACAGAATAGACACTTCAATTCATAAAGCATGCCCTTCCAAGTTTAAAGCCCTATTAAAGTTTTCCAAAGGTTTTAGCTGTGAAACTCCTATTGACTTTTCTAAAACTCTCCCAAAAAAACCAACCAAACAAAAACAAAAACGCTGTTCACTAAGAAGTGTACAGGAATTGAATCTATTATTCAAACTATGCAAGTCAGTCCAGCCCCCACACATCCTGCTCTAATCTGTATTTGCTGGTCTTCCACATTGTCTAAATTATAAGTAGTAAGCTCTCTGTGTTAGAGCCCTTTCTAACTATCTATCCTGTAAGGACCTACCACACCTTTTATAAAATAAATATAGCTATATAGATTGAGAACTCCTAATATAGAAACCATCTAACTTTTTAATAAAGTGGACCACATTTTAGCATGAAGGCTATCCAACAGACACTTCCAATTCCAATCACAATTATGCTGACCACATCCCTTCCAACTCAAAAATCATACAAATTTAGGACGGGAAGAGAACTCAAGTCTTCATAAAGTCCAGCCCCCTGCACAGAGGCAGGATCAACCTTGCCCATCCCTGACAAATGTTTGTTCAATCTGTTCTTAAAAACCTCCAATGATGGGGATCCACAGTCCCCTTTAGAAGTCCATTCCAGAGCTTACCCATCCTTATAATTATAGAGTTTTTCCTGCTAACTAAAATCTCCCTTGTCACAGATTAAGCCCATTACTTCTTATCCTACACCTTCAGAAGACATGGAGAACAACTACTATCTTCTTTTATAACAGACCTTATAACAGACCAAAGCATATTTGTTTTATCAGGACCCCCTTCTTCTCTCAAGACTAAACATCCCCAGTTTGTTTGTTTTTTAATCATTTCTCAACCTCTTATCATTTTTGTTGCTCTGCACTGGACTCTCTCCAATTTCTCCACATTTTTCTTAAAGTATGGTGCTTAGAATGGTTACAGTATCTCCAGCTGAAACCTCACCAGTGCCAACTACAGCAGGAGAAATACCTTCCATGTCTTAAATACAACAATCCTGTTAGTAGACCAGAATGATATTAGCCTTTTTTGCAACTGCATCACATTATTGAACTTGTGGCCCACCATAACCATCAGACTTTTTCAGCAGTACTACCGCATAGCCAGTTATTCCCCATTTAGTAGTTGTGCATTTGATTTTTTCTTTCCTACATGAAATATTTTGCACTTGTCTTTAATAAATTTTGTCTTGTTGCTTTCAGATCAAGTCTCCAATTTGTCAAGGTTGTACTGAATTCTTATCCTGTCCTCCAAAGTGTTTGCAACCCCACCCCCAACTTGGTGTCATCTGCAAATCTTATGAGCATACTCTTCATTCCATTATCTAAGTCATTAATGGTCATACTGAGAAGTATCAGATCCAGGTCTCACCCCTGTGGAACTCCACTAGATATGCCCTCCCAGTTTGACAGCGTACCATTGATAACTACTCTTTGAATATGATCTTTCAACTGGTTGTGCACTCACTTTACAATAATTTCATCTAGATTGAATTTCCCTAGTTTGCTTATGAGAAAAATATGCAGGACAGTCAAAAGCCTTACCAAAAGTCACTATATATCACATCTACTAATTTCCCCCATCCACTAGACCAGTTTTCCAGTCATAGAAGGAAATTAGGTATGATTTGTTCTTGACAAATCTACGCTGGCTATTCCTTATAAACCTATTATCCTCTAGGTGTTCACAAATTGACTATTTAATGATTTGTTCCCGTATCTTTCCTGGCATTGAAGTTAGGCTGACTAGCCTATAATTCCTAGGGTTCTCTTTATTCCCCTTTTTAATCATATTACATCCCTGTAGCAACTATGAAAATGTTTTACATTAAAATAATAGTATTTTAATGTATTTTCCCCTTTAATGTAATATAGCAGCTAGAAACAAGGAGGAGAGTCTCTGTCTGATGTGACAGAGGGGAGTTGCTTTTTCTCAAAACCCTGCCAGGTTCCGAACTACAGTCTCAAGCCGCAAACTCACAGATACTCTTCAGTGCTAATGGGGGGGTGGGTTGGAATCTGAAATCCACTCCTTCATTTTGGAACTCCAGCTTCAAACCATAAACAGAGGCAGCACTTGGGGCTGCTTCCACACTCGCTGTTGCTTTCCTGAGACCTTTTCCTCCCCTTGACACCAAAGGCAATCTCTGACCCCCCTGTTCAATGGGGGAGCGGGGTGGACCCGAAGAGTTCCATTCCCTTGCTATATAGCACCAGTGCACTCCATTACACTTATTCAGCATTAGACTAAGTCCTTAGTTGTCACACCTATGTGCATCTTCCAGAAAACAATCCAAGAAGCAACATTGCATAGAAAATGTCTCCTCTCCTCTCAGTTCTTACACTTCTAGGTTTGTCTCACTCTCTTAGTCACAGGTGAAAGGTCTCTCCATTTAAGTGTGTATCAGCTTTGAACAGCTGTATCAAGATCTATAATCCAAAAGATTTAAGCAATCTAGACTCAAGGCTAGATGATACTAGCAAAAAACACTCAGGATGAAGGTCTAATTACTTTTTTTTCCCCTTAAATTTGATTAGAAGACTGAGTCCAACATTTGGCAGTGGAATAAATTGCATTCAAAGTGCAAATGAATTTCTGGGGAAGTATGTGAAGATCATCTCTCAGATACACTAATGGTCCCCCTAGAATAAAGGGTTTCAACCAAACACAAAATTAATTAAAAAAACCCAAAACCCTACAACCAAAATAAAACCACTTTTCAGTAGAAGGAATTATGATAGTTTAAGAGAAGGCAGTTTATTTAGATATAAGCCAACATTTTTTACATTTCCACCTAGTACATATGATGAAAGAGTATACACTCAATGACGACACTGACTGAATCGATATTACAAAAGCTCATCAGGTCACCACTTACAGCCAAGCAATAACTCCTAACCTTACAGCAGGAAGTCCTGCAGTTGTAAAAAGTGAGAGAGCTCAGATATTCTCAAAGGCTACTTCATCTTTCTTTCACATCTGGGAGATTCAAGAAAATTCTATGCTCCGTCTGAAGACCTTGCACATAAGCAAGGGCCACAAAACGCATACCCGCATCAATCACCGTCCTCTTCCCATTTGGAAAGATGGGGTCTGGTCTTTCCACACACCAATCCCTATCAGTTCCGGCCTATGTTTAGGTAGATACCCGTCCAGGGGAAAGGTATCTCTCCATTTCCACACTGCGGCAGGTACTGAGAGACCACACCAAATTTCCTGAGAGAAGTTAAAATACCCCAGTGACTGGTATTAACATGCAGACAGACAGATAGAAAGGCAGAATGTACACTTATTGGAAGAGGAAGAGGCAATGTTGACCACTGCTGTCAGGTCCACTCGCCCTTTGGTCTCTAAAGTCGCAATACTGGAGGAAAGGTGGCGGAGGAGAAAACTGCATGCTGAAGAAATATGTAACTGAAAAACCCAAACAAACAAAACCCCTAACATACAGAAAAGTAAGCAAACAGATATCCATTTACAAAAAGAAACAGAACAAACAAAAATCAAATCAATCAATCATAAACCATGCCAAGAAACGTAAGTCACAAATAAAAATATCTTACAATCACACACAAAATACTACGGGGAAAAGTAAATCACAGCACCAGGCAAGCAATAAGATCTGCTGAATATCTTTTGTGATAACCAACAAGTGCCCATGCCAAAGACAAAAGCAAACTGTTTTATCCATGGGATTGGAGAGAGGAAAAAAAATACTGTCATAAGAGTCACAAAATCTAAAGCTTGCAATAGCGGATGATGTGGGGAACCTCTTGACACTTGGTGAGAAAAAGATCTCTCTCAATGCTACTAGTTTTACAGAGTTCAGTCCATTAACAATTAGGTTATTAACTGAGGCAAGTGGTCAATGATTAGGCATATTCCAAAAGGATTGGCTGTCATTGGCTGATTGGCCCTAAAATAAAATACATTACACATTACAAAACAAAACAAAAAAGGATTCACTTACATAACTGTCCCTGTACTTTTGCGTCGAATCTGGATGCCGAATGGATTGTTCTGAATGGCTACTTCATAGAGTCGATTCTCATACGTACTTGTAGGACTGCTAGGGATATTTAGTGGTACTGGAACCTCATATCTTTTATTGTTGTAATCATAAATCTATGAAGCCGAAATCAGTTTGAGTGTACATAAAATATTCAAAAGATTTATACATTGATGGCACTTAAAATTTCAATCCCTTTAAAGAAATATTACTATTCCCAATATTAATTGCAGGAAACATGTCTCAGACTGGTTCAACCTTAACAAAGGAAGATTTCTGACAAACTTTTTCAAGTGCAACCAATATGGCTATAAGATTTCAACAAACAATTAGCTAAAACAGATAAAAGAATTGTAGTGTGAGTATGTTGGATGAGGCATTCTCTTTCAATATGCATTTTCTTAGTTATATCACTATAATTAAAATAATACATATATATGCTGATATACAAGAAGCACGAAGATGGAAGAATCTTTTGTTTTGGTCAAGAGATGACTGTTAGTTAATATGGCCCTGATTTATTTTTATACATAGAAAAGAGTATTTTCACTCTTTTGCACACTTTTAAGCCACCTTTATAAGCTTTTTGTTAATGTTTTACGTTTACTGCAATGCTTATACACCAGGTCTACGTTTCCTTTAGTCTATAGTCTGTCTGAATAGGTGAATTAAAGATGTGCAATATAATCACTAATAATTTATTAAATTATCTTTAGAATATAGTTTTATAAGTGTAACATAAAAGTTATCATAACTACAGTAATATTTACTGCTAATGAATAGTAGTTACATCTTAACGATAAAATTCCTCAAGATTTGCCAAATTCTGATTGGCTGTTTGGGTGCTTATACACTATTACATGTGATTAATTTATAAGAAATAGGAGATAAGTTCTTGGGAGAGGGGTGGATTTGTCTTAACTCCAATAACAGCTATTTAGCTAAATGAAGAAACCCATCTAGTCAATGGTGCAGTGGAAAAGTCAGGGTGTTCGAACAACATACAAAAAGCACACAACTGATTTTAAAAAAATAATGTTTATAAGATAAATGTTTGTTTATCACAACAATTTCAGAATGAATTTACCTTAAATTGTAGCATGTTGTTGTCATGATATTTCACATCCAGGCGAAGCGTATTGATAGGGATTGTAGGAGTCTCAGAACGGCTACTGTAATTAACATTTCTGTTTAGGTTCACCGTTAAACCCGAAGAGGTGTATGCAATTTGACTGACAGAATAACCATAGTTAGGAGGGTAGTAACAGTGTGGAACATTATCAATGGAGACAGGCTGAAAATTAAAATATATTGTAGATCAGTAAACATATTTGGAAGCCTGAATATTAAACCTTATTAAAGATAATTCCACAGGACTCCTATTTTTAACATGCAGCTATTTCATATAGAGCTCCTTGAAAAAATTAATGTTACTAGAGTGTTCAGCATAGAAGCAGCTTTCAATCCTTTAAACTCCATAGCATAATGCATCTATTAAAACTGCATTCATCCTTTCAGGCAAGGCTGTATGAACAATTTAGGTAGAAACCTGAAACCATTCAAAATTAAGACAAGATGGTTCTCCCTCGCCCTTTCAATTTCAGTCTAATTCCACAAAAGATATGTAGCTTTCGGAAGCTGCTGTTCATAAAATTGACACCCCATTCCTCCACGTGGTGCTGGGATCTCTATCCTTACTATTGGATGTCTTCAAGAGGACTGGTGTCCTCCCCATCTTATTTAGGTCTTCGGGAGCCTATCAGGTGGCTGCTCTCAAAAGGCATTTATCATTATTAATATTCTCTAGAATAATGTTTACAATTCCCATCCAGGGTTATAGTCTCTGTTTGTTTGAGACTGACAGTGACATCAGAATGACTTCCAGGCTCCTGTTCTAACAGAAAATGAACATTCAAAACTAAACCGTGTGGGGCTGGATCTGTTGATGTGGCCTAATGCATTGAACTTTCACCTCAGGATACTAGCTTCAAACTCTATCTCGTTGTTCTCAAGTGAAAATACATTTGCTGGTCACATATCAGTTCCAAGTGGAGATTTAGTCAATTGCACAGTGCACAATTAGATGATAAAGTGTCTCTGTTTTAAAAAAGGCCCAGCTCAGAACTGGAATAGAATTTCATTTTACATATAGAGACAGAAAGCTCTTTTCAAATGTGCAGTATCCTAGAGTATTTCACATAGCGATACATGGGATACTTGTAGTACAGCGAGTGGAGGTAAATGCATCAGCCATTTTGGCTGTTATGCTCTCAGAAGCGGCTTGCAAAGAATCAGACTTCAGAGCTGAGACTTCAGAGACGCACCCAAACTTTAAAGTTAACATTTGGATCCAGAAAAGAAAGTCATCCAAATTTGAGAAAGTTCAGATCAGGTGTTCCTGTCTCGATCTATTTTATAGAGACAGATCCCAGTCATTAGGTTAAAAACTGATTAAAACTTCCCTAAAGCTCAAGGATTTCTTCAGATTCCATGTTCTCGTACAGTTCATTTTTAATTAGAAACTGTTTTACTGAGAGTATGGAATGCTGGCCAAGGCAGATTTGACCTGCAAAAAGCACTCTGAGCTGATTTGCAGGGGAAGAGCTGTATATGGAAGCTTATATAAAGTCTGGTCTATTCTGCATACTTATAAGTATTATTTGTCCCTATTTTTTAATAATACCACATTTTCTATTTTTAATATTTGTTGGCCAGATCCTTAGCTGTTCCAAATTGTCCTGGTTCCATTGAAGTCAACAGTGCCATGCTACCATGCACTAGCTGACAAGGCCCCTTGTTTTCAAGAAGTCTTGTAAAAGAAGAAAACTGTCACACTAAATTCCATTCTGAAATTACCTTGATCCATCTGTGTTTTTTGCCATAACAAACCATAAGGAAAAAGACAAACTTTTTTTAAATGTTTGACTCCTGTTGCCTGTTAGAAAAACCATTTTTGCTCACCTCCCATATGCAGCCAGAGGCTTCACAATTCTGTTGTGTTGCATTGGGATTAGGGTGACAATCAAATTTTTCAGTGTTACTGAACACTTGATTCCATTCTAGTGAGTATGATTTTCCTAGTTCAAGCTGAAGTCCTGTTATGTGAGTAATCTATAAAAAATTAAACAAAAAACAATTATTCAAACTCACCTCAAGTCAAAGTTGTCTTCAACCCACTTGAGGCAGATCCTCGGCAAGCGTAAACTGTCATAGCTCTACTGACGTTAACAGAACTATGATGATTTACTCCATCTGACAATCTACCGCATAATACTTATTTTTATTCATATTTTTTAAAATGCATGAAAGCTAGAATTTTCAGACTTAAATTCTACATCTTAGCACCTAAGCTAATATTTAGGCAACTAAATAAAAGTGGCTGAGTGCCCACAGCTTCCACTGAAGTTTATAACGAATGAAAATCAGATCACTGTTATTTAGGTGCCTAAATATGGATTTATGGTGTCTAATCTTAGACACAATTACTATAATAAATTTTGGGTATCTCTGTCTTATCACCTGTGTACAATCACCTGTAATAGTTAAAAGATGGTACAGAAACCAGATGCACAGCAGTGGCAGGATCCTCAAGTTCCTTCATGAGATTTGTCATGAATGCCAGCTAAATGGGGTAAAGTGACTGCTTATTGAGCACATACACATGCCATGTGGCTGCCACTTGGAACTCATTTTGATGGGGAATGTTTGTGGCACTGATGCATGAGAAGCTTTAAGAGCCACACACAAATTTCAGTTTTAAAAGGGACAATTTGAGCAGTGGAGTTAGTATCAAATACTGTTTAGCCTTGTACAAATATGACACTAAGTCAAATCCAGACATCTAGTGTTCATGCACAACTTCTATTGGCTACTGAGAGTTGTGAATGTCTCTCTAAAGGCAAAACTGGCATACAGTTCTTATACAACTGAGCTTAACACAATTATATTTCTAAGTGCCTTTATTCTTCAACAAATGTATGTCATATATATTATTACATCCATGATCCCATTCTATTGAGTACTTGAAAGAAAGATTATAGAATTCTGAAGATTCAGTCTCTGAATTCAAATATTATTTACCTTATTTGAAGGATTATAGCTGATATTATGAAGAGAATTTTGCACCACACCATTTTCAGTCACATTAAGAATTGTAGGTTGAAGGGGTAATCCAAAGATTTTGATTTCCTCAAACATTAGGTTGTTTGGATCATTGTAGTTCATGTGCAAAACATTCATTTTTAAATTATTCTGAAAGACAAGATATTCAGATTATATTGTCACAAACTGTCTGCCTGATTTACTGGAAAAAGAGTTACTTTTTTTTTCTAAACAATTCTTTACACTAAAATAGGAAATGAACATTCTCATTTTTCTTTCCCCTTAGAATATTAATCATTCAGTTAAAGAAGCTATTTTCTTAAAGGCCTTGATCTATACATCAGGTCATCATATGTTTACTCAAATGAATATTACACCATTTCATATTTGAACTTTGTACAATGTACTTCAGTCTTATCCTTTACTTTTTGTGGGTTTTTTTTATTTTATTTTCTTAGAAATAAAGAAGGGGCAAACTAGGAACATGATCCAGTGAAGTATTGAGTGTCTTCTATGAGGTATCACTCTGATTTATAGCAGTGTGACTGTCACCACAACCATGAAATCATAAATGCACTCTGAAAAATCATCATTCATGTGAAGATTGAAATCAACATGCACAATAAACCTCAGCATCTCCAACATCACCATGATCTATCCATGGTTTGGCTATAACACCCAACCCTCCCAGGTTCAATCGTAACCCAAGTATCAGATCCAAAGTATAGCCAGCTGTAAAGGTTAAGAAGGGAGGGAAAAGCCATCAATCAAAGGTTCTCTGTCCTTTGACTGTTCAAAAACAATTATTAAAATGTTATAGGACCAAATTCCCACATAGCTCCATTTACTTCAAGCTCCATGCTAATTTTGGGAAAGAGTAGGAAAGCATTTCTGGTTCAGATATATTTATCTTGCCTACAGAGGGAGAAATCCTGGTCTCATTGAAGTTAATGGCAGAACTCTCACTGACTTCAGTGGGGCCAGGATTTCACACTCACTTTATGGTCTGCAGCAGAAATGTACAAGGAAAATGAAGATAGCTGATGCAATATTTTTTTCTATTCTTGAAAATGGCACTATATTTTCTTACCAATATACCTGTTCAATCAAATGACAGCTATTTTTTGTTGTTATTGTTAAAAATAAATGTTCTCCATTATTGATTGAATTGATACATGGCAGTTTGTGCAATGACTCATGTCTCTCTTTATAGACTTTTAATCAGAGCCGGAAACATGGCCTTAATTACAATGTTTTTGTAACCACAAACAATAAATGATTATAAAATAAATTAATTACAAAGAAACATTTGATTACTTATCAAACACAGCAATATTTGTGTGTGCATTCAGTACTAATGGAAACTGATAGGCCTGAATAAAAGCCTGTGGATACACAGAGATCCCGAGAACAGGTGCACCACAGGTAGCAGTCGAGCAATTTTTCCCACATCACCCAACAAGTGCATCTCAACTATGATCTGGAGAAGCCAGCTATATAACTGAGGGTTCTCTGCGTACATCAGGTCCTTGGCCTCTCCACTAAAGAAGGTGGACAGGGCTACCATTTAGTGCACTAGAGGTGATTTTTTATGGTGGAAACCTTTTCCACACTCATGTCACGAACCAACACTGAGACATTTACATGATCACACTGTCATTAGATAATAGCTTTCAGTCACAATGAAGCTCGGCTAGTATCAAACAGATGGCATAGGATATGGAGCCTTTCACTCCTATTAACAGTCCTCTGAACTACTCAATCACCAGGAAAGGGCTTCTATGGGTCCAAGGAAAGACTGAATGATGCTGTAGGTGCAACACTCTTTCCTCATCCTAGTTCTTAATCCCCATAGATTGACCACATTCAGCCCTATTTGCAGCCCTTATAACTGTTTTTAATATGTAAGAAACAATAGAGCTGCTAGCCTATAAAAATATTATTTGTTAGCAAATGTGTATGCAATAGTTACATTTATTTCTACTGACAGAATATCTGTCTAGAGTCCAAAACCCAAAATGTTTGTGCAGAAATAAAATTAAAATAAATTTTATAGGGCCCATTAATATATTTTAATAGAATTGCATCTCCTCCCTTACTTAGGCAAAACTTGATATTAGGAGAGAGCAAGGCAATCATTACCTTGGCTCTTTTACTGCTTGATAAATAGCTTTCTGTCAATTTTATTATCTGTCAGGAAATAAGAGTGCTTTTACATCTAAAAGTTAGTAAAAGAATGAACAAAAAAGAACACGATGCTCTGATTAACTGAAAACATTAAAGATTAAAATGAACACAATGAAAATAAGATTATGAAAAATTACTTACATTGGAAACTGAAAACTGGTAATAAACATAGTTCTTATTTTCCACAGTACCTAGAACATTGAGAGAGAAATATACACTTTCTAAGCACAATGCAGAAATTACACAGCATTACTGACAAGGGATTGTGTCACAATTCGAAACCAATAGATCGCTAAAATATTATTATGGTAACACCCAGAGGCGTGAATAAGGATACGAAAACCACTGTGCTAGGTGCTGTGCAAACTGATGCAAAGACATAATTCCTGTCTTGCATAGCTTCCAATGAGGGAAGAAAAATGAGGATTTACTAAATTCGTTTGCAGACCCAGATGTCCACGTAACTGATCCGACATTATGGGGGATATTCACCTGGTTTTAACTGCTGCTCTTTTTTATTCCTCTCAAAGATCAGAATATTAAAGATATTACAGTAAAAGCTACTGTAGATGCAAACCCGTGGAAACATTCTGCAAACCCCCATGCACTAAGGCAAAGCACTTGGCACATGCTTAACTTTAAGCATACGAGTGGCTCATTGTTCTCCTGTGCTTAAGTGCTTTACTGAAACTGGGATAAACAAGGCAGGGGTCCTTTAGAAAGAACAGCATGTACTGTGCCTGAGCAGCCTGCATTCTCCCCCACTGTGTATGCTCAGTCTCAATTCTGACATTTTCTAACTTTTGCGTGTTTAACTTTGCAAGAGTAATAATATTTTAACATAGCTCTTTGACATGCAATTGACATAAAGAGAACCTAAACTTGATACTCATCTGCGCTTTATGTCAAATGCTACTTGCCAGAAGGATTGTCTATACATTCTCTTTAACCTTATATATATATATTTCAAAGCTAACCCTTTGAAATATTTTGAACAATTATCTGTTACGCAAAAGAGTTTCTATTATACTTATAATCTATGTAATATAGTTATAAAACAGGAAATAAAATACAACACTGACAGCAAATGTAAGAGTTGACTACTAAAGACTTCAGTGTGGGATTTAAAAAAAAAAAGACAGAGACAGAAAGAGGTTGTGGTTGTTAGTACATTGTGATCAATTTCAACAGGAAGATTGCAACCCATAGGTTTTTAGGAAGGCTTGTTTTAGAAAATAATAAAGAAAATCATAAAATTCTATATCGTTTTGTTTCTCAACATTAGTACAATAAAATCTTCGTTATTTTAGGTCTTGAAGATGAACACACGCCCACTGTAGAACTATTAGCAACTGCCCAGGGCATTCAATATTTATTGCAGCAATCAGCCAAACACAGCAACTTCTCTTTAAGGCAGCCCAGAATTTCATGAAACTTAAAAAGCATAGACAGTTTGAAAAGTTGTGCATGACTCAGGACCGGTGGAGTCAAAACAGTAAGAACTGGATTCTATAAGTTGGATACATAACTATTATTGCATAGAACTTTAAAGAAAACTTTCAACAATGTAAGGTAAAATTACCATAGCATAATTCTTCTGAGCGTAAGCAGCCCCATGTTTTGGCATCTAAGTAGGTGTGTGTTCTCCTACTTGAAGTAGTGAAATAACTTCCCCTTACCACCCAAGTTCTTCAATTTAAGGACACACAGACTCATAGCTAAGCTGTATAATATTCTAGGCTAAAAGGTTTACTGACTACAATGTGATCATAGGAAATTGTAGACTGGGTTTGAGTCTTCACAGCTAAAGAATATGGATGAAGGCAGACCCCGTACGACGATGGCAGCATTTTGGAATTGGGGTTTAGAGAGGAGTTAGGGAGATGGAGCCAGACAGATAGCCCCCTATAGGGGAATCAGATGGGCAGCAGCCTTTTGGTCTTTCCTCACAATTAGGTCTGCTACCTAGTGAGAAGCTTAGGGTTACTGGGGACCATTTTGGTATCTCTCCCATTTCCCTCTCAAGGAAAAACTAGTGTGAGAATATGAGAGTTGGTGGCAGGGAAACAGTAGCAGAGTCCCAGAAACGTTTTGCAGATAGTTTTATTGGGGGGGGAGAAACACTATATCAAACTTTGCTCTGAGTTCTCCAACTTGAGCACATTTATAGAGGTCAAAGGCGATTTATTCAACAGTTTTACAGATCAAAAAGGTAGTGAACATAGAGGTTAGAATGAATTTTAGTACTAGACAATGAGTACTTGATCGAATCAGACAGAAATCAGAATAATTCACATGAGTAATCCTATATAACCTTTCCACCACCTTTAAATCATAGACCTGAAAACATCTATGCACAAGCGAAGCTCCATTTCACTCAGCAAGAATTGTGTATAAAAATACTCCAATAAACAACTGTTTGCAGGGCCATATTTTGACAGACTAGAAGTGAAACATTAATGGAATGATGTAAAAATCTGTTCCTGACCACCACATTGGTGCTTTGACCATCTCCATTACGTGTAAGCTCTTATTGTTGAGACCTTTTGCCTAAAATTTCTTCTGAAACGTATCCACTATAGCTAAACCATGCTCAAATTCTTTTCCTATACACTTGTCTCCATGGATAGAATGAACTGGTGCATTAAAAATGTAAGGTCAGAACTCCTGAAGATGAGCTTTTCTTGGAAGACATTAGTTTTAATGAGCATATGTCATAAACCAAAGCCTTAGCTTTTTTTTTTTTTATAAGGTGCTAGAACTGGTTACAAAACAAACAATAAAAACTATCACATATAGGTCCTTAAATCTTTTTTTTTAATAAAAGCCTGAGTGTAATAAAAGGTCTTCAGCAAGCATTTTAAACATTTATTCCAAAATGACTTCCTGGTTTGTCTAACAAAAGTATAATAAAAAGGACAAAGGCTGGGATTGTCAAAGCAATTTAAAGGATTTAGGTGCCCAAATCCCATTAAATTTTAATGGAATTTGGGTGCCGAACTTTTTAGACTCTTCTGAAAAATCACAGCCACTTATTTTATAATTCAAAATCCAAACTCCTTTTATTTTCTGAAATAGCCTTAATCTCAAAATGACCATGACAAATTATGGTATTTTTAAAGGGATAAAACTCAAATATTTTATTTGGCTACATTGGACATTTAATATAAATGAACAGACTCGGTCTCTAAAGTCAGAAGGGACAATATGGTCATCTAGTCTGATCTCCTGCATAATGCAGGTCACAGAACCTCACCCACCTGCTCCTGTAATAAACCTTCAACCTATGACTGAGTTATTAAAGTCCTCAAAACATACATTTACAAATTATTAATTTGATTAAATATATTAAACAGAATCCTACTACTTAAGTGCACTTCGATCCTCCTGCTTTTGTGTGTGTGTGTGTGTGTGTGTGTGTGTGTGTGTGTGTGTGTGTGTATTATTAACATTATCAATAATGAAATATTTGTGACAGCAGAAGCATAAAGTTCAACATACAGGCCAAAATATTTCCTTTAGTGGGCCAATGGGAGCTCAGTACATCTGAAAACAAGGCCATTTTCAATCAAAGATGAATTTAGGTGCTTCACTTTTAGACATTCCTGAACTAGCTTTGCATATACTAGAGATAATCTGGATTTACACCAGTGTATTTGAGAGTAGAATCCACTTCTTAGTGTATTAAAAATATCTCAGTAATGTGGTATAGAACCTTTGGATTTTTTCTAAGGTTAAATATGAAACTTTTTTATGTTAACAAGCAAACAACACCTTTCAGTCCCTTCATTGTTACTAGAACCATTACATTTTCTCCACTTAAGGTTGTACATCCAAATGCTTACTCGTATCCCTCTGAATTAATGAAATGAGTAAGAATTTGCAGGACGCGTCCGTCTGATTGTAACATTTATCATTTGCAAATTATATCACTAATCTGCATAATATAATATTCTTGATCAATGAAACCAGTGAAAAAGATTAAGATCATTATTTTCAAATATACTAATACTTCAGATGTTACAGGAATCTAATGTGCCTACCTCTAGATTCTCCATCATCCCAGAATAAATCTCCAGCTGCTTGACCACTGTCATTTAATGCAATTATAAGTCCCATCGGATTCTTGCGGCTGTAAAATGAAAGACTTTCTCTGAAGAGTATAAATGCTACCCTGACATTGTTTATATTGAGATGTCTTGAAAAAATATTGATGCTACCAATTTTTGTTTCCAAAACGTTCATGTTAAAAAACTGTAAAGTGTTTGCAAAATTTTGCAAACCTCCTTTCACCATTTTTTGGCTGAGAGATTTTAATAATTTCACAGTAGAATAGATTTTCTCTAAACTACTTTTCACCTAGAGAAACTGCCCTTCACTTTCATGGATGAAAAGATGTGGCAGGACTAAAAATCGTTATACAAAATTAACATGTGATTAACCAAAAATCTTATTATTTCATTGATCTTGAAAGTATGTCAGTGGTCTCAGCTATTACCAATTTCAAAGTTTAAATGCTAAATCCAATAGGCCATTTTTTCCTCTTAATTATGTTGGTATCTGTCTTTTATTCCAGGTATACACTGAGAAAGGAATTTGCACTAACATCGCACTTTGTCAGTGGCAATAACCAACCAGAGCATGACTGCAACTCATCCTTCACATTCACACAGAGCAACAAGGGGGCATACTTTTCTTTAGCAGTAGAGATGGACAACAATATCCTCCACAAATCTGCTCCTGCTACTCACACAAATGGGCTGAAAGGGGCAGGGAGTGAGACAAACTGGCACAGACTACTCACCCCCACTTCTCTGGAGCAAAGGGCGACCCAGACACCAGACTGTGAGTCTTAGTCCGGTTTCTGGTCAGCCACACATGGACACTTACTCAGAACTTGTGACAAAGCTACAATTTAACCCTGTGTGCAAACTGACAAACAAACTGAGCCATATGCTTGATTGTCGCACTTCAGGACCTGATCCAAATACCACTGAAGTACTTGGATCCTGCACTCCTGCCTGCAGTGGGACTTTGGCCTGTGTAAAGAGCTCAGGATGGAATGGACTTCAGACATATCCCACGTGATACTCCCACTGGCTTGAAATCTGACAATTCTGAGCCCACTCCTGAAATCATGTACAGAATAGTGTGATGAGAGCACTCCACCTTAAAACATACCTGTAAAATGTTGTATTAGCTGGTTGCTGAATAGGAAAAATGTAGCCTCCTCTCAGATGAAGTCCTAGTTTGTCCGCTGGGAGATACATCTCTGCTTGTTGTTTTCTCCATAGTGCTCTTCCACCCTAATTTATGAGAACAGAAGAGGGAATGGTTATTTTATATTATGCACTATAGAGAATGTATTCTCACATCCTGAGCTTCCATTCCAGTTCCTCTTGATTATCATAACAGCTATGATATATGAATGTCTGTTCAGACACTGTCTGACTACTACCACAGAAAATCACCCTAGATTGAAGTTGCTATGGTACGACACCAAACCAAAACTACAAAGAAAGGCCAATTCAGCCTAAAAGGCTCAAAAGAGACACTGCCCTGTGTCAGACCTGGGGTTAGAATCTTACCCTTCCTTTGTTAGCCAACAAGCAAAAGAATGAGCACAGAAGTGGTGAACTTAATTTTTTGAGCAATAAAGATAGCATGCCAGTGTCTGAATGCCCAGAAGAGATTGCAATTATTATTATATTTTATTATTTGATTACGGAGGTCAGCATTCATAGCACTCTACAGAATGCAGAAGAAGAAACATGAACCTTGCCTTATGCTTAAGAGCTCTCTCTTTTCGTTTCTCTCTATTCCTCCTCCTTCCTTCAATTATCTCACCTTCACCTTCTCTTTCATTCCTCCCTTCTCTCTTTCAATATTTTGCTTCATTCAGGTCTCCCTCCTCTACCTAGTCTCACATACTGGAGCAGGTGTGACAGACAAAACCCATCCCATAAAGGACAGGGTTGAGAAGTGCACATAGATAAGGACTCCCAGCCCTGCACTATTATATGTATTTACTTACTGTTTCATAATCATACCATACTGCATCAGGAATATATGCTGTCACTTTTTCCACACCCTGAAATGAGAATAAAGAAACATCTTTCATATTTGAAGAAAAATAAATCAAATTGCAACTATGGCAACATTTCCAAGGTGACAATTTCAGGCAGAGAAGAGAATTTCAATGGTATTTATTCTGATTTGTGTTTTCAAAAGAGGAGCTTTCTCTGTAATGGTCTGGTCAAAGTATGGGACTTTTTTAAAGTACCACAGAAGTTAGAATAGACAAAAGAAAGTCCTTGTCCACCCATGTGCAATAAAGATTTATGCCCTAAAGTAGGCTTATTACTGATCCATCCAGTCTAATTTTAAATGTGCCATGCAATGAGGCATCACTTTCCTTGGAGATTATCCCACAATCCACTAGGTGTCACTATAAGAAACTTTTCCTCATATTTAACCTCAATTCTCCCTTTCTTTTATCCAATTTCTCCTAGTCACATCCTCTTGTACCAAACGAATTCATCTTGGTATCTATACCTTCAGATGCTTGTGACCTGTTATCATAGCTCCTTTTAAATGTTGTTTAGCCAAACTATGCATAGCTCCTGCTTTTCACTTTTCTTCATAAAATCAGTTGAATCCCACCAATTTGTTAAAATGTTACTAGAAAGGAGGTGCACATCCTAGCACAATCACATCAGAACCATAGAGGGATTTACATCACTGCTACATGACATGATACCTCTGTGTGGTATGCAGCCCCAAAATAACCCTAGGTCATTTTGAAATCATATCAAGCAACAAATTCATGCCTTATTCGACATTCACAAAAACCCCAAAGTCTCCTTTACTGTTACTTTGTTCCAGATTTCTTTATTTTCAGATATGCCTTGTTTTGTACATTTAACAAATGTACCATACTACGGTGAGGTTCAAGGGCAAAGTTCAGTCCTAAATAATATGAATTCCCATGCTCAATAAAGAGTCGATAAGATAGATTTTAATATATAATCAAACATACTGGGTCCAATACAGGTGTGATAAGCAGGCCAGGGCCCCACAAGAACTGCTGATCTATAGCCCATGTTGCTTCATCTGAATAAAACCTAAATGACGGAGAAAATAGCAGCATTTATTTTGTTTGTTCGTTATTGTCATGGATAACACTTTATGTTGCCCAGAATAAGCACAGAAGAATGACAACACTGAATAACTTTATAGCTTGTTTTTATCTCCATATGAATTAAATCTGAAAACGTCAGAAATATGTTCCCGTTTCCTAACTTAGTTTATAATTCTATTTTTCATATATTTTCTGTTTAGAAATAGTTTGTTCAAGAGTTTCTGAGATAGGAAACAGAACTTCTAGAATGTGCAGTATGTCAAAAAGTCATTTCCTTATCTACCACTGATATTTCATATAGTTCATAGCAGGTGTTAGAACAAATGACAATAATTTATGCATACCTAGGGAAGTTAGAGGTGATTTCTGATTAATTTTAAAAGGTAGTATTAATTAATTTAAAATTATCTATACATATTTTGGAATGTTCTCTGTTTCTACATTATAAATGGGTATAAATATTATTTATATAATAGCATCAAACCTTGCCCCACTGAATTCCTTCTTCCCAACAAAAAAAAAATTGTTTGTGTGTATTTTGATCAGTGAACTTACTCATGAAGAAGTGGTCTCACTACTGTGTCTCCTTGTGTATGAGCTTTGTAAAAGAGAGTATAGAGGTAGGGCAGTAAAGTGTATCGAATGTTCAAGTAGTGTTTTGAGGATCTCACTAAAACAGAATCTGCCCCAAATACAGCAGGATCCTGAGGCTGAAAATAAAAGATTAGATTATTATTGTCATCATGAAGAAGAAATCACATTTTGGACAACACCGTAGGCCAAATCCACTATAAGCCAGCTGCAACTCCATCAGAGTCCACAGGAACTGTCACTCAATGAGGCTGCAGCTAATGCCAGTGGTGAACTTGGCACAGCATATAAAATTATTTCCAATGGAGGTGAACCTTTTGGAGTTAGAATTTCATTAAGAGAGCCTAAGAATGTAAAATGCCAACTACAATCCAGTGAACTGTACAGTTCTCTTCGAAAACTTAATTAAACAGAGTATTAGAATGCAGAAGGCAGAGTGCCTATAGAATACTAGTAGGACAGGAGTTGTTTCAATTGGAGTAATGACTGAGTAAATATTAACTAAGGATAAAGGAAACAATTACATCACAGTGGATTTGTTCTAGTTCTGTTGTGCTAGTGGAGATACATAATGCTCGTATTATCCTTGTAAGTTCAGTGATATTACAGTAGTAGGAAATTGGTAATTTAATGATGTCTTAAAGGAATTTTGTAAGAGTATTCTTAACCTACCGCATAATTTTCAGCATTGTGATTTCTGGAAAATGGATAAAACGCTCCAACTTGCATCCACCGTCTGCAAAGTTCTTCTGTGACATTATCAAAGAAACCACAAATATCTGCACCAATCTAAAAAGTTATACACAAATAGTATGTGTGTCAAAATGCTGTATGCAACATTTATGAATGGTATATGGCATACCGCAGCTCTACACAGATGCCTGTACACATATTTTTAATTGGCATACTATCACTCTTGAAAAGATGATATGCAAAGTGAAAGGAATAATTTCCAGTAAATAATCAACATATCCTTAACTGCCACAATAGCCAGCCTGAGGGAGGCATTCAGTATATTTCTACCTGACATCTTTCTTCTTTAAATTCTGATCTCACCTAGACCCAAACCTCTCAAATGACTTCTGTTCTGAATGAGACAGCCGTTATCAAAGAATATTATTTGACGAGGGGACCTCAGGTATATCCCCTTTTAAAAAATATGCTGTAATATTTTTCAAAGTTTCTTTTTAAATTGATTTTAAGTTTATACCCCAAATGTTATAATGTAATACAGAAACTTAAGTACTACTTCAAACAGGACCATGTTAACACAAAATAGGTAGTTTAGTTCTCACAGTCCAAGTGAGGCACTCACAGCGCAACATTTTAGCGCACACTGCAATCACACCATTTCCAGAGCCATGTAGACGAACCTTTAAACTCCTTTGCATATTGGTAGCAATAATACCCAGACCTTATATAGTATTTTTCCAAGTAACTCTGATGGAGTCCAACTGAATGTAAAGAACTCTACCTTGCACATCAACTTTGAAATTAGTCCACCATTTTAAATAACAACTTCTTTTCCTATTTCAATAAGAAAGGTGCATGAGAAGGGACTATTAGGAAGTTAAAAGGGAAAAGAGTGGCATGATAGGGAAAGAAGTAGAGGAGGTTAGTGTTAAATACATTCCTATAAATACTTTTATACCTGCACATATAGCGCTTTAGTGTGCACCCATAGTCATATTGATCAGCTTAGAGGGAATGAAGTTGAGTTGTATCTAATTGGCTATTATGGTTCCCCTTCTCCCTAACCTCCATCTCATTGTCCTTAAATTATGAGCTCCTTGAAGCACCTCTCTTGCATGTTTGGAAAACATGTAGCACACGGGGGTATTACCAGTGATGATATCCCAAATTTCCAATAACCAGTTCTATAAAGGCAGGTGATATTTAAGAACCTATTCTGAATAGGTTCTTAAACATCATGCACGCAACACCCGACACTCTGCACCCCAACAACCCAGCATCCATAACTTCAGGGCACCCTCCGCGGTGGGAGAATCGCAGGAGAGACTCCCCTCACTGAAATTGACCCTCCCTGGTCAATTTCGGCGGCAGGGAGAATCCCAGGAGAGACTTCCCGAAGTGAAATTGACCCTCCCTGGTCAATTTCGGCGGGGGAGCTGGGGCATACTCTCTGCAGTGAAATTGACAAGGCAAAGTCAATTTCGGCGGCAGAGAGGGAGACTTGGCATCGCAGGCGAGAATCTCCGCTGTGAAACTCGCTCTGCGCTGCCAAATTCGAAACGCTAACAACCGGTTCGCTGCCTTTTTTTTATTTTAAGAACCGGTTCACGCGAAACCCGCCAGCGCCCTGCAGAGCGCGACAGGGGAGGACGCTAACAACCAGTTCGCTAAATTTTTTTAATTTTAAGAACCGGTTTGCGCGAACCGGTGCGAACCGGTTGGATATCATTACTGGGTATTACCATAATAAATTATTAAGAAATAAATAAACAAACAATAAACAGTCTACAAGATGGCAGCACAATATGATCAGAGAAATGCAAATCTTGAAGATTTCATTTCATTCATTTATACAGAAGCAATCCTATCCCACCGTCAATGCAGTGGCAAAACACTGTATAATGTCAGCTCGTAGAGCTAATCACTAATGAGAAAACAATAATAAAAGGTTACAGACGGCTCAAAACATAGGAAATAGTATGCTAGATTACGCCATAGACCCATCTAGTTCAGAAATCCAGATATGGGTGTGGCCTAAACCTGATATTTCAGAAAAAGGCAAAAATCAGTAACAACATCTCCATAATTAATTCAGTCAATTGTGTAAAGTTGTACATGGTGAATAAGGGGTGTTTTTTTCCCTAGGCTCATGAAAATGATTAATTAATGTTTTAAAGAATAAGGTTATTATTTATATTGGTTTTGATTAGCTAACAAGCACCTGTATGAAAAGATTTCATTAATAATTCTTAATTTATTTGCTTTGAAGAATTATCACAAATAAATATGCCATACATAAGGTATCCCAAAGAGGTTAAACTCCAGCATTCCTGGTATTGCCCATTTCAGATCATTCCATGTAGCAGCATTGTCTCCTAGCCAATGTCCTGTGTATTTTCCTGATCCAGCAAAGGTTGACCTAGAAATACTTAAGCTTCTTTTGCCATTGAAAACAGCTTGGATAGCTCTGAAAATTAAATGAAACTAAAATTAATGCCACATGTTAAGTGTACCTGAGCTCTGATAGATTATCTGTTTTCCACAATGCTATTTCAAATTCATTAATTCATAAAAATAATAAGGTCCAGGGATGTTGTCTCATTTCCAATTAGCCAGATGTATTTTAGCTTAGCTCCTGATATTAACTCAAAGGAAGCTTTCTTTCTGAAACTTTTTTGCCCACTAAACTTTGAGCCAGATACACAATTGGAGCTAAACCAATTCACATCAGCTGAGGGCCCAGCACAACAGCTTATTGCCAGTTTGAGTGTGGGGAATTCCAAGGGAGAAAGGAAATGTTGAAAACTATGATTTTTTTAAACCACTCTCTGCCCAACCAGAGAACAAAGCACAGTGAGAGCTCCTCTATTGCAACACTCCACAATTCAGAACCTGTCATACAGGACATACATGACTTACTGGAAACTTTAAACGCAAAACAGGATGAGGTAAAGACACTTATCTACCAGGATAGTGGTCCCTTCGATCCTTGGACCAAAACCATGGCTTTATTTCTTCTTCAAATTGAAATAAACTTGATTTAAATGGTCTTTAAATTACACCAACTTTGAAAATTATTCAAACACGGTTGGCAGTTCACTAGCATTTTTAAAAACTCAGTGCTTCATTCTGTGTTAATTTTATAACAACAGAACCCCACATGTTTTAAGACTTTTGTTTAGTTGAACTTTAAATAGTAATGCAGGGTCTTCCTTCCATTAACTGATTCTACGTGTCAGCTGGCCACGTAGTCCTAAATTTTATAGCAGGCTAATGATTCTTGATGCTTCACAGTTGCATGCCCCAAAATCATAAAAGGAATCTTTAAAGAGTTTCATGGTGGGTACCTAAAAATTACTAATCACTTTTGCAAGTTTAGGCCACATACTCTAGTGCACCTTTATGTATCAGTTATTAGAAAGCAGTTCCTACTTGTCAGTAGATAGGGTCATGGAATATCCATATAGACTGTGAACATCGTAGTGTTTTCCCCAGGATTGCACTGCATCCATGCAAAGTGTCTTTGAATACATGAGTCCATCGAGAATACCTTCACAGAAAATGATATGATGACAATGAAGTACACCTTTATTTTGAATATTTCCTATCTTTTCTCTTAATATGTAATAACAAAATGCAGGGGGCCTTTTTGTTTAGTATTTACAGTAACCACAGTGCTTCAAGAATGAAACAAAGGGTGCTCATCAATATCACGTCATACAACAGTAGGTTAAACTAGATTGAGGAACACTGGCTTTATTCATCTGTGTTTCAACTGTGATAGTTTTCTGCTTTGGAGCTCTCTATACCTCATGGAAATCAATAAGAATTCACCCATTACCCTCTAATGCTTCTATAAATGCAGCTTTTATAGCTGTGTGGAGTTTAGTGTCTTGACATATAATCTGATTCGGTTCAGGACATACAATTATTAAATCTTATATTGTATTTGTATAGGTGAGATTAAATAGTAACCACCAGCTTTCTTCAGTGCCATTGCCTTCCAGTACTTCTCTTACTGGATCTTTGTTTATTTTGCAGAAATAGCACAGCATTGGCTTAACTGTCACCCTGATTGTATGCCTGTGTAGAGGAGTACGGGGGCATAAGGAGCTTCCTTATTGCCCTGCATGGGTTACCTGCTTTGTTAAATCCTGTAAAGAGGGAAAGACCCACTGCTGCACTGTTACCCTCTCTCCATCACAGGTGGGTGGCCAGCTCAGTGTGAAGGGAGAAGTAAGCTCTCAGAGATGCAGTCTCATCTGCATCTAGCATCATCATAGCTTCATCTAGCATCATCATAGCACAGCCATGCACTGCCCCTTGCTTCGGCTACAGTTTAAGGTGCCAATCAGCTCTGTATAGACATTCCCTGCTCCTTGATTCTTTCCCATTTTCCCACCTCCTAAACCCTTCACTGGAAAAATGCTGACACAGATTACAACTGTATCTGTGAGGGGGAAATTATTCCACTCTTCATTGGAGCCTGACATCTGTGTGTGATCAGAAAAAAAGATATTTTTACTGTCAATAGAGTCTAAAATGCTGCACTAAATTACTAGATGGTGCAGCCCTTCATCACTTTGCTGAGCACTTCTTTGCACAAGCAGATGCACTGATGCCAAAGGGACTACTCGTGTGAGCAACTGCTCACCAGCATATGGAGGGATTGCACAACTTCACCCTAAATTTCTAAAGTACTGGATCTGGCAAACTACTAAGACAAGATTACATAAGTTATTGCTTGATAAAGCATTAGAATTTCAGTTTAGTTATACTTATATGCCTAAAGCTATTAATGCTAAAGGAAAATCAATAATATTGCTAGACTTAATTAAAGTGATGGCAACATTTACTTTAGCAAATGCAGCTAATAATTTGAAGAATGATGAAACATTTTACTGGAAAAAACCACTGGCTTTCAGTAGTTCTGGAAACGGTACCTAAGACACTCAGGATAACATACTACATACTCATCTATTCTGTCATTAGGAATGTTGAGAACATGCTCATTAAAAATTGTAAAAATTTCCTTTCTCTCATTATAATTGATTACTTCTATCTCTCACACATATGGATTTTTGCCATGTGATTAAAGACTATAGACTTACTGGGAGTGAAAGGAGGATAGTTGAAGTTGTTTTGCTGACAGCCATTTGTTGAACCTTTTATAAAACTGGATATTTCATTCATGTCCTGAAGAGAAAGAAAATTGAGAGTCAGACTTTGATAGATTTTGCTTAAATGTTTCCCTAATTAAATCCTTATATTTTAGTAATCAGATCATTTAGTAAAGAAAAAGGTTTAACTAAAGTCTCACAACCTAAGGAATAGATAGTTTAGGTAGGATATTATACCCACCTTTCCACACAATAATTGAATATAGATATTGCAGACTTATCCTGCGAGTCCTTTCATAGTACTTTGTTCAAATTTACTTACCTGTTTATTTGCAGGCCTGCACATATGATTGGCATAAACCCGTGGTTTTCAACCTTTTTTCATTTGATGGCCTCTTA
Organism: Mesoclemmys tuberculata; assembly: GCA_007922155.1. Lineage (NCBI taxonomy): Eukaryota > Metazoa > Chordata > Testudines > Chelidae > Mesoclemmys > Mesoclemmys tuberculata. Next base: position 17,251,824 of record ML675649.1, on the reverse strand, counting down.
AAAATTTTGAATGTAGGTGTGGCCCCCAAAGGTCTGCGGGCCATAGGTTGAATGCCAATGATATAAACAGTGCCTTCCATGGTGAAAAATTCCAGAGGGGTAGCCATGTTAGTCTGTATACAACAAAAACAACAAGAGTCCTGTAGCACCTTAAAGATTAACAAATTTCTGCACGCGTAAGCTTTTGTGGACTGCATCGTGAGATGCATCTGACGAAGTGGGTTGCAGCCCACAAAAGCTTATGCCCGCAGAAATGTGTTAGTCTTTAAGATGCTACAGAACTCTTGTTGTTTTTAATGGTATAAACAGTATGCATATATCATATTTCACTTCAAGATGTGACAAATCCAATCCCACGACACTTTATATTCCAGTGCCTCCCACAGTACACTTGAAAGAACTGAGCACCAATTTACCTAAGGGGTGTGAACTAGAGGAATTTTTTTTCTATGTAGCAGCATTCAGAATCAAACCATATCAATTTTTTATATAAACCCCATTGCTCTGCAACATACAAAAGATAGTGGGCCTGACTCTGATATGACATACATGCCAGTATAAATACACAGCAACTCACCTAAAGTCAATAAGTAACCCCAGTGTGAAAGGAGTGCCTACAAGGTCAAAATCAGGCCATATACAGTCTTATCTTCTGCTATCCTATGACATTAACTGAAGATACAAAAGCTGTAGCCAGATTAAATATGAACATATTCCTGTATGTTAAGGAAAGATTTCTGTGAATCATTAAATAGTGTGTAGGTTAATTGCCTTTAAATCTATATTTTTCTTTTAAATGAATAGATCAGTTTTGTAAGGCTTATCTCTCGAGCCCATCCTCCTTCAATTTATTTTCTCATTTCTTGGATGTATAAAAGAAAAGGGCTCAATTTTGCAAAGACAGAGGGCCTGATTCTCATCACCATTCTGGCACTGTCAAGGAGCCTTAAAGTGACTTTAAATACCTTCACACTTATACTTAAAGGTATATTATCAAAAAGTGTCTGTTTTTCATAAATTGCACAAAAGCAACATCTCTTGGTTTCCAGGGATAACAGAATACAAAGATGTTACAGACACTGAACTAATGGGGACTGCTCTACAATATTGAAGGAGCATAAAGCAGTCCAGTCCAGTTTACACTGGGAACAATCTGCCATCATATTAACCTTCTGTTTACTAAAAATGAATCATGGCAATAGTCACCAGAAGATGGTGCTTTTACATATATCCTAACAAAGGTTGGGGGGAAGGGTGTATTGTTTTATTCTGTTTTGAACCAGTACTGCTCCGTGCTCACTCTACTTGCAGTATTGAAATCTGGGAAAATGCTACTTTATTCAGCTAAGTAACAGAGCAGGGGAAAGCAGTGCATCCACGAATAAGCAGCAAGGTACTGGTAGAGTATGGCTGCAACCCGTAATACTCTGAAGAACCCTGATAACTCCTTTATGACCACTTTACTAGGTCAATAGTTCTATTTAATCAATTGAGCTACATGCATAAAGCTAAGGCAGAGCCTTGCACTAGCACGCAGAATGGAATCTCACTGCTTCAGGAGGTCCACTGGGGTCAGATGACAGTTTTCCCCCTTGATGTGCTGGGGGTGGATTACGAACTGCTATCCCCTGTGAGGGCACAGCATTCTTCCCCCAGCTATGTGACCAGCCAGCTCCACAGGTCCACACACAGAGTAGAGACATGACTCCAGCAGCTCCCTTCCCCACCCATCTGTGGATGCACTGCAGAGTACCTGCCTGGGAGAAACATCCCACAAACAGCCCTGTTCTCACTGGAGTGCACAGGGTATAATTCTAGCTGGCCCCACTGAAGCTGCATCAGGGTTGAGAGACAGTTCCTTGTCTCATCTCTTCACTCTGTGCCTGCATAAAGACTAACCAGAATCAAGCCATGAGAACTACACATGGCAAATAAAGGTGGCACAACTGAACCCTGAGGCAGGAACACGGAAGAACAACCAAAGTCAAAATATGACCTTTTTCTTTCATATATAGATCTATATAGTACCTTCTACACATGTGTTGGTTCCCTGCCATACAGTCTGTGAGAAATGCAGGATCAGGAGGGATATTTTCAAATTGTCTGTCAAATTCTGCAGTGTATCTAGAGATCGTTAAAGATGACCTCAGTAACACTTCCTACAACTAGTGACTGATATGGTTTTAGATGACATCATGGCACTGTGTTTTGTATGCACCCCTAAATGCACTATGTAAAAGGTATACATGGACAAACATAGCAAGTATATGCTGTAGCAACTTTATTCTGGTGGCCAAATCCTTTATAGAAATTCCATACTCTCAAGAAAAGAGCAATACAATTCATACTTGCAAACTTGACCCAAATGAGCAATGTAACCACAGAATCAGCAAAAATAAGTAAGAAAAATATAATTGCCTAGAAGCAGAAAAGCATGTTTCCTGTAGTGGTTAAGACCAAGTATTTTAAAATTATAATAGCTTTTTGAAATGCAAAGCAAAATGTTCCATGTTTGGTTTTATGTTTGTTTGGGGTTTTTTCCCTCAAATTAAATTTTGCTTATTTTGAAAGAAAGAAAGAAAAAGAAAGAAAGAAAGAAAGAAAAAGAGGTACTTCAATCCTTTTTATTTCTAAATAAGTCACTGAGAGATGCCTGGGTCCTGTATAGAGAACAGGTATCACTTTCCAGAAAAACAGTTCAGCTGTTTATAGAACAGAAACGTTCAGATAAAAACAGCTTTTCTTCAACCAGCATTAGTAGTGGATTACTTGAAGTATTGCAAGCGCTCTCCATGAACTACCAAAAGGCTGCCAACAGCTCCACATTGTGATTCCCTCATTAAATGTCAACTAGCAAGATCGTATAGAGTGCCAAAGAAAGAAAAATTATTTTCAGAATAAAAGCCATCAGATTAAAACTTGAAACACTAGAAACCTATGTGCGTGCGCATATGATCGCATGCATGAAGTACAGTAATCAGTTAGCTTTCGATGCTGCTGCTCCCAAGTATGCAGTTTGGTTTTGTCATGCTTGGAAGGAAGACCCTTTTTTCCTGTCCAAGCCTGTCCTGCATGGTTATCTTTCATGTTGCCTCATGACTTCCTGGATCTGAAAAATGATTGGCCCGAAAAGAAATGGGATTTGACTTCCTACACAGAAATATAGTCCAAACAATTTTTACCCAGTCATTTTCATTCATAGAACTCACCAAAGCCTGATCTCCAGCAAATTTGATTCCAGTTATGGAAGCAGAGTAGTTTTCCTAGTCATCTTAGATCAGGGGTTTTCAACCTTTTTTAGAAACTGTACTCCTACAGTCTCAAGGTTTTACCTGAAGTACTCTTTCATGGTTTTTCCTACCCGGCTCCAGTGGCATATCCTGGATCTCCAGTGCCCGGGGGCCAAGTCTACCCTTCACAACATGCAGCGGAGACAGGGAGCGTAGGAGGCTTCCAGCTGCACGTTGTGAAGGGCTGACCCAGTGCTTCCCCCTGCAGCCCAGTGCCTTGGGCCTGGCCCCCTTGGTACACGACTGCCCAACTCCCACCTGGTCTGGCGCATAACCGGGAGACAGGCTGCAGCCATCCACTGGCTCTGAAGTGGAGCCCAAAGTGCAGGGCCCAGGCTGGTCATCCCGATCCTCTTGCATACCCCCTACGATACTCTAAAGTAAAGTACCCCACCCGGACCCCCGGTTGAAAACCTCTGTCTTAGATGATCAGAAACTATTATATATTGCATTAGAATGATGATGGTCTCCGATATCTATTTTCTATTAAACACATTTTAGATTGTGACTTCCTGAGTCTTAGAACATGAATTGAGCTTCAATATAAGGTGAAGAAAGAACACCATACTTAGCAAGCCTAGGGGCCCCAGAACTCATCTCATTCTATGGTTTTACAGCCTGTCAAAGTGAGACCTGAATAAAGACATATGCATTACCATATTTAATTAAAGTAGATATATAGGCCAATATTTTCAACCCTAGAGTGCCTAAAGTTAGTCTCCCACATCCATATTTAGGCACCTAAATATAACTTTCGACTTATTTTCAGGTCTGCAGAGCATCCACAGGTCTCCCTGACATCACTGAGAGCCGTAGGTGTTCGTAATTTTTCAAAATTAAGCCACTTTTGTTTAGGAACTTAAATATATTGTTAGAAGTTTAAGGTTTGAAAAGTTTTGCTATGGTGTTTATCTACAGTAGGCTAATGCCGGGAGTCACATCTGGCAAGCCTTGTCCAGCTCTAACTGACTTCAGTAAGTTTTGCCTGGGCATCTGGACCTGTGCTTACATCGATTCTGTGTCTAGGGAGCCCCTCCAGGGAGAGAACCAGGGTCCTCAGGTACTTTTACAGCTCTAAATCTGAAATAGTAACTGCAGAAGGACTGAGCTGAAACTCCCTGACCTATATGGATTTGGAAAGTGTGAATTTTAACCCTTCAGTACACATGTAAGACAGATCCGAATTGGCCAATTTCTCAAGATATAAATAGGTTTCCAGAATTTGCCCACAGTGATTATATAGGCAATTATCCAGACAGACAGTCTAGCTCTGGGTTTTGTCAAGGGTTTATAAACATGGCAGTGTGTTAACTTCCCGTGAATCTCCACAAATAAATACACTATTCACAGTTTGAACAATTATATCATTTGCCAGGTAGAAATTTGGCTAAAAACTGATTTGCAAGAAAACTGAAATAGCACCTGTCAATTTAGACAATATTGATTAACTATTCTAATTTGAAATCAGCAGTTTAAGGTCTTTAGTCATAATTGCAATGTGTCAGACTCTTTTCTCTGAAGTGTACAAGTTTGTTATGGGGAAGGAAGAGAAAGATTAAAGTTGCTGCTTAATGTTTTTCCAAGAACTCACTTTCCAGTGATCCCTGAATCTGGAAGTAACAAAAACAGATAAAAGGATTTTCCTCTTTAGACAGAAAGAGGAATTGCTATTCTGTACCATATCTAGAGACATGTTAACAGTCAGCATGATTGCTTTTTACTTCCACTCTTTTTTCTTTGCTCCTTCATTGGGTCATGCATGAAATGAGACTATAAACTCCTCTAAACACCTACCACAATTTTGGGTGCTGCAATATAACTAATAATAACTTCTGTTTGCACATGTGACCATAAAACAGGATGCAGGAATGTGAAATAACCAAAGGCAAATTAATCAAATATTTCTGAATGTCAAACTAAGTGAGGGCTTATTTTGGAGGCCAAGTTTGGCCCCCAATTCCAGCAAAACACTTCAGTTGACCTATTCACAAATTTGAAATTAAGCACATGATGAAGTGTTTTCCTGGGTCAGTGTGTGTGAGAGACAGAGAATTTTACTGTATCTCATCTGGGGCCTAATTCAATACCCATTGGAGTCAATAGAAAGATTCCCATTGACTTCTTTAGCCCTTGGTTTGCTGATTCCTAGACATATAAAAATATAATATAATATAAAAAAACAAGTTTGGTCAACTAAAGGTTATTTTTCACTAGCCTTCCACATTTTTCACTAGAGATGAGAATATTTTTATGCAATGTTATTGTTCACCATTAAAGAAGAGTGGTTAGCATTGTAACACTTATAACACAGGTTCAGAAGCATTATTAAATGGGCAAGAAATCTCCTTCCCTCGCCCTCCTTTATGATGTTAATATTTGGGGGAAGGAGGAGTTTGCAGACATTGAAGCTTCCTCTCCCATATATACAGTTATGAGGTGAGTCAAGTGACTTTATATGCGCCACGACAACATCCGTAAATAGAAATACACCAAATACATTGGATGAAATCCTGACCTCGTCAAAAGTCAATGGCATCAGAACCAGGATTTCACCCAATACGTTTGGTTCTCCACCTAAAACATTAGGACATAAATCTTATTTTGATTTTAGTTTTTAATAAGAAACATCCCTACAATGCAAAGAGATGAGAAAGAAAATATATTTCATCTTAAACTCTCAATACCTTCATTTTTAAAAAAGTGTGAAAAACTTACAATCCAAATCCCGTCATACTTCACTTTCTCGTAAAAAAGCTTACATTCTTCCACCCACCAGTTGGTACATTCTGGATTGGTGTAGTCAGGGAACACAGTCAGTCCTGGCCACACCTACAGAGGAAGAAAGGAGAGAGCAATTGGTTAAACTGGGTTTTCCATTAGTTTCTAATAATTCTCTCCAGTATATAATTTGAACCATGTTTGGATCTAGTTTTGTAACAATCTCAGAAAAATCAATGGAATATTTTCTTCTCCAAAAGGGGTGGGGGAAAAATTACCCTGCAATCTTCAAAAATGTTTCAAGCTCTACAGTCAAGTGATTAGTAGTTTGTATTCGTTTTCTCAGTTCTTATTTCAAAGGAACTATAATGGGTGCCAGAACTGAAGTTTAGAGTAAATGTCCTGTGTGTGCATACATTTTTTCAGCCTCATTTGCCTGGCAATCCACTTCCACTGAAGTACACTTCTAATAGTGCAAAAACACTTGAAGCTGCTTTGTGCTGGTCTCTGTGAGCAGATCCAAAAATACAGTCATCAAGAATTAAGTTGGTGAGGGAGAATGTTAGCATCTAAGAATATCCATCTTTTTGCATTAGTTTAAATGTGGATGTCGAGCTAATTGTTTTTCCTTGCCATAAGCCAGGGCTAGTCAATAGCCAGACTGAGAGCCAAATCCAGACCTCCAGATGCTTTTGAACAGACCCCAAAATCTTTTTATTTACTTATTATCATTATTGGGTTTTTTATTATTGTTATTTACTCTGGAGTCTGGACCTTGACCAAGAAATTTGGACCGTCACAAAAAATAATTGCCCATGCCTGCTATAAAAGTCATACTCTACTTTTACTCTGTGTGTGTGGAACTGCCAAAGAATAAGGAAGAAAAACATACATCCCAAGGACTTCGGGCCAAATTTGCAAAGGTATTTAGGTACCCAAAAGGTGCAGATAGTCACCTAGTCGGATTTTCAAAATACTTAAGTGACTTAGGCACCTAACTCATCAATTTTAATGGGAGTTAGGCACCAATCTGATTAGCCAATTTTACACCTTTAGGCAAAATTTGGAAATCTGGACCTCAACCCTGCTTCCATTGAAATCAATGGCAAGAGTCCAATGGGAACAAGATCAGGCCCTACTCTATTTTAAATAACCCAGGAAAAACTCACTTCACATTTTTTTCCCCTCTAACATTTTTAGCATATGTCTATTTTAGTCCTGTCTAAATTAAGGATTTCTCCTAAATTAATGTTCCACTTACTTTACTTTAAGGTTTAGTACACAATCAGTATAAAATAAAAAAAATTCAAGTTAAATTTGATATTGAGTCCTTTTTTTCACATCACACTTGTCACTAGCCTATATCACAACATTATTATTATTTACATTTTAAACTGCTGAAGGGAAAAGTAGTTTTAATTTTCTTTGATTTTTTTTTTCCAGTGGTATTTGTGTTTTCATCAAAGTAATGAAAATGTTTCCCAGAAACGTATGAGTTGTCATGTCATAGTTGTTATGGGCTCATGTAAATGCCTAGTCAGATGTTTTAAATGTGATTCATTAGCCCAACTGCTTCAAACAGCTCTCAAAATTACTAGGGTCTGTAATATAAATACCTATTTAGGGAGTTTTTAAAACCCAGATTATCAACTTTATAGAGTGTAATGGCCCATCTATCAAGTAAATAGTTATGCGGGCAATTTAAAAATACACATTCTTTTTGAGACAGAGGCTAACAACTGTGAAGGTTTGTTGTGTTATTTTTCCTTTAGACTATTTAAAATATGTTGACATGCCTGATATGTAGTTGATTTAGTTGCTTACTATTAATTTAAAGCAAAAAAATTAATGAGTTGGAACCATGCACACAGTGGGCTCAATCTTCAGTTACACTAAGCATGAGCTTGAGATAGGTTGGAAATAGAGAGTCAAAGGTAGTTCTAAGTGACTTTTCCCCTTCCCTGATCCTCGGGCTCACCATAGACTACACCAGTTCCAAGCTCAAGTTACAGCAGCCGCAGGATTCCTCTACCTCAAGTTTTTGGAATGGTCCCCTGGAGACCTTTCTGTTAACCCAAAGATGCCCCTTTCCATCCAGACACCTCCTCCCTAAACTTCTTTACCGCTGAAGAAAAGCAAGAAGATGGATTAAAGCAGGCTAACTGGGGGTTTACTCATGCAGGGTCAGAGGTTCATGTACCAACATGTTCCTATCAATGTTTACCCCTGTTCCTACTTAACCCCCATCCTACCTAAACTCTGGTCCCTATCCTGCATGTATGTAAGGTTACTTATGTGTAGATCTGTTGGACACATGGGGCCTGATTATCAGCCTGTTAAAGTCAATGAAAAGATTTAAATTTATTTCAACAAACTTTGACTTAAATAAGCTTTGAATTGGACAAAGGTTTGGGGCCTTAGACTGTGAGCTCTTCAGGGCAAGGGACTGCTAAATATTAATGTTTATATGGCAACTAGCATACTGAAGTCCTGATCTGGATGGGGCTTCTGGGTGGTTCTGCCTATAAATAATACATACTAACAATAAATTGCACTCACATGGGTGCAGAATGAATCTGACGTTGTTAATCACTTCCCAATTTTCCATCATCTTTAAGTCAGAGTCATTTTTGAGTTATACAAGTACAAAATAAGCAATTAAAATAGGTAAATGTTATGGGGGAGATTTTCAAAAGGCACAAAATTGGAATTAGGTGTCTGAATACCATTGAAAATCAATAGGGACTAACTGCCAAACTGCCCTTTGTGGCTCAGAAAAACCTCCCTGGTATCCAGTTTCTTCTCCTAACACATAACAATGTATATAAAAGTGTTAAAAATCAACAAAAACTAGTAAGTTACACTCTTAGATATACCTTTGTAAAACAAGTTTCCTCCAACAGCTAATTTTACTAAAAGAAGTTTAAAAAAAGTTTATAAGAAACAGTGAGCCAACCTTAACTGCTGTGACAACACATAGTACAGACAAGGATCTGTAATTTGCATAAATAGCTAGTTACCTCTCCAATTAGTTTTGTTTTTCCATCTGATTCATTTACCCACACTTTCCTGCTTTCTCCTCTTTCATAGGAATCATATGGAATATTATTAAGGAGACGAGTTATGGCAATGGCAGGGTCCTAATAAGAATAGACACAAGAGAGAAATAGTAAGATCTTCCGTTTTTCTGAAGCAGGGCAGAATTAGGCAAGATATGCTACAACACATACAACCTACACAAAATATAATAATAAACAGTCATTACTGTATATAAGTAAGTCTGATAACATTGTTTCCGCACTAAAGTGAAATAGTTAAATAGTTCATTACCAGTATAATAATGTATTTTTGTCCATGGTTATGTAGATCCACAGCGAAGTTAGGAAGGTCCTTAAATTTTACTTGGTCATAAGTAAAGTCTTTCTTCTCCTCCATATAGTCAATATCAGTGTATTGAATTTCCTGAAAGATAACATAGTTCCTTTTGTACATTAGAAACAATAGCCTGGGGCCCTGAGTATTTGGATATGATGTTGTTCTGTTTCTGTGGAGCAAACCTATTTTTATTATTTTATTACAGACAGACAGTAAGAATTTAGGATAATTTTCATACTGACTGTGAAGCAGGACAGAGATCATGGAAGCTATGAAATGTAAGGGAGAGATTTTCAAAGGCACAAATGACAGTTATGCACCCAACTACCATAGAAAGATAATGGGAGGCAGGTGCCTAACTGCCATCTCTTTCTTTTAAAATTTCCCCTTATAATAGTATCCTTCAACAATAGTAGGCCAATGTAAATGCATTGTGTCTGACACTGCAGGGCAGGACATCTCTTGGTAGTCATGGGGAAGGTGTTGTGGAACACACTTCTGTGTTGCTCTAGAAAGGAGCAGCAAGTACACTAAGCACTACCTACAGCATGTAGCTCACTTTCCCATCTGCAAAATGGAGATAACAGTGCTTCCTTTGCCGATCTTATACACTGAGATCGTAAATTCTTGAGGCACTGTCTCTTAATGTGTGTTAGAATAGCACAAAAGGGTTCGGATTTCAACTGGGGCCTCTAAGGATACGTCTACACAACTAAGCCTCCCAGGTCAGGTCCCCATGGGGGCGGGGAGACTCATGTCACAGCACTAGAAATAGCTGTGAAGACAGTGCTTTGAAGATGTGGCTCAGGCCCTGAAGTCCACCTGCCTCACTAGCTACAAAGCCCAATCCGAAATTATCTACACAACTATTTTTAGCACAAGCCCTGCAAGCCTGAGTCTGTCGACCCAGCTTGGGAGACTGAGTAGATATACCTTTTGAGCTACTGCAATAGAAAGAATAATAACTGTAACCTCCCCCATTCTGACTATCAATCTAACATTAAAAGTCTTAAAAGGTTTTTGACACTGAAGTCTATAGAAGATCTATTAACAGCAGTTTCTATGCGCTAACCAGAACAGACTTTTAATAAACTATCCCAGGACAGTAAAAATAGATCCTAATCTATGATTTATTCCTGAGCTGCTTCAGCACCTCCCCATGCCCCCAAACAAAATCTTTTACTTACATAAGGTATCCCAATTGCTCTGTTTCTTTCTACCACAACTTTCAACTCATCAAGAGAGCCATAATTCCAGCGACTGAGTTGGAATCCAAGACTCCAGTACGACTGCATTGCAGGCATTCCTATCAGCTGAAGTTAAGAAATGAAAATTAAGTAAAAAGTAGGGGCACTGCATTTGCAATTAGTATATGTCATTTGTCAATACAAGACTCCCTACTTCTTTACTTCTCTGAAACTGCTTATAAATTACCCTGATATACATTCAGGTCTAGCACATGAAACCATAAAGTTTTTCCATATTTATTTTTTAAAACAACAAACTTAAATTATTTGGATCAATGAAGTTGTGCATATTGCTAGCACTATGAGACCATCTAATCCTTACAGCTAGTATTCATCTTCTCTCTCCCTCTTCTCACCTTTAGTCTATTTTACATTCACTTGCTATTTCTTATCTTAAACTAGACTGTAAACTCTTCAGGGTAGAACGTCTGTTATTATGTAGTTTCATAGCACCTAGTACGTAGGAGCTTTGATCCTGCATTATGCCTTTGGGCACTATCACGTACAAATTATCACAATACCAACTATGATTTGAGAAACAACCACTGAATTATTGAAGAGGGATATCAGATCTATAGTCATAAAGGCAAACTACAAAGGAAGAAAGATCAATCTGGAACGGGCAAACAAGTGTACGTAAAAATACTGAAGCCAATGAGAAGTCAGGATTCTAGGACTATATTACTGTGGATAAGTAATGTTAATAGAACTTGGGCCCAGATCCACAAAGGGACTTAGGAGCTGCAATGCTCAACATCACAATGCCTATCGCTTAGGCACCTAGAAAAATAAATCCCAGGCTCACTACGCAACGCATGGGAAGTGATAGGTGCCTTAGAATGTGATCCACAAAGTCAACACAGTAGGGGCTGGTAGCCAGTAGGAGATGTCAAGGACAGGGGTATATCTAAAGCCCCAACCCTCTCACAGAGATGATTGCCTTAGTCAGGCTGCATTGAGATGCCTATATCTAGCGCATATTTTATATATATATAGCACATATATATATATAGCACAACCCATGAACAAGGAGAAGTTACATGCTCCTTAACCTAGCTTGCATCTGGGACCAAACAATCCAGTACATATGCTCAGAGGCCACCTAGTTCACCATAAAACAGAGTGTTGGGGAAGGGAAGGAGGCAGCCCTCCCTTAAAACCTTTATTCCAGGGATTAGGGTTCACACTGGAGATGTGGAAGCCACCAGTTTAAATCCCCCCTCTGTCTGATGAGGAGAAGAAATTTGAATGGCAATTTGCCACCTCTCAGGTGAGTGCTGTAATCACTTGGCTATGCTCCACCTTAATTAAATAATTGAATTAAATATTAGTTGGGCCACAGAAACAGGGAGAATGACTTTGCCCAATGTCACCCAGCACTCGAGTCCCAGATCCAGAACTCTATCCACCAGGCAACACTGCCTAAGTAAATTTTCAAAAGCGACAAGGTGTTTTACCTCGCCCACCTTTTTTCTCTAATATCCTGGGAGCGACATGGCTACAACTACACTGAGTTTTCAAAAGACATTTTATCTTACATGTGAACGTTCCTTGAAAATAATGGCTAACGTTTGACCAAAAAATACATTAGCATTACAAGAGGTTTAGAGTACCACTGGTGGTTTGTCACTGCTAATGGAATCTCTACACTATAGGGAAAACGGCAAGGGAACAAAGGGCAGCATTCTCTTTTCAAACTGATATGTGCTGTCTTTAAGCATGCATTAAAAACATTTAATTGGTGTATAATCAGAACAAATGTGAAATGACTGCTACAGATATTTTTCTAGCATAATTACAATATATCAGCACCGACATTATTTATAGCACTGACTCATCTAATATAAACATACCTTTACATACTCTTGAACAACTTGCTCTGGAGTGTCTCCTAAGAAGACATAAAAATCTAGAATTCCACCATTTGTTCTGTAAGTCACTGCTGGGGCAGGCTGGACAGCAAATTCTACCAGAAAAGGAATTATAGAGGAAAATTTAAACATTAGCTATCAAAGTATCCATGTAATCACATTAAGTATAAGAAAATAAGTTCAGGGAGGGGAAAAAAGGACATCCTAAAACATAACTTGAAATCAAAAAGAGGTTGTGACATGTTCAGATTTTATTTTATTTGACATGCTTTTGCAAAGAAAAGACAGTCTCCAGAAATCCAGTGAAGTAGCCTTTTCTCATGAGATTTTCAGTGCATCTTCAGTCTCAAGAGGCTTAGATAGTTCTGATAAGCAGATACATTTGTATATGGTGACCTAATGAAAATCAACACTATGATCCTTTCATGAACTGTCTATTACCAATTTAGGCCTCGATCCTGCAATGCTCTGTGCATAGGCAGATCTGCACACAGTACTATACTCTTCAAAGGGGCTTCATCCTGATGCAGGGATTAATATATTGTGGAACCAGGACCTTATATGCGATCCTAAAGCTAGTTCTAGAATAGCCATTGTTCACATTACATGTATTTAACATTGCTATCTCTTAAGGCTGTCAATTAATCACAGTTAACTCAAGCGATTAACACAAACCTAAAAATTAGCTAGACTAAAAAATAGTTCCTTTTAATCAGTTTTAATCGCTCTGTTAAACAATAATAAAATGCCAATGTAAATTTATTATTAATATTTTTGGATTAATCACGACTATTTTTTTAATCTCGCAATTTATTACAATCATTTCTTAATCATTTGACAGCTTTATCTTTCTTATATAAATAGCTGCTGCCTGATACTTTTAATGAGAGAATTTCCTGTCAAGTTTTACATGTGAGATTGTGCTAAGAACACGTGCCTGATTCTGACCTCTAAATCTGCTCACTTTTGGTTCTCAGTGTAGCAATCCAGCAGATAATTTTAAAAAATGTTGAACTGTAGCAATTGGAAATAGTTACAGAGAAGTCGTTCTTACCCATGGCGTTACTGTTCATTAAGAACACACCAAAAGAGGCTCCACTGTTATCTTCCAAGCACAAGAAGAATGTCTGAGCTCCATATAAGTTATGCGTGCCCTTAAAAGAAAAGAAAAAGAAAGGAAGTAAATTGAAACCCAATAGGCACACACGGATACATTTTGGAAGTGTCCTGGAAACATACAAATTGAAACTGCTAATCATATATGCTAAAGAAACAAACAAAACCCCCAAAGTGCTCCTATATTTTTGTTTCCCATTGTCTTACATTTTTCCCCTTTACAGGGATGTTTTCTATTCACCAGTAAATGGAAATTCAGTACACAGACAGTTGCTTAAAACATGCAGATAAAATAAGTAAATAGGCACGACAGACCTTTTGAGGAGTATGCATGCATCACAATGATGTTTTCATGAACTACATGTGCACATCAAGTGGACCATATACTTCATATGTCAATACATGGCATACATATTTACATGTGTTCTATGTAAATAGAGCTTTGTGTCTTTTTGATTACTATCATTAGCAACAAGAAGAGCTTTTGAACTGATAACGTATTTTGTTATAATCCTCAATCTCTCCTCCAAAAGAATACTCAGCACAAATGACACTATGGACCAGATCCCCATCTAATGTAAAACAATGTAATCGCATTCATTTCAATGGTGTTATGTTGATTAACACAAGTAAAGATCTGACGACCCCCCCCACCTCCTCTGGTGTCATCCACCAAGAATCCAAGAGAAGCAAATCACAGGCTGTGTAATTAGTAGAGATGGACCAAAACAGAATAATATATCCACCTGCCACTGCATTGTGTAATGGGGCAGAGATGTGCCCTACCTTTGATTATGGTTTTGCAAAACAATATCAAGACTCTTGTTTTTGTCCATCTCTAGTACTTCTACTTTGCATGTGTGAAATTAGCTCCTCCTACCAAATTCCCCCAGGCTGACCAGCTTCCAAAGGAAGCACCTAATGGAAAAAGTGAGGAGGCAGAAAGGTTAGAGGTAGGATGGGGGCAGGAAGCCCTGTGACATATATCGTTACCAATACATAATTAGTCTGGTCATCAATCCCATTTTCTCCCTTCCTATAAAGGACAATTCAGCCAAACCCATTGGGAAATTATACCAGCCCAGTAAAGGAACAGGCATGCCTTGGAGCTGGTCCTAGGCATTGCTTAGAAGAGCAGTTCCTACATTTGTTTTACTGATGTAGCCTACAGGATAGTGGGAGAGGTGCCATAGACACACCAACATGCCTTCTCTGGAGTCGGGTTTGCTGCAGTCAACGCTGGTTAGCCTTCCCTTGCCTCTGCTTCAGAATTGCAGCCAGATTTTTTTCCTGGTATTTAGGTACCTAAATATTCAGATAGGTGTTTTGAAAATCCCACTAGGCCCCTAACTCCCATTGGTGCTTTGGAAACACCTCTCTAGGCACCTCTCTGCATGTTTAGATGCCTAACCACCTTAAAAATCTGGCCCTTAAGCCCAGATCCACAAAGGGATTTAGTTGTACGAGGCCCAAATTTAGGTACTACCGTAATCTAGAAAAACCTAACCCTTTAGTTGTCTAAACTCACTAAGCACTTATATATACTCTGTAGAAGTCCCCTAGGTACCTAAGTTTCTCCCTATGAGCAGATGCTGTACTGCCTCAGACTGGCATCCAGACGTCTCTCTCCTGCCTAAACCCTAATACGATTCACAAACCAGCTGGAGATAGGCATTGCCCTGCCAGTCATGCCTGTGGGGGCCAATCTAGTAGATGTGTTCAGAGCACACCTCACCACACAAAACAGCTGGAGGTAAGGGGAATAGGTAACCTCATTTGTAACCATTAGGGTAGGGTGCTCACTTCTAGATGAGTGCCCTCACCACTGGACTATGGGATATTCTGGGGTGGGCCCTTCTCAGCCTTTCCTGTTGTCCCACTTTGTAATAAATAAATATTTAAATATTTATTGGGCCAGAGAAAGAGTGAGTGTGACTGAAGTCCAGGCATTATGGCACTCACCTGAGAGGTGGGAACCTTTGTTCAATTCCCTTCTATTCACCTGGCACAGAGGAAAATTGAACTGGCGTCTCCCATGTATTGGGGGAGTACCCTAACCACAAGGCGAAAGGTTATAGGGAGGCTGTTATTATTTCCCTCCTCCACCCATCCCTCATACCTTACCCTCTACCCCCATTATTTTGTGGGGAGTTAGGCAAACATTTAGCCTGTTTCTTGTGAGAATGGCTGAGACACATAAGGTATCTGACTCCAGTAGTGGGCTTCCCAGCAGTGGATTGCAAATAAATACAGGCATCAAACTCCATGAAGGGATGGGGGTTAGGACACACCCCCCCTTCACTAGGCAGCTCCCTAGGTAGTGTGCAGGCTTTTATGCTTCTCAGGCATTTCTCTCCCCCCAGGCAAAGTATAGGAAGCATAAATGCCTAACTTAGCTTTGTAGATTCCAATGATTTTCTTATTGGTGCTTAAAAGTTAGGTGTTGTGATGCTCAACATTGCAACGCTTGTCCCTTTGTGGATCCAGGCCTCAGTGACAAAATAATAGCTGCCATCTGTACAGTGCAGAGGGGGAAGGGACAGTATGCACACACTCCTCCTCTAGTACACACATGCAGGACAGCCATAATTTTGCTTTATAGCTACCAAACTTGCAGTCCTTTCTCAGACAAAATTCTTACTGAAGTCAACTGGGAGCTCTGCCTGAAAGAGAACTGCCCACAATTGTCAAAAGCTGAACTAATTGCAAACAGGTCAGGTTTTCTTAAAGGCTGTTGGTCAAAGAGATGGGTTTGGATACTCACTAGAGGCCCTGATTCAGTAAAGCACATGTTTAAAATTAAGCACCTGCCTGAGAACTTTGATGAACAGGAGCCATAATGACTAATGGTTTTCATTAAAAGTTACATTAGGTTATTTATAACTAACCATTTTATGGTCCCTAAAAGATTTTATATATGGCAAGCAATATGTTTGTTATTAACAAACACTCCATTAATAATAGATATTGTTTTGTTGTTCCATAATGTCTAAAAGCTGCCTATATATCAACACCTATCTCTTCCTTAATCTGCTTGTTTTCAACTGTAGTTCATTAAGTGCTTACAAACCTTAACAGACATTTCCCTTTGTTCAAAGTTTTATGGTAATGAGAACACACAGACCAACAAAAACCACCACCACCATCACAGTGAGATGTGACTGTCTACATCCACAAAAGAATAAAAGAGATTGAGCATAGGAATATATGGTCAGAAAAAGCGACAATCAAAAAATGAATATCATTTCTTTAAAATCTGCACCTCTTGTTTGGCACAAGTGACTTTATACCACTGATACTCGGTAGTCTTTTAGTTAATAAGTCACTGTGGTCAGGAAACTGAAAGTGCAATACAGTTCATCTTTTGTGTGATGGCCTAGAAGGTCTTCAAAGCTGCTAGCAAGAATCTTCTTTTATAAATTATTAGAAAATGGGTGCTCAGGAAATCAAGTTTCAGGACAGACAGTAATCGAGACTGGAAATACAAATACAAATAGTTGTTGACATCCATGACTTACCTCGCAAAGATTCAGTCACTAAATGCAACTTTACTATATATGTGCTTAGCTTTATTGCCATTAAACTGAGAATGCATTGTCTTTATTTGCATGAAGCACCTCATTTGAACATACTTTTATCTGTTTAGTTTAGTAGTTGAACCTGAAGATCCATATTAATGTTTATCAACTTACCAACTGATTCTCAAGATTTAAAAATATATAAATAAATAAATAAACAAACAAATTTTCTAACTGTTCCTTGCTTTTTGCCATTAGTAACATCTAGCATTTAGCAATCACGCTGTGTGGCTGACAAGTCTCTAGACAAAAACTGTTAATACCTTGTTAATAATTGCCTTTTAAGAAATATCAAATCCATCATGGAAATCAAAAACTAACAAAATTTTAAAATCTGTTTAATGCATAATCTCTTAATTCTCAGAAACCTAGAACATAAAAAATTAATCTTTCCTTACTCCATTGGGGAAAGCATCTCTGGTAAAGATGGGCCACGTTTTCCAGTTAACATTATGACGGTATTGTGTGTGGACGTGTTCTCCGACTCCATAAATGTTGCTGCTGGGTAGTTTGATTGAGAGCTGTAAGTACTGATCAGCATACTGAAGTGGTCCTATGCTAGTATTGAACCTGATTAAACAATGTAAAGAGAAAAAAAATGATCTTACCAATACATAGAAGCACTGCTATAGCAATGCTACAGGCTATGTTTCCATTAATACACATATATTGCCTGCCAGTTCTATTATTTCTTCCTTCTAGAGCTTGTGTTTTTTTGTTTGTTTTTTCCTTTATAATTGACGTGTTAACGC
>ML675649.1:17069591-17233867 GCA_007922155.1 Mesoclemmys tuberculata | reverse complement strand
AAACTATCATGGAGGGGGAAATGCTTGGCTACTGGTTCAAACTTGGAGCAGGTGAGGTGTCAGAGTTAAATATTTAAATGCTCCAAATCCCATTAGACCGTTATCATGTCCCCTAAGGAATTTTTGGACAAAGCAGCCACTAAGTAATTCAATTTGCTTCCTTATTTCTAAAATAACATTAACAAAATTGGGCAGTTGTTGGGACATAGCTGGCAAAATGAGAGACTGCTTTAAATATTTAACGCCATTGTAAAGTCTGTCTTATTACGTGGCACAGAAACTTGGAGACCTATTAAACTCCAAGCTTTCATAAATAGCTACCTTAGACAAATCCTTAATAACAGAAGGTCAAAAATCTCTCACAATGAAGATGGCTAGGACATACTTTGAAGAAAGACCTGACTAATATAACAAAGCAGACATTGGATGGGTAACCCCAGGGTGATGAGGTAGACCAAGCATAACATGGAAATGCACAACAAAAGCAGAATTGACAGCTATCAAAATGACATAGGAAGAAGTTACAACTGCATCAAGACACTGTTGAAGGCCAGGTCTACACTTCCAGTTTTACTTCAGTATAACTAGGTCACTCCAGGGTGTGAAAAATACACACCCCTGAGCGACGCAGTTATATCGACCTTAGTCCCCTGTGTAGACAGCACTATAAGCAGCTCTCCCACCAACACAGCAGTAAAGCTGCACCGAGACAGCATTTGCAATGTAGACCTGCCTTAAGATATAAGGCACTGGTGAAGGCCCTATATTCCGCATGGAATAAAAAGAGGTATAAGTCAAGTAATTGATACCAGTACAACGGCTTGCACACTAGAGGTATTGTAATAGTACTGGTGTAGTTAAAGCAGTACTTTTTGTGTATAAGCAGCACCTTGAGGATATTAAACTATATATTAGCAGGTCAGAACAAGTGATGCATAAATAAGTCAGTACAATGGATAGATGTTCCTCTACCCTATTTTGTCAGTAAAAATAATAATAGTAATATAACAATACTGAGTAGTAATATAGGTCACTGTGGACCACATTCTTAGCTGGTGCAATTTGACATAGCTGCCATGATGTTAGTCAGAATCTACTCCAAGTATTTATAAATCATTATAAACTAATGATCCCACGGGAACAAAACATGTACTTTTAATTAAACTTATTCTAGTGACGTGTGGATTTTCTCTTTGACCACAGTGGTAGTTATTTGCCTATAAAGTTTCAATTCTTAACTGGTGAGACTTATTACAATAATGAAAAATGATGGAAGTAACTGGCTGAAGTGACTTGTAATTTACTTTTAAAATAAAAATCAAAGTAGTATTGGTTTCCTTTGGGAAGAAGATTTTTCTTTTTCTTTTTAATTTTGAGTCAGTTCCTCATCTGGTGTAATTTAACTGAGCTCCAAGGATTTCAATAGATTTACACCAATTGACACTAGCTGAGAAGCTGCCCCTTTTTTAACAATGGTTTGTGTTTAGATAATCATGTACAGGAGTCAAAAGTAAATGACTTTCCTGCCTTTTGTGGGTATTACTGATAAATGCAGTGGTTTGTATTAAAAACAGTGAAAGAAAATTTATGCAGTCTTCTAGCAATGTTTAATTCATGTGATTTTTCCAAACTGGTCCCCTTTACTAGATTTATGGTCCCCTCCATGTCCCCATTCAAGCAGTCATGGACCATTCATCGAATATTAAATCCATCTATTGTGCACTTAAGAGTGGTGAATTGATCATTTTGGATGATTTTAACCTCACTGGGGTAAACAATACTACTAATCATTTAAGATTAATAGCCAATGAATTAAAGTTGAAGAATTGAAGTTAACCCCAACTCAACCCAGCTTTTGACAGGTAATCATTCTTTGATTGATTTAATAAGCACATTAGCCATGACACTTACTACTGGATTTCAGAGTTAGGCAGTAAATTTCATTTTCAGAAAATAAGGAGGATGAAAATATTTAATGTGTTTATAGGCTTAAGAATTCTAACATGTTATCTACATTTGTACATCACCTAGTCAATTTTAACTAGCACCAGCTTTTTCCTAGATATCAGATGCTTAGCAGCAACCCAAGTCAGTAATTCAGAGCTTCAAACTATTTGTAAGAAGCACATTCCATAATATTCAGTTACCAGGGCTAACGTGATTTTATTAAACACTGGACTGGCCCCTGATGTAGCCTTCTCTCACTGGTGGCACAAACGGGCTGGGAAGCTCTCCTACTGGGCAGATGAGGGTTCCCTGGTTTTGGAAAATCCCCTGATGGCATAGGGCTGGCATAGCCAGCTGTACACCTCCCCACAGCATACAGGTTATGTTGGGGCAGAGAAGACATGGGTAGATTCCCTTGGGAACAATGATTAGCAGGTACAGTTAAGAGCAGTCCTGAGCTCCTGAAGCTACAGAGCAAAGACACCAGACAAGTGAACCAGCGCTCTGGGGTGACACCGTGAATTCTCTTTAAGGTACATCTCAATGCACACTTCTTTTGGCAGCATATAGAGTAGGTAACCATGTAGCCCCCCTAGCATGGGCATAAATAGCAATGTGGACAGTGAGGGACTGCTTAGGCTAGTGGAGTGAAGACATTCCTGAAGCCTGTGGGTATGTACCCAAGTATATACCCTGCATGGCTTTCAATTGACCCAAACAGTGCCTCTCCATCTACACCGTCATTTTTAGCAGGGTAGTATCCAACCGCCTCCCCTCTGCTGGAACCATTCCCTGCCACAGGAAGAGCTTCAGGTAGCAGGGAAAGGGTGTGGCAGGGGGAGGTAACAGGGAAGGTAGTCTTTCCCCGCTTTCCTTTCTTAGATGTAGCCTAAGATGCTTGTTTGATGTGTCTTGCTCACATGCTCAGGGTCAAATTGATCACTGGATTTGCTGTCAGGAAGGAATTTTTCCCTAGGACAGACTGGTGGGACCCTGGGCATTTTTTACCTACTTCTGCAGGATACAGCATGGAACACCTGGGCTATCTCACCTAATTCAGTCTCTGCAATTGCACAGGCCTCAGGCATTGGTGGTAGCTTGGTCTCTCCTATTCTCTGCCTGTGGCACGCAACAGTTTAACTCAAATCATTTGGCTCAATATAGGGGTATCTGGGTGAAATTTAATGATCTGCGGCACATAGGAGGTCAGACTAGATGATCTAATGGTCCCTTCTGGCCTTTAACACTATGAAATTTACATCAAGGGTGAGTCCACTGCCAGGAACACAAAAAGAAGAGTGCAAAAGTGGTTTGCGGTCATCTTTTCCTGCTCATCTCTTGCATCCTGCACCAAGCGCAGCTTTGCTGAACCCAAGTATATTAGTGGCTTTTATCTGTTCAGATCTTCTGTGAAATAGTTTAACATAAAAAAGCCAAGTAAATCAATAAATGAGAATTAAATAAATTAACATGGATGTAAAACAAAGAATGTGGTCCCAGAAACCTTACGGAAAGAAAATTCCTTTCCTTACTGGGAGTTTTGCCTATGGATGTTCCATGGTTCCGGACCTGCACCTTTGACATATTGGACAAAATATTAACAGAATTATTTGATCATTCACTTAACAGGAACTGGCGCTTTGACTCAATAACTATATATTTTGCTTTCAGTACTGGCACTCTGTCATTTGTAAGCAAGAATTCTCCATCCATCTTCATTTGAACAACTGCGGCAGAAGATGCACCTGTCCACTTCACCTTCTGAAGGTCTCCCATCAGAAAGTATGTTTTCCTTTTAGTGCTGAATCTGTTCTTGTCTCTGGCAGCAGCTCATGGGGATAAGAGAAGATGACCTGACTCTAGATAGGGAGCCACAACATGTAAGAAACAAGCAGCTTCTTTCCTTGACCACTTAAACCTAGAATAGCTCCATAGGGAGAAGCCATTACCTTTGCACAGTGAGACCACCTTTGCCCAGACTATTCTTTCTACCAAGGCTAATATAGCTCAGAAAGCTATGGGAAGTTGCATATAATTGTTCCTACATTTTCTGCTTCAAGCTTGTGGTCAAATCTGGATTTAAAAAAAAAGATGAATGTGGAATAATGTAGCTACACATCTCAAAGGAAGGCTTGAAATCACTGAGCAAAAGTACATGATTACCTTTGCCCATTCAAATCACTCAACTGAACACACAGAAGTGCTACAGGACTCTCCTTGTTTCAGATTGTGTGTGTGATTGAATGTCATTATGCACACAAATGTCAGCAACGTGCAGTTGTGTGGATATTTTTAAACAAAGACCTCACACCTCCTTATCTGAGCATTTGATCCTTACTAAAACTGGACATAGTACTACTACAAACTGGAAATAAACCTACAGTGACAGGGAAACAGACTAGACGGCCTAATTGGAGTCTTCATTCCATCTCTAACAGGTATTATTTTATGACATGATCCGAGCTTTCTGGGTGAACACCTTATTGCAGTGTTATCTATAAAAAGCACAAAAATGACTTACAGCATTTTGCCATTGCTCTTTCTCATCACGGTGATACCAAAAGGATTCTCAAGGATATTGACTTCATACTTTAAATTGGATTCTGCAGGTCCATCAAAATCTTTTACATGGTCATGTGGAACTTCAAATCTTTGATTATTAGGATCAGTGATCTGCATATATTAAACAATTACATTAAAATTATTAGAGGTCCAACTATTAACGGCTACTTACTTACTAAAACATTTTCCTGAATCACACTATATAGCTGAATTATTTATATATAAACACAAAAACTATGTTAAAAGAATGTTAGAGTTGAAATGTCAAGTACCCAAAAATTAAGAAATGTCAGACTGAAGACTGCCTGTCCAACCTTAATTTGCCATCTCATAAATAGATTGCGACACAGCCTTTAACTATATGATCACATACTATCCATTCCACTTTCTCATTCAGTAACTTACTGTCCCAGTCTCCTTGTGCAGCCAGTCTCATACTGCTTTTTTACCCCACACCCACAGCTCCCAGGGCACAGTCTTAACTCTTCCCCCAGGCCAGCTCCTAGTGTCTTGCCCAGACAGTCAATTCCTGCCCTTTGCCCCACCAGCTCTCAACCCCAATGTCCCATTCCCAGCCCCACCAGGTTTCTTGTCCCAATTTACTCTCTCTGTCTCTGCTGCACTCCCACCTTCACTCCCCAGCCCAGTTCTTTTACCATCTACATTTGAATCTGGCTATACCCCATTCACACTGCTGGTTCCAGCAAGGTGAACATTAAGAACACAGCCCAGAGAGTCTCCCAGATCTCAGTTCTGGACAGCAGCAATTGCTGTGAAAGTTCTGCTCAGTCCCTAGAGCCTTAGTATGGAGCATACTAAATACAAATACAAATGGTATCTACAGAGAATTTAGCTGTCATACTCTAAGCAATTCTGTATTAGGTAGGTGCAAAACTAAGATTTTTCAAAGGTATATAATTTGGCTAAATTTGGGTGATTTCACAGAAACAGCAATAGGCAGCACATCCCTGACACAAAGACAATGGAGGTACTAGAGTATTTCAGCAAAAAGTCTAACTTTTTTAACATGGGCAAAACAATGCATTTTTCTCTACCTTATTCTCAGAAACAACTGAAAAAGGTCAAATTATAAGCAGATACAAATCATTGGAACGATTCTAGCAAACTATAGGACACACTACCAACTCTGCCTATAATGCTATAGATTTTATTAATGTGATTATGTTGGTGTCAATTTAACATCAGTCTATGTTCATTAGTAAACCTCGGTACCAGTAGCAGCTGAATGCATACATCTTTCTGGATTTTCTATGCATTCTCTGGGATAATTAACATCATATTTTACCAGTATTATATATCATTACTCTGAATTGAAATTACACACAATTTTTGGCCTCCCCATATATACTGAAAGGCCATTTCAAAGCATAATTAAATTTGTCCAGGGAAAGTTTGCACAAATAATTCATTGATAGTAAAGCTGAGATTTTCAAACACACCTGGAAGACTTGGAGGCACAACTCCCTTAGGCTAGGTTGTCCTATATGGCCCTGTAAAACTTCCCATTACGCCCTTGCATTGGCTACCCATTCAGTGCAATGTTGGAGGGGAAGTGGGCTCTGTTGAGGTGCTATATGCCCACATGGTGCAGTTGGGTAGCAGCGGGTAAGGACCAGGTGGAGTCTAGGCTCTATCCCCTAAACATGCCGACCAGTATAGTCGCACAACAACGGCAAGTGACCTATTCCATGCCAAGTATCAGCCTGGTGCAGTTTACTTAATCCCTGGAGTAGTGGGAAGACCAGGGGGATGAATGTGTCCATCCTGGTAGATTGCAGAATGATGATCTAGCCCACTGAAATTAATGAGATTATGCCTTTCTATCCACTTAGCAGCTTTGAAAATCTCAGCCATAGCCTTTATATGGATTTAAAGTTGCATGGCTTGGAAAGTGTTTATCTTGTTCACTATGGTCCAGATTCTGCCCCTGGATGCACATGACTACATGCATGCATGCACTTCAGAGGAAGTCATGTGAGAGCAACAGAGGGCAGACTTCAGCTACGATTCTGTTTTAAGTAAAAGGCCTGCTCCAGTTCCTACCACAGATTTCTTTTTTCAGTCTGTTATATAAAATCCAAATTTATATGCAGGATGGTCTTCTGAGAATATTTCTGAATGCAGCATTCATTCTAAAATGATTCCACTTTTCATATTGTTCCTAGTCAATCTGGTACAAAACTGGCCTGTAATCCTAAAGGGGCTGAGGTTAACACAGTAAGGTCAAGTTATCATTCTGGGGGCCTCCAAAGTTTATTAATGAATAGAAAAAGTCTTTTGTTTACAAGACTCTCCTGCAGATACCCAAAAATCAATTTTGCAACAGTTCCAGAATATATGGTACCGGAACAACCTTGGGCTTGATTCTCTCCTGAGCTGGTGTAACCCAGAGAGATGGGTCCTCTAGTGTTTGGAAACCAGGCAGAACAGATACAACCTAACAGAACTAAAAACCAAACAGTTTTAACACTGCTGCCCAGTTGCATACTTGAATCCCTCTTCTGACAAAAATACAGCTTTTTTAAAAAATCGTATAGAATTACAGAAATCTGCACACACACAAAAAAAAAAAATCACACGATTGGCATAAAGCAAAGTAGTGCAAAGGGGTCTAGCTTCTCCCCAAACCCCAGTTAGGTAATTCAGTGCCCCTCTAACACTGTATATGCTGTGTCCCCGTCCCACATCAATTAATTATGCACCCCTAGGACTCTAACATCAATTATGTGCCTCCCAGCTCGATATTAATTAATTTCTGGCCCCATCAGCCCCAAATCAGTTATTTTTGTGCCCCCAGTCCCAAACCAATTAAGTTTGTGCTCCCCAGTCCCATATTGTCTCCGCTTCATTCCAATCACACATCTTGCCCCCTAGCACATCTCAGTCTGCGGGGGAAGTGCAACTTAAGGGGCTCTTCATCTTAGGCCCTAATGGGAAGCAGCAGGGTGGCACAGCACCAGGGGGGCACAGCGCTAGGGGCTCTTCACCCTTTTCATAGGTCTGGAGTTGCAGTGAAGAGGAAAAGGGAGTCAGGAGCAAAGGGGAGCTAAGCCATTTTTCACAGGAAGGGAGGAGCAGAGATGCCCTAAGCTGCTGAGCTCTTTCTGTTCCCAATTCTCCTCTTGTAAAAATGGTATCAGTAGCTCCCTCTCCTCTGCTCCCCTAAACCCCTCATAACTTTTGAGGGGATCAGGGAGCGCTCTAACTGCCATCTCCAATTGCTTCCCCAAGGGTGGGAGGAGTCCGTTTTCCACATATGCTGATGGATTTTCCTTGCAGACCTCTAGAATGATCTGGAAACCCTACTGTAGGTGCAGGTCTGCAATTATTGGGACAAAAATTAAAAATGACTTGTATCTGATTGAAACTACCAAGGGAACTTTTAGCCATGTAGTCTTAGGCAAACTTCTGGCTACTCTCCTTAGTATTTCAAAGGTGCTATGGGATCATTAATGACTACAAATAGGCAAGAACTGGATTCAATACCTCATCCAAAAGTTGGCACTTCTAGAAACTCATTGGCTTCTAATCCCTGGTCGGGGCACTGGTTCAGTATTGACTCAAAGAAAAAGGGGCTACGAATGTGCTTACTACAGTTCCCCAGTTTTTCTTTGGAAGTCTCCCATCTAAGTACTAACCAGGCTTGACCCTGTACAACTGAAGATGATGCAGTTCTTAACAGATTATTTATTGGCTCTGTTTATATTTCTCTCTTAGATCATATTTAATCTCAACACCATTGGAATTTTGCTTCAGGAATAAATGGGGAGTTTCTATCTGTATCACTTGGATATTTGTTTTTGATCCACTGACCAGTTCTTCATTTCAAATTAGATGGAAAAACCAAGCTGCTGATGACTTGTGATGACTATAGATCCCATGCTTTTTGGAAGTAAGATGGGGGGAGTGGAAGCTGTTCAAATGGAGGACTGTCGGCTTCAATGCCCTATCAAACAGGCTTAGATAATTACATACTGACTATTCAAATTCCAATCGGATACGGTATTCTTCTTCCCATCATGTCCCACATTATTGTAGTGTTGTCATGTGTTGTGAAACTACTACAGCATCCCACCTGAGTCTGCAAAACACTCTGACAGGCTTCAGGATGAATTGGAATAAGTTGAGACTAGAGAGAAAAGGAAACTGTCCATGTTCCCACTACCAATGTCCTCTGCCATTCATTTCTCCAATGTTACGAGGCAGTGTAAAAATCTTATGCATAACACTAATCTTAAACAGCATCAGAAACAATTTAACCTTGAACCGGAAGCGATTGCTTGTCTGATATTCTCCTGTGAGGAGGACAGTATTAATATCATCTCCAAATAGGGAAGGTGAAGGCAGCCTTGTTAGCTTAGCTTCAAAACCTTAACAAGAAAAAAAAATAATATTACAATGTTGCTTTATTGCACCATAGAATCACAGAAATATATAGACCTAGAAGTGTCCTGAGGCAGAGCCAAGTATACCTAGACCATCACTGTCTGGTGTTTGCTAGCCTGTTCTTAAAATCTTCCAGTGATGGGGATTCCACAACCTCCCTAGGAAACCGGTTTTTCCCAATATTTAACCTACATCTCCCTTGCAGCCGATTAAGTCCATTATTTCTTGTCCTACCTGGACATGAAGAATAATTTATCACAGTCCTCTTTTCGAACAGCCCTTAACATATTTTAACTGTTATCAGGTTCTCCCTGCCCCCCAAAACTCTCACCCCTCTCAGTCTTCTTTTCCCAAGACTAAACATGCTTTGTTTGTTTTTGGGGGTTTTTTTAAAAAAAAAACTTTCCTCAAGTCAGGATTTCTAAACCTTTTATCACAAACAAGATCTACGTCTCACAGTTGCTATAGAATTCCTAAGGATGTATGCATTCTTTGAAAGATTTATTTTAAAAATCATTACATGTACTATAAAGATCTACATGGTAGGTTCATATATAAAAACGTTTGTTTATACAAACCTCAAAAGGGTGGAGGGCACTTTACAGCACAAATGCCAAGAGATGGCTCCTGCTCCAGAGAGCTTTCTATTTAACTTTACACATGATGCAACAAGTGAGAGTAACCAAGTGAGGTTGGGTAAGAAAGGACAACGGTTTCTACAATGTCATGCAGTTACTCAGGGCTAAATTATGGCTTTGCCACAAACCCTGTGGCACGAGACAGTGTAACATTGCAGAGCCCCAGGAACAAGGCACAGTCTACCGCCCAGTTCCCCCTGTTCAGGGTAGATGGGAAGTAGCCTAGACCAGCTTGATTCTGCCTCGGTGGCTACCTCTAACCTCGGCATGATGCAGTTAACTAATGCAGACAAGCAGAATGGGCTACATGTACATCTTGATGATGCCATTACATTTGTTGTTTATAAATTAATACCCATTCTAATGCTTTATACATCCCTTAATTTTTGGAACCTAACTTCCATGGTGGCTAGGAGTCAGAGTTGTAATAACACCGCTGAAGATAGATCAAAGCGCAGACAGAGATCAGTCCCAGCCAGTAGAACAAAAATACAAGATTTTCTGGGAATGTATCATACCCAACGGAGGAAAAGTATATACATAGAAATATTGTTGAAGACAATACATTGACAATAGCTTGGGCATTTTACTGCTTGAGCACAGCCTGCTGCTTACCTTTTTCCATTTGCTTTACACCTCCCTGTACTTTGTACCCATGATTCTTGGAGAAGAAGCACCAGGGTATAGTTGTTTCATTCTGTGGACTCCAGCAACAGCCACGCAATGTACATAAGCTCTGTTTCAGGGGCAAGAAGAACTTGATTATATAAACAGCACTAATTAGCATCAAACAACAGTCTGGATGAAAAAGCATGCATCATGTGTGTTTAAATACCAGCAATCTTGGTTATAATGTTCATAAACACTCCACTTTGGGGAAATCCATAATGGTGTCTGAATGGATAAGAACATGATAGAAGCAAAGAGTGGCTTCTCTAGATTCAAGGTAGAAATCAGTGAATTAGTCCAGGAAAATCAGGACTTTTCACCCATTTTGAGAACCACGTTTGAGAGCCACCGAAGGCAGATAGGTCAAAGAATAGATACTAGATGAAAAACAGTCCATTGGTCCTCTAGGTTGGGAGTTCAGCGATAGGCCATCAACTATTCTCATAAAGAAGCTAAGTTATAGAAACACAACAAGGTAACCATTCTGGCAAGAAGCAGCATGATAAACAGGGAGGGAAAAGCCTTGTTCATGCCCTGCATGATATCTGATGACTGGAAAAGATTCAGAAATATGATATGTAGCTTGTGGAGAACTAGGAAATATTTGCATTATTCTTTATAAATTTCAGGTGCAACTCGTATTTGTGTGACACTACTGTGCCTGAATGCAGAGTGAGATCAAAGAGAGTTGTTAAAAAGATATGAGGGGAAGGGTAAAACAATGGCCTAGATAAGGTGTCTCCTCTCAAATCACATTAGCCAGATTTATAGCCCTTAATATCTCCCTGAACTTCTCAGTTCCAACCTGGAGACAGGATTGTTTTGCCAAGGGTGAGAAGAGGGAGATCAAAGAACCTGATCTGTGAAAAGATCTGCCTTACAGAGAGAGGGAGGGGAAATTGTCAGCTGCTACAGGCTGACTCAGACTGACTGAGTGCCAGGGTCTGCAGCAGCAAGGCTGTAACTTGGTGCCCAAGAGAACAAAGAGATACCAAGGCTAAGTCAAGAGAGGGCTGGAGAAGAATGCCAAGAGTATGTATGTAAGACATTATGCACCGTAGGTCTGTGTTATCTTAACACCCTTTATCTGAGCACTGGCAAAATAAATCATGCTTTGTGTTGGAGAAGCTGCTTCTGTACCACTGCATACCACTACTGATTACAGGCTCCTGAAGGGGAACTCTTGCCAGTGCCAAGTCCATTGGGTTTTCTAGGTATCACAGCTGGCAAGCAGGGGTGTAAATTAGACACTCTGTTGGAGAGTGGTTGGATTGTGAGATCCCATCCCAAAGAGAAAGAAACTGATGCACAAGCCTCCCACTTGAAAAGGCTGCACTGGGGCAAAGGGAGAGAACAGGGGACTGAAAGAGGGTTTTACTTTCAGGTGGGCAGCCTACCCAGGGACTGTGCCGTTATAAATGATAATATGTGTCAGATAAGGAAGGAATGAGTGGTTTCAGCAGAGTTTCTTATGTATTATATATTACGGGTGGGATTTTCCAAAGCATCCAGTGTTGATCTACCTTTGCTACCACTGACATCAGTAGCAAAACTCCCAGATTTCAAAGGGAGCAGAGTTAAGCCATCACTGAGAGCTTTTGAAAATCCCACCCTTCAGCTTCTATGTTACAGGCTTGAGTTTTCTTTGTATACACAAGGTTGTTTTGCAGACATATCTCAAGTTTCATTGTACACGGACCATTTTCTAAATTAACATGATGTATGTGTTTCAGACCTTTGTTGCCACTTGATTTGGAATGCAGTCAATTCTCTCTGATAAGCTTAGTGCTGGACAGTGTGGAGAAAAGTCTGTTAAAAAAAATGAGTGGATTGTTATTAATAGTGTTGAATTATAGAAACAGCTTAATTAGATTTTAAAATAATTTATATCTAGAAGTCTGATTCCCCATTACCTTAAAACTTCTGCAGTTATGTATATCTAACCAAAGTAGGTATATAATACTGCCATTCTGATTTAATTGTATTTGGGACCTATTTTTCTCAGGTGTCTTTTTTAAGGCAGCACAGAATTCTTTCTAAGTATGCCTGACACTTTTAAACATTATGGCTACAAACAAAGAGGCAGAATGTGATAAAGTTTCAAAGAAGTCATCTAACTCTCATCGCACATCACTTCATTTAAAATTCACCCAGTATTAAAAATGGAGGGACGTTTTCATGATATTGTCCTGCTGCTTTTATACGTGCTTCCTATCCTGTGTATGCCTCCTTATCCAGAGTTTGGGCATCCTCAGAGACAAGAATATTCTAGGGGTAGAAAGATATTCCACAAAGATTTTTATAACTAAATTTGTGGAGATCTAGTCATTAGTGAACTTCGGGAATCCAGGAGCCTCAACTGTCCAATGGTCCTCTAAGGAGTGTTACAAATTCCCACTGGAAATTGTGACTTTTTTTCAGTTTATTTATTTATTTTGGAACCAAAACTTAGAGGCCTGCAAATATTACCCCACCTTGAGTCTTAAGACGGGGTTGCTTGTTTATTTCTTTTTTTAATTGTGGAGTCAGGTTGATATGTTCAAGTCCAAAAGTTGATACCAATAAATGCAAATATTTGCCTCCATGAGCAGCTCTACTCCTGACACCTGAACACATTCAGTCCATGTTATGATTCGTCAGATTCCTTTTATACACACTGCTATCTGCACACACAAACTGTGGGCTTTATTACTTGATCTGCACATGCACATGCCCATGTTACCAGGTCAAAATGGAAGCTTTTTTTTTGTACATTTGGCTCTGAGTGCCAGCCTCCCTATAAACCAAATTTTCTTCTAATTTATTGGTTCAATAAAAGAAAGTATGATGAAAGACAAACAAGTTTTCTTCCACTCAACAGAATCTCACTGAAAAAATAAATCAGTTTGGACTTAGTTACAAATCAGGGTTTACAAGTCATTCTAAATGGTATAACTAATTAATTAGAAGTATAAAACTTTAGGATTTACATCAAAGGCCCAAACTTTACCTAATCATCTGATATGATATTAATGCATCTTATCAATACAGTTATCGAATGGGTCGAAATCTTTGAAGTGTGTTTCATTCCTACATAGTACATATTTATGGAGAATATGGGCTAGAGCAATTCCATGGGGTGGTTCTCTAATATAACTATGAAAAGCTCTTGCATTTTTTCCCTCTTTTGGAGACTATTAGTTATTATTCAAAATACTGAAATTCCACTTTTTCCTCATTAAAAAGTAACTTGAAGGAATACACAGGCCAGGGGTTGGGAGGAGAGGAATTGCATTTACTTTTAACTGTCTTAAATCCTTAATCTTTCTACATTTTTTAATTCATTATAAATATTTACATTATCTGTAAAAAGGAGAAACCACCGCCTAGGTCAGCATCAGGGCCCCATTGTGCTAGACATGACCAACACACAGGAAGATGCAATCTGGAGCTCAAAGAGTTTACAGTTTATTCATAAAAGCACTAATTTTCTGAAGGCCACCAAATAAACACATTGAATGTTTCAAACATGAGAGAGCATGTATTTGGTCTATTTGATCCACTGCCCACAGGAAAGACTCCTATTGACATCAGTGCGATTGACCTAAGCATCAATGCCATGGTTCATTTTATCAGTCAAATCTAATACATTCCCTCTTCGAGCAATTCAAATTCAGGAACTATTCCTGGCTTGGACTTTGAGTTCTTCAATAATCATGATAAACAACAGCTGTTACCTTGGAGTCCAGGATGTCCTGTTGCTAAAAGTGCAACCAGAATGCAGGCTACAATCACCACCAAACAGAATAAGACAATCAGGGAGATTTCTAATCCACTGAACTTCTTCTTTCCCATCTAGACACAGGTAAACACCATGGTTAAAAAAAAAATCAGATGAAAAAAGGTTCAGGAATGTGCTTTTTTGCAAGTAGCTAGCAAATGTTTGCTTTAAAAATGTGTCCTTTGCCCAAAGATGTTAAAATATAACCATACTTCACATACAAAGTGTAATATTCTGATGTTCAGAGTCGTTAGAATAAGTTACTAAAGCTGGTTGGGAAGTGTATTTAATTTTCTGTGACAAATTTCTAGGAAACAAACAAAAATAAAAAAATTTCATCCAAGTTTTTCTGTTAAATTTTTCAGCTTTTCCTCAAAAAACACCCAGAAACTTTTGTTATTAGTTTTCAGCAACCAAATCCCAACACATTTTGGTTTTCAATTTTTTTTTTTTCTGGACAAGAACACCCAACCTTCCACAAAAATTGAAGTTTTATTGTAAAAATTATCAACAAGAAATACTGAAGAGCTCTATTATTTACTGGAAATAATAATATAGTGGAAATAATATATAATAGATAACGTTGACATAAATGGTGGTGTAAGTTACATATCAGTATGTCAGAGGACATTTGCGAATGAAGCCAGTGTATTTAGGTAAGTGGTGTAATTCTGAGAAAATGCAGTGGACACTCTGTAGTGTAGACCAGACCTTACTGTTGAAGTGTTCAGACTGCACAACCAACTGCTTAATCTCATGTGAAGAACATGGTACCATTAATGTTTAACTGTATGCGAGCAATAAAACTCATTAAAACAAATCTCCAGCCTTCAGAACAATACACCAGGAACAGTAACTGCATTTTTCATTTGCTTAAAAGCATTTTACCTGACAAAACTGGCTTAAATACAGAGAAATAACTTTATTTAGTTAAAATAAATACAAAATGCTGTTTTGCCAGTGGAAATAGTATAGTACTGCTCATTATGCTAAAACACTTATATAGGTGTTCCGATAATCAGCTGTGCTGCAGGAAAGCTTTTTGACATCAGAACAGTTTAAATTTGATGCTCTTTCCCCTCCCTGCAGCTGCCTCCAATCCATGTAATTTGCTCTGCCCTTCCCCTGCTACTCAAAAACCTCACAGACATAGGAACCAAGAGAGAGTTTAACAACTCATTTAGAAAGACCAGTCTCAAAACAGCAGCAGTCTTCCAGGGAAATAAAAGCTAGGATAAAATTCAATATATAATTTTCAGTGTGGTGATTAATCAAAGATACTTTTATAAACTGCACAATATATTAATATTTTACACTTTTACCTAAGGTTTCCCAGACATTTTCTATATCATAACCATTGTTGGCTTCCCAGGGAATATTGTTGGATTTTCAGCCTACAACTGTTTTATTATATTGAAAACCCTATATTTAAAATATTCGTCAATGCACCAAAGAATTTATAATCCAAATATTCCTGTCTGAAGTTCTCAGTTAACCCTTTCTGCAAACATGTCAATCAGGAACATTGCAAAGCAACAGTCAGCATTTTGAAATCTACAGAATGGTTCAAGATTTTGTCAAAAAAACAAAAAGGAAACATGATATTGCAGCTCTGCACGTCTCAAGAACTTGAAGTTGAAAATGAGGATTTTCAGTACAAATCCTATTATGTGATATATACTAATTGGTACATATCTCTTGAATCTCATGAAACTTGAAAAGCATGAGTAAAAGCACATACCTCAAAACCCCTTTGTTTCACCGTCCATGCATTGCTCTTGGTCCGTCTCTGGCACTGAAGGTTCAACTTGAAAACTCCAGCTTTATACCCCTATCAGTTTATTTCATTATTTGTTAACTAGTCTATCAGTGGAAGGTACATACATATTCACAAACATATTGTAAAATCTCTGCACTGAAAATGGTTGCCATGGATATTGCATGAATATTGCAGCCAGGAAATGGCTAGTTAATTAATAATCATTTTCTCTGAGATGATAACTCACATCACCATAAACGTGTAGAAGAGTAGCAACAACCTGATGACAAGACATTTTGCCATGTGACTGGCATTCCTGCAGTTTTTTGCTGCACCATTCAATTCGTTTTTATCTAAACTTCATTTTTCTTATCAATCATTTTTACCTTAATTACAGTAATGTAACATTCCATAAGTGGAAAAGGAGCTATTTAAAAATGACACTGTAAAAGTGGGTGAGCTGAGTAAGTATCTTTAATCGGATCAATTTGGTGAGACAGACAAGCTTTCAAGCTACACAGAGTTCTTCCTCAGGTCTGGGAAAGATACTCAAAAGTGCCACAGTTAAAAGCAAGATCAAACAGATAGTTTTGCATAAGTAGTTAGCATATATGAGGGGCCATTCAAGATGAAGTAGCCAATTAACACCCTTGTAGTCACAGGACAAAAAGGGGGATTAGTGTATTAGATTGTTATAACCACCATAAATCTAGCATTTTTATTAAGATTATGATTTTTAGTTTTGAGAAAAGTTATAAATTTAAGTTCCGAGGCTCATCTTTTGAAAGTTGCAGCGGTTAACATGTGAATTAATCTATTTATGCTAATCTATCTGTTTGCTCTTGTATTTGGCTGTATCATCTGACTACCTTCTCCAGACCGGAGGAAAAGCTTCTCTCTCACACCAAGGGAAACTGGTCCAAAAGATATGACCTCATCCACCTGGCCTCTCTGAGAGCCTGCGGCCAGCACAGCTGCAACATTGCAAACACGGTGAAAGTGACCATTAAGATTTTGACCATTAAAACTGTGTTTAGGAATCATCTGTCCATTGCCATGACTATTAATATCGTTAGGGTAGTAAGACACAACATAGCTATCTATAGCTATCTCCGAAGAGTGAGAAAAGGAGGAACGTTTACTGGGGGCAATGCACTAAAACGGTTGTAGCAGAAACAGCTGGACCTGGTTTTTCTTGCTGAGAAGTGACGTGTTTTGTGGGTTTGTTTCCCCATCTACAGAGTCGCCCTGTGCCATCAGGTTTCAGCCGGAGAGTCCCATGCCTTTCGGCTAAAGCTTGCGCCACAGGGCCCGCAGCCCACGCTGCAAACGGAAAGCGGGCTAGCGGCCCCGCGTGGACCCTGCACCGCACAGGCGGCTCTGCTCCGCGCCTCCCAACGCCACGCGCCGGCCTTTCCAAGCCCTCGTGCTCGGACGGGTAATAATTTAACCCGACTCTCGGCCGCGGGAAAGCGCCGCCAGCAGAGGCGGGGGCGGGCTGAGCCCGCCCTCTATGCGCCATGCGGGCTCCCGGCACCTGCGGTTCGGCTTCCCAGCTCCCTGCCGGGCCTCCTGCCCGGGGAGTCACGCGGGAGCCCGCGCAGCTGAGTAACCCGCCCCGCCTGCCGGGCCCCGCGGGGAGCGCACGAGGAGCGCGGCACGCCGGCAGCGTGAGACCGGCCACGGGCTGGGCGGCTGCTGCGCGCTCTGCTCTCAGCCCCCGAGCACGAGTCGCCCTCGCTCCCTGCGGCAGGGCTCTGCCTGCGCGGCTGCTGCGCCCCGCCTCCTCCCCGCTGCTGCTTGCCAGACCTGAGCGGTTCCTCACCTTCTTCCCTCCCCCCGCCACCGTGCCTCGCCCCCTGAGCCTCCTCCCTGCTGCTGCTTGCCAGACAGGTTCCTCCCTGTCCTCCTGGCCCCAGCCACTGCTCCCCAGCCGGAGAGACCCATGCACCTGGCCCTCTGAGGGCCAGGGGGTCACCCCAGCTCTGTGTGTAAGTGCCCCGCTGGGCTGCCCCAAGGCGGCACCCAGGGTCGCAGCCCGTGGCACGGAGCCTGTCGACAGCCGGGTCTCGGTGCGTGGCACATACACCGGCACGGCTCTCCCCTGACTGAATTCACTCTGCAGGTCCGGCTGCTGTGTTATTGGCGGAGGGGGAGCATAGAGCCCAGAGCCTGAACTTGAGCTGATGTGCTTTAAACACCAGGGCCGATTTCTGTCCCCGTCCGTCACTGTCCGCTCTCCTTGGGGGCCTAAACGTTGGATTTGTGCTCCCTGTAGCTGTATAACTTAATCTTAGCTGAACTAGGGTTGCTCTTGCAAGATACTTATCGCTTTGGTCCCAATCCATCAAAGCACACAAGCATGTGCTTAACTTTAAGCATATCAGTTCACCCACTGCAGTCACTTTAGGCATATGACCAAGTGCTTTCCTGACTTGGAGCAGCGTGCTATTACCTTGCAGGATCAATCTCCTCGATGACATTTTCTGTGCCATCTGAGGCCATGAGCAACACAGCAGGAACTGAAAAAGAGGACTTGAAAGAGGGCTAACCAATCAGAATCCCCAGCTGAGAATATTTCTCTGAGTCAGAGGATAGCAGCAGTCTGGATTTCAGGTTGAGACGCACTGTTGAGCTGCAGGAATGGGAAGATTACAGCTACAGCTAGACTAGGACAACAAAAACCCTGAGAAATTGGTGAAGCTGAGAACTGGAACAACATGGACTCTGCTGTGCCCTAATTTGGTTTTTGGAAATTAAGACTGAACTGTTGGAACTCCCTGAGTACACCTAAAGTAGGAAAATAGGTTGTTTCAAAAGGTATTAGCTAGTACGCTTTAACTAATACATTTTAAAAAGATAGTGTAGACAGCTTTAACACCTTTAAAAACCTATTATCTGGCTATGGTCAGCCCTATGATTGCATTTACTCAAGTACCTGCAACCATGACTATTTGGGTGTGGTGACACTTTTGGATCAAGATGGATGGCTATTGGAGTGCCACTGTGATCACTAATATGGTACACATGACTGCTATGCTTTAATTTACCTTGTGCCAACTAGAGCCCTTACACACTGTTGTAATTTTTGTAGCAGTGAAATAAACATTGGCAATTTAGTTCAGTAGATAGAGCGTGATCATGTCTGGCTCATGGCTCATGAGAAAAGAAGATGGTTAACCACTTTCCTACAGTCAGTCCTGAAGAACCCTATGCCGAGTAACCCCATCCCAGGAGAACAGGCAAGAGAAGAAATCTTTGTCTGGGTTCTGCAAGCATATGTGACAACAATTAAAACTGTGGCCAGCAGCACAATCTAGTCCCCATCCATTTTCTGCATCACCAATCAGGTCGTCTATGTCATTTCAAAATTAGAAGTAGAAGATGGTTCATTGTCTAGTCACCCATTTAACACTCTGAAACAATGATGACTTGTGTTTGGAGTAGGGGACAGGAAGTTGGGAGGCCTGGGTTCTAGTCTCAGCTCTGCCATTGACTAGCGATGTAACCTAAGGTGAAACACCTTGCCTCTCTGTGCCTCAGTTTTCTTATATGGAGACACAAAGGGGAAACTATATACATTCTCTCTCTCAAACACACACTTTGGACTGAACTATTTCAATGCCAATAGGTCATTTTTAAAAAAAAATAAATATAGAAAAGTTTTGCAAAATAATTTCAAGCACTTTTATTCTGTTACTATTTGCAGTAGCAATAGCAGAGCAAGTTGAATTTTTATTTATATAGGGAATTCTTTTATTTGCCAAAAATAAACTTTTTAAGCAAACAAAGCCATTCATGAATTTGGACCAATTTTGGCATATAGCTTCAGCCAAATGAAAATGAGGGTAAAAAAGGCAAAACAGCTCATTTACACATTTTCTAAATGAAACATTTTGACTTTTCATTTTGAGATGTTTAATTTGAAATTTAGCTTATTTGTTTAAAAATAAAATTAAAAAGGGTAGATAACCACCAGACAACGTAACATTTTAAAAAGCAAACAAACCAAAATCAAAATTTGATCCAAAACAGAAATTTTTTGGTCTTTCATTTCAGCTTGAACAAAACAAACAAACAAAAAACACACACCACCCCACCACCCCAATTATTTGCTCAGCTCTAATTATTATTATTGCAGTAGCACCCAAAGAACACAATCAAGTTTGAAAGCCCACTGTGCACTATAGATAGACAAGCCAAGGCCCCAATCTTGCAAACACTTATGCATATTAATTTTAAGCACAAAGAACTGCTTTGGTGATGAATGAGTCATACCCTCCACACATGGCAAAAGAAGCGGTAGGGGAGCACATGTTGAATTCCCAACACAGCAGACACACTCTGGAACTCCAGGAAGCTCTGCAACTTCCTGAGGTTCAATGCCTACGGGAGTTCCCTTAATTCCTAGCCTTGAAGGCACAGATAAGCCCTAATAACATTCTTAATAAATGACTCTGCATGACATAAAATAGATATGCTAAATGTACAAGATGGATAACTGGGTCTAATTAACACTATTGGAACCGCAACTTGCACGTTGTGTGAATGAATATATTATTGGCAATGGAAAAGATAACTGTTGTAACCGCACTGCCTTCAAGTCCATTTTAGGTTATGTCTACACTACAGCCTATGTTGACATAATTTAAGTCTCGCATGGGGTGTGAAAAAACACCCCTCCCGAGTGGCAATTACACCGACATACACGCTTGTGTGGACAGCGCTATGCTGCTCATGGAGGTGAGGGCTTTTATGCCAACGGGAGAGCTTTCTCCCCTTGGCATAGAGTGTCTTCACCAAACATGCTGCAACAGAGTAGTTGTATGAGTACAGCTGTATTGCTACAGAGCAGTATATGCAGACATGGCCTCATACTAAGCATGAATTTGGTCCAAAGAGTTTAATGACAAGTTGGAAAATTAATGAGGCAGGTGCATGAAAATAGAAAACTAGTTCAGGACTCAGCTTGGTTCTTAGGAGTATCTTGGGAACCCCTTGATAAAATTCCAACATCAAATTGATGGGAAGGTGATATTGCTCTCTCTGATGGACTCGCCCTCTCTCGACATTGCTCAGTCATCCCCTGTCAGAGAGAATTTATTTCTTGGGTTCATTTAAAAAAAACTACTTCTGAAAATCCAAATTCATAGATTTCAAGGCCAAAAGGGACCATTACAGTTGTCTAGTCTTACCTCCTATATAACACAAGTCATAGAACTTTCCCAAAAGAGTGCGTGTGATCCTTTTTATACAGAGACAATTGCACCAAAGGGGTGGTATTTGTTGTCACCACAGTATTTTAAAAACATATCTCCAGTCCTGGGCTGTCCACACTCTCATACTGTAGACTCAGGAAAATGTCAGAACATAATAACAAGTATCAAAGTGCAGCTCAACTTCTTTGCCCAGAAAAAGAACATTGTTTTCTTTGGTTGTGGATATGAGAGAGTTTGCTTAAGTGAAAAAAAAAAAAAAAAGGAGTGGGGGGAGAAGAGGGAAAGTGATCGATTCCCCAGTGATCACATACCCCATGCTATGAGCACATATCTCTAGACATGAGGTCCACCATAACCTAAAGGAGAATTTTTTTTGTGGATTCCCCTTGCTAGAACACTGGCAGCACATCAGAGACATTTAAATGTGCAGTTTGCACTGTGCCTTATTTGGAGAGCTGTAATTAGGTGCCCTCTTGCTTTAGGCCAATAAAAGCAATCAAGTGTCACTGGAGAATTGAAAACCATTAGAAGAGAAACACTCTGATTGCTGCTTATCACTTTGTCTTCTTTAGATGCCCAAACCTTTTACCAAAAGGGTGTGAATGTGAGAGAGGGAAAAGGGGGGAGGGTTAGGGTAGAGGACTAAGCAGGAAGAAGGCAGGAGAAAGGAGAAATAATGCAAACAATGAGAAGCAGAGGAGGCGGCAGAGGAAAAAAATAAAATGGGTGAACTCTGAGGCTATGTCTACATACATGTACAGTGCTGCAGTGGTGCAGCTGTACCGATACAGCGTGTCTGGTGAGGATGCTCTGTGCTGACAAGAGAAAGCTCTCCCATTGGCGTAATAAAGCCACCTCCACAAATGGCAGCTCTCCCATCGACATAGTGCTGTGTACACAAGCGCTTATGTCGGTGTAACTTATGTCATTCAAGGGGGTGCTTTATTCATATCCTTGCAGGACATTACGTCAACATAGTCTGTAGTGTAGACATTCCATCTTGAGATTGAGCAAGATTCCGGATGGAGAGGTCATTGAGACAAAGAAAACCAACACTTGGCTTTGCAACTCCTGATGCCCGGTAAAGACTCATTAAAGACAAGCAGCCCACTTACACTGGTTTAACTCCCCCTGTGGGTACTCAGTTGAAATAAGAGCAGCTTTTGGTCAGTTTAATTAATTAAGTTCCAAAGTAAATTTAAGCTAAACCAAAAAGTAAGGCCACTTATATTCCGAAGGACAGTGTCTGCAGGGAGAGTTATAATGGTAACTATAATACCAGTTAATTACTCTGGCTTGAGACACAGTGTTATGAAAACCTTTTGGAAAAGAAGAAAACAGTGAGGACTCACCCAAGTAGAGAGAAGATTTAGTAGGTACTAGCAACTATTAGTGAGCTACTCGGCCAATTTGAGATTATGCTAGGAGAAGAGAATTTCAAGTCATCAGAACTGCAGAGGACCAAGAGGAGGCATTCAGGAAATGGAACTGCATTGGAGGGAGGTTTAAGAATGACAGAGACACGGGGCTAGATCCTCAGCTATAGTTGAAAGGGGAGCAAAACTGACCTGAAACCAACCATCTCCTCCTCCAGTCCTAGGGGCTTGATGTCAGCGTAAATTAGAGCAGACATCTATGGTTCTCTTATCCTGCCCCTCCACCTTATGAAAAATAATTATTCAAAGGTCTGTATTAATTAAGTAATTAGCACTGATCAATGTGCAGAGGTAAAAAGTGTGTGTTGGGGGACGGGGGTGAGGGGGAGACATGTAGGGTCCCTGATCTGTGCCCAGCCCCAGGTTTGCTTCTTGGCTTGGCTTGAGCATGCTGTCACAGATTGAGCATGCTGAGAAACACTCCTGAGGCTGGCTGCCCTCACTCTGCTCCCCCATGACAGGTACAGGTCATCTCTGTCTGTGTGCTTAGTGGGGGCACAGTGGAAGGGGAATAAGAGTTACAGGGGTATAGCCTTAGAGAGAGAAAGATTCCAGATAGAGAAATTACAGTGATAAACGACAGACGAAGGGGCTATAGTACAGAAAAATCAACACTTGGCTGGGCGAGATAACCTGGTCAGGTGAGAGCTAAAAGATAAGATACAAAGAGCTCAGTAGACTGAAAAATGACGTGCTTGAACGATCATAAAAAGCAATATAATTAGCATAGATCTTTGTCCACTTAAGCTATTACACAACCTGAACTTGTAGGTTTCATAACACATTCATTTTAGTTAAAGCTGTGAGGTTGATTATAGCAATTATTAGGAGTACAGATGGTTGTGTGAATAGAAGAGAGATAAATACTGTTACCCCTTTTGGCCTAAGTGGTTAGTCAAAATTTAATTTAGTGTCTTGAAGATTCCTTATGCTAGGAGGGGAAATTGATGCTGGAGCCAGGTATTTCTCTAATTCAATCTTCTTTATTTAAGAATGTATCAATGTATCAAAATCCTTTCCCAGAACACAGTAGGAATCAATCAGGAAACAGTTTCTTTGCTCGCTGTTTGAAGTCCCTTTCCAGCTAGCACTTCACCCAAAAGCTCCCTGTGCATCAAGTGCTTTTCTGCAGCTTCCTTGTTATGTTCGTGGTATACCCACTGAGAAATTAGATAAAAACATAAAATACTTTTGGTGGAAGGTTGCAATGTATACTATTTCTTAGGAGTCAATAACACAATAATCCTAAAACAGAAATCATGTTGCTCCCTGAACAGGGAAGCACAATTCAATCTCCATTATTCTAGGCCAGTTCTCAAACTGGGCGATTGTGACCCCTCGGGGGATCACCAGGTTATTATAGGGGGATCACAAACTGTTAGCCTCCATGCATGCCAGGGCTCTGGCTGTCAGAAATGCACAGGATTGATAGCTAAAGCCTTTCAGAGCCGGGTGCCCAGCTATGAAAGCAGTGCCGCCCCCCAACAGCAGCACATAAGTAAGGGTGGCATGGCATGGGGAGGGCCTCACTTTTTGGGGGGAGGAGGGAGTCACAGCCGGAAATATTTTCAAAGGGGTCTCAGCAAAAAAAAAAAAAAGTTTGAGAATCCCTATTCTAGGCTGACTCTCTACAGACAGACTCTGATCATGCACTGCCTGATAAAGCCCCCTAGCCTGTAAGCCAGGACCAGGACAACCCTTACTAATTAAAGCGATAATTTTAACACCATTTTCAATGCACTACACCTCTGTAGTATGTCTTCTTCTGCCCTCTCACGCAGAGCTTGATCCAGCAAGACTCCGTCCCTGTGTTTCCATTTCTCCCACAGTCAAATCCTTCTGCCCACACAGCTCACATGCCTGAACAGTCTTGCATGTAGCCTGTAGCTCCTATTGTTTCAGCTATCTATTCCACAAAGCACTGGAGCTTAATTGTTTCTTATAATTTACTCTGAATGAAGGCCGTCTGTCACACCCACCAGCTTCAACAACCCAACCCCCAGCACAGCAATATCCTCAATATTAATAAATCATGAATCAGGCCTCAAAAAACTTGGATTGGCTTAAAAATCATGCTATATCCGGGGAAGGGGGTTGTTTTGTTTTAAAAACAACCAAACTCACTTTGGTTTAATAAAAACTGGTGTTTAATATCTTTCAATACATGTCTTATTAAATCTTAATTACAAGGATGTTTGTGAATCAAATTACCCAAGCTACTATATTTTTTTCCGGTGACCATTGACACAAAGCTGAAATAACAGGCTGTGTTCCAGGACCTTCCCCACTTTTGGATGAGGAAAAGATGTTTCTGATAGAATCTTTTGGTGAAGTCACCAATCTGACCCTTTGCATTTTTCCTCAAAGCTCGTTAAAAAAAAAAAAAAAA
This sequence comes from Mesoclemmys tuberculata, assembly GCA_007922155.1. Taxonomy (NCBI): domain Eukaryota; kingdom Metazoa; phylum Chordata; order Testudines; family Chelidae; genus Mesoclemmys; species Mesoclemmys tuberculata. The sequence continues at coordinate 17,209,081 of ML675649.1, read as the reverse complement.
AAAAAAGTACTTTTATTCCTCTGACTTTCCTCGTCCTTGCTGCAGATGGTCCTCCAGCAGCGTCTGTGCTTCTTGCTGCTACTGAGCAGGAAACAAAGCATCCAAACCCTTATTAACTGGTTCTCAGCCATTTTATTAGTAGTAGTAGTAATATTTATTTTCATTACTTTAAAATTCTCGAGGAGTGACAAATATTTGATAAAAAATAATTAAAATATGCAAATGTTTGGAAGCGGGGGGAGCAATAGTATTTTTAATACACAGCTGTTGAAAGACATTAAGCATCAGTGCCGAGTCTCAGTCTTTTTTCCAGTCTCTCTAATATTTTAGCAAGCACCCAGCAGGCTCAAAAGAAAAGGCACAGCAAAGTTTTAAATGCATGAGCAATCAGCTCACATTTAGTCTCAGTCTAGATTAGCAACTTACGTTGGCATAAGTACGTCGCTCATGGGTCTACCTAACCCCCGGTGTAGACAGCACTAAGATGGGGGAAGCCCTCCCCTTGACAATGTAGCTACTGCCTTGCAGGGACGTAGTTTACATATGGCGACGGGAGTCCCTTCACCGCAGCACAGCAGTGGCATAGCTGCAGCCTTTTACTTGTAGACAAGCCCCTAGAAGGCTCAGGCTGCTGGTTCAGACTCGGATGCTCAAAGGCTCACCACCTATAATTAGGATAGTCAATGTCATGGTGACAGTCTAACTGACATAGTCACTGGTGTATTTATAACATGGCAGCTATCACAGCACTTGCCTCGCCCCAAGTTGCTCCCTTCAACATAGACTGTGCACGTGAATTATTGCCCACCCCCCATTATTCAAAAATCCTGAGATTGGCTAAAAATCATGAACATTAAAATAATCAGTGTGGGGGCTTTTCTTTGCCTTCTGTTTTTTTATCCTTTTTTAAAGGTACTATTCAGGTTACAATTTCCAGGTTGTCTCCGCAAGCATGAGGGCTGGAAATCTTTAATTAATTAATTAATTAATTAATTAAAACTAAATGAACACTGAAATTCTCATGGAATCATTTATCTCCAGGAACTGGAAGTTTAAATAAAATATCAGAGCTGGTAACACTGCAAATGTTACCAAGCAGGGTCAGTATATCATGGCCTAAGCAGGGATTTTGAAAACTGATGGTGCAAAGGTTTTTGTCTGTGCTCAGGCATAAAAAGGCCAGATCTTCGGCTGCTGTTAATCAGCATAAATCCATTCACTTCAGTGGAGCTGCACCAGTTTACACCAGCTGAAGACTTGGTTTAGAAGGTTCACAGAACACACACACACACACTCTCTCTCTCTCGGAAGCGGTACCAACTTCTGAACTGTACTGGATTTGAATCAATGTTCACTTTCTACAGAGTCACAATTACAGAACTAGCTGCACCTCTGACCCCTCCTCTGAGTGCACCCGCACAGGTACAAGGCCTCGTGCCTTTACCTCCCTAGGATGAAATCCTGTAATTCTCCTATTCTTAGGCTGAGTCCTGACCTACAGTACCTTGTGGATTCACCAGACTTACCCCAAAGGTCCAACTAGGTTTAGGCACCTGCAGTTCTTGTGGTCAGCAGTGAAATCAGTTAGCTTCAACAGCCTTCTCAAACCAAAGTATTGTTTAATCTAAAGAGTAGGAACCACATGACATAAAAAAAGGTTATTAAAACAATAAAATATCTACACATGTCTACCCTTACCTGTAGTCCTAAATAGGCCTATCATATTCCAGATTCCCATCCTCCAGGGATTAAGTCCCTTCATTCCCTTTTACGTCTCTGCCCTGTCCTTCAGGAAATACCTCTCAATCCAGCCAAAGTCCTAGGTTCTCCTATGCTTTCTGAGACTGGTTAAACCAGTTCAGGCAGATCAGTGGGACTTGGGAACAACATTTAAGTCAAGAGTCCTGGGTGCTTGTTGAGAGGCTGTGCTATTGTCCTCCCTTTTCTGCCTGAGTGCCTCTCCTGACAATCCTGCAACTGAATTAACTCCATATATGCTCACATTCAACATTATAATAAACCAGTCAAGATGTAATAATTTATGAATATTGTAAGCCCTTCCAAATCCATCATACATCAATCAGTTTCTTCTAAACCTGAAACCAGTAACAAAGTTTACTCATTCTGTAGAAAATTCATATATCCTGTGGCCCTTTCCAGTCGCACATTCCTTTGCTGCTGTCAAGGGCAATGCAGAGTTTCAGCACTCACTAATGAAGATTGCTTTTAACCTCTGTAGCCTTTTATTTTGTTTCAAGTGAATTTAGTGATGTTGTATTACACAACTGGTAGCTACAGTTTCAAGCTCAACAGATGAAGTCACCTCTCAAACTCATCTCAAATTTGGAGGCTGTAGGGACACATAAAGACCAAGGACGGTGACCACAAACACACAAGTACAAAGTCTTATTTGTACTACAATTTTTATTAAAGCAATAAGTAAACTTACAATTACCCATGCATATATAAATCCTACAAAAACCCATGCAAGAGTTCTGACTGTTGTCATACTCACATCCTCAAAGATATTCTAGGGTCCGATGGAGCTTTCAACAGATCATCATCAGTAGAGGGATAATTCCTGTTGGGGTTTCCCAGGAGTCTTCCTACTTTTTATCCACCCATTGAACTTCTTTGTATTGTAATTCTGACTATGCCTAGCACCCTATGTACATGCATGAGGGTGTTAACCCTCTTTTCCTTATCTGTACTTCCACACCCCACGTGCCCTGTTTTTCATAGCTTGTTTGTACTTCCTCTTATTCTCATTAGCATCTATGCACAATATGTATCCTGTTTAACATCCTTGAATGTCTGTCCTAACTAATCAGCTGTCTTGTTGGTCTTGGACAATATCCTTGCAATACACATTTCAGTAACCTCATTTACAATAATCTTGTGACCTTACTGACATAAGTTTAAGAAAGCTTGCCATGAGTAAGTAACCACAGAATAAGCCTATGGCTTAGTATGGCTAAGCTAAAACCTTACACATCTCAGCCTATAGGCCTTGTATTTTAGCCATGCTTCACTTGTATACCTAATACACACTCATTACTCTGAAATACTTGTCAATCTTTTATGTCTATAATCCTACAATTTAAATCTATTTAGCATGCACTGATTATATGTGAAATAGTATATGAACAGACCATACCCACTACATAAAACAATGATAAATGGATGATAAAATGCACTAATAGGCTCCACCCTGTGTAGGGTTCCCCGGCCTTCGGCCACCCCTACCCCAAATATTGATTTCAATTTTGATTTAAGTGATTATATTAACTGGCCTGTAATTATCCTTTGTCCCTATTAGAATACCATTGTAATCTTAAATTAGAAGGATTGCAAAATTTCCCCAGTTTTCCGGTGCTAACGTCTGTGCAGCAGTTGCCCAACTTTCCCACTTTAACACTACTTCAGCACTTTAATAATAACCCCATGCCAGCCTATGGTCAGGTGTAGCATGCAGCAATGACTATATTCTATTAGGCTAGTAAAAGGTAATTTGCAGTCTTTATTTTGCGTTCCTTTGTCTCTGTGGGGAACCAGTTAATGGTTAAATAAGGTAAGGCAAGTCCAGGCAAACCTCTACCTACCCCCCCATACCTCACTTTCTCTGTATCTCATAAATACAGCTTGGCTTTGTGGTTAAAGCCATCCGGCCCTGTCTCTGTCCTTTCGACCCTGATTTAACACTGTAACTACCTCATATTTCACAATGTTGCTAACTTCCTTTATTTGACACTAATTCAGTTATTCCTTAAGAACCTATGTTAACAGTTAAGATCAGTAAGTCTTTTCACTAACTTCCCTCGGTAACAACAATTCAGCAATTCTATAGATTATCAACAGACTAATGAACACAAGGGTAAGGCCCACTTCTGAAAAGAGGTGAGAATATTGTTAAGAAATATTAACAAGTACATCAATAAGTTGTTAATGTATGTATCTACTTTCCATTTTTAACATTATTTTAGTAGTTCTTTCAATTATCTCATGTTAGCCTATGGTTAGCTGTAGTATGCAGTAATAATTATATTTTAATAGGATTAGTTTTTATTTTGTCTTTTTCTGTAAGGAATCACTTAATTGATAGATAAGGTAAAGTAAACTCAGGGAAATATCACCTGAATATTAATTGAATGGTTAAAAGCATTGCCAGGAATTTGTCTGGATTTAAAGGTCCAGTAGTATTAAGTAAGGGGGGGTTAGAAGTGCCCCTGCTTGGTGCTGCTGTATTCTTTAAACTGGCTTCTCTTTTTCGCCGCTTTTTTTCTCTTCCCTTTTTTTTTTTTTTTTCTTCTGGCCTTTGTGGTGGTTAAATAGCATAGGTTTCTGGATTAATTTAAAAAGGAATCCCTGTGTTGTTTGTCTATCATAGGGGTTAAGAAGAATATATCTAGATTTGTTAAGAAAATTTTAAGTAATATAAATGTTTGTATTGATTTAAACAAATTAAATAAGTAAGTTGTTAACCAGTTTATTTGGTAGCTTGTTTAGGAATAGTAGTAATAAATGTTTGTATTAATCTAAGTAAGGGCAGTTATTAACCTGGTTGAAATTTAGAAATGCTTATTGAAATAAGAATCTGCTGTGTGATAATGTTTAAGGATATTAAATAATTAAGGGCTAAAAACAGAGGCTAGACTTTTGGGCATAAATGAGCTATAAAAACCCCCCCCACTGTCTAGGACAAAAAGGGGAAGATCCGGTGGACATTGCAACTGAACACCTTGAGACTTTAAATTTTGCAATTCAGCAATCTCAGCAGGGAACCGAAACCCCCCAAACTGGATAAACGAGCGTCACAAACGGGCCAAAGAACAGTATAATAAGACCACCGATTCAGGAAATTTTTGTCCTGGAATAGTCTTCCATGACTAGACCTTGGCCTCTGCTCTTTGGGCAGATCTCCTTTCCTAGTATGCTTTTTAACGGCCTTAGTCTTGTGGTGGTAATCCACGCAACCCCCTTGGGGGCTCTCCGTGGTCGGACCCCACTCGGTGGGCTACTCTTTACCTTTTGTTGGTGCCTTATGAGTCCGTAGGCCCTCCTGGCCTCGGAATCAAGACTGGCTCTTTCCTTTATTTCTCCTGTATAGTCTGTGTGTGTCTGCTATCTGTCTTGGCCAATTTAACCTTGTAAACGTCTTGTAAGACCCTCTCACCAGGGGCATAAATATCCTCCAATTGCTGTAGGGTGGTGCTGGGCAATTGAAGGAATCCAACAGCTCAATATTGACATAGGTAAGGTCAGTTCATTTATGTCAAATGTCGAGCCTTCTGTTTTAAGTAATATATCTCTCCCACCTATAAGTGATGAGGAGAAACATTTGTCTGTTTATCTATTTGTAATTCTTGTTTGTGTAATTTGTATAATAATATTACTTATAGGTGTAGTAATAGTCTTTTTTTAATAATTTGCCATTAATCCTTGCTGTATTTAATTTGCTGTTTGCTGGTTTGGCTTTTGCAAGCTTAATACAAATTTTTAAAGCATTACCTGATAAATAAATTCATCATTGATAACCAAATAAGCTGGGTGTGAATCGTTCTCTCTATTGGGTTCATTTCCCTACTTTTTGTAATAAATGTCTGGTTAATTTGAAGTAATAAATTACCTAAATAACAGACAACTAGGTAATCCACCCAGGCCTGCTAAGCCCAAAAGGGAAAACCTGCCTCCTCTTTTCACTTGTTACCTTGTCCAACCGGTTACCGGGCTTAGCCAAACAACAGGGGCCACAGGCCAAAAAACGTACACACCCCATTCTTAAGATTTGCTTATTCATTCTTGAGCAGTTCAAGCATTACACTTTCCATATAATGAATTTCTCAGTGCAAATATATTCTTATATGAATTATTTGCTATCGGAGGTGTCAGCCCACTTCTTTTTCATTTTAGGACCCTCTGTCACAATCTACTCTCCTTCATATAGAGCTGCTGTACTTTGGATGCAAACTATAGCATATCCCCTCATTAGTACAGAAGCTCTCTTTAACATTAAATGTCCCTGACTCACACAGTAGCTTCTATAATGAGCAAATTGGGGAGGGGAAAATGTTTCATTGATTGTCAGCCTAGGACAATATGCCACAGCTACCAGCCAACAATATTCTCTTCATCAAATGCTTCCTGGGTGACTGAGGCTCTGAACACAGCTAAATGGTCTTGCAACTTATGTGACTTCCTGCTACCACTGAATATCTGATCAGTGTCACAAGCTGTGGAAGGTTGGAGCAAGGGACCAGAAACAGAAAGATCTAGATAACAGAGATGGACAATTAACAATTGTTAATTAAGTTAACAATTAAAATTAACAATTTTAATTAAACAATTAAAAGGGGGTGGGGCAGGATGGGGAAATAAACTCAGACCAGAAAAGCAGACTAATGAAAGTTCAAACTAAAAACTGAGCCTGAAAATGCCATATAACAGATGGAGAGAGACTAAAACATAGGTCAGATGATATAGATCTCAGAAATGGACCCAAGTGGGAATGAAGAAAAAATGGGTTTTACAATCATGTCACAAGGTGTTCAGAATGAAACCTAATAAATCTCTTTTTTTGGGGGTGGGGGAGGGATGAAAGAGTGCTCATCACTCAAGTTGCTTTTTCCTTTCATTTTTTCCCTTCATATTTTTCTACCTGGTCTTAGTATTTTTCTTTCTTCAATCACAAAAAGAGGAGTTTATGATACATTAAATGGAGGGGAAAGGTTTCTTTACAAAGCCAGCTTCCTTTCATATATCTCCAGCAAAAGGTCTTTGCTGTGCATGACTCCAAGTTGCATATCAAAAACATAGACCAGCAAAAATAAAGTTCTTGCTCTTAGCTGTAGAATTCACTGACATAAAAAGAAAAAGAAAAAAACAAAACTAACAAGTTGTGTTAATTTTTTTACAATTTTCTGAAACGTAATACCCAAATCCCTCTTATGTACACCGTTGCTACCCTCATTTATCTGGGGTAATCTTAGGGAAGATCAATCAATAATTGTTTTTGTATGTGTGTTTGTGTAAGTGTTATAAAGACCCACCTAAAGAGTCTACAAGGAAGAAATGGTTAATGCCACTTAGCAGGAAAAGGAAAACCTGAACAAAATGTTAACTATTGTGCCTATGAAGGGCATTGAAACAGTCACTGTGTTTTTTTTTTGGACTCATTATTATTTAAAATAATATAATGTGCTCTAGAATATGTGTTTGATGAGTTTATGGCTCCTCAAACCAGCCACCATATTTTATATAGTGTAAGACTGGAGCCTTTCCAATGTAAAGGAGGTAAGGGGGCATTTTGTTCACATTGTGGGTTGATGCTGGATTCTCTTACCCAACACACAGGCACTGACCTGGAGAGGAACCAATTGCTCAATTATTTGAGCAATTATAAAAGCTCAATTATAAAAGCCATACTACAGGGGTTGCTCAATTATAAAAGCCATACTACAAAGAGGAGAACAAACAGGCGTGTTTGAGAGTTCCCAGGGAGAATGAGAAAAACTAACCCAGACCCAAGGCAATGTGGCAAGTATTTTTGTGGTGACCTGTATACAAGTGATAACCCTGTTTTGGGGGAAGTTCCCACCTATTATAAATTAGCATGATACTGACTCCAGTATCTAGGGACCTAGTAAATTGGCAAGTATTTAGTTTTAGAGTCTATATTGTTTTGTTGAGAAAATTTATTGAATGAAGATTATTATTAATCCTGTAGAGTGGACAGTGTGGTTTCAGAAATCCAGACTCTGAATAAGAGGTAGACAGGCCACCTGTGAAAAATTGCCCCTTAAATTTGGTATAAAGGATTTCTGTTCCACATCTGTTATAAATGCAATGAGTAATTCTGTAGCAGTGATCCTTACCCCAAACACTGGGCTCTATCATAAAGCCACTCCAGGAACACAGGGATACCCTGTGAATGAAAGTCTTATTGGGAAATAAACCCAATTAACTCTCCCAGTAGATTGGTACTGGATCTATTATGGATGGGGACCAGAATAAACCTGGAACCCCACATCCCAGGCTTCAAAGGTTAAAGTTAGTTCACTGCTACAGTCTTTCATGTAATATAACCAGGATTCTCCTTCTCCTTTACAGAAATAGCCATGAGGTGTGGCCTGTGGAAAAGCTTTTCCACAAACTCTTGGTTATCCAGTTGGTCTGGCTGAACCTACCTCCTCTTTTGTAAAAAAAGAAAAAAGCCTGGCTTGGTCTGGCTCTCACTTTCAAGGCAGTTATGATCTGATCTAAAGCTGTCCAGGTTCTCGTCATACAGTCCCTGTTGTAGGGGGGGCAGCTATTGTTGCTACATGTTAGATTAAGCCAATTGCATTATATCTTCCATCAAAGGCTTGATTTGTGTTTCCCCTTGAAAAATTCCATCTTCTTGCAGTCCTCCAAAGTTAGGGTGATCATTGTGGGCCACATCCTACCATCTGTCTGCATATATAACCCAGGTCAGACCAAGCAAAGTTAATGAGCTTACAACATTTTTTTAATTAAAAACACTTCAGCACATACAATGCTGCAGCTGCACCTCTGCAGCATGTCTTTGTTCTATGCTGAGGGGAGAGAGAGTTCTCGCATCAGCATAATAAAACCACCTCCACGAGCAGTGGTAGCTATGTCGGCGGCAGAAGCTCTCCTACCAATGGAGCCGTCTACACCGATTTCTTCACACCCCTGAGCAGCATAAAATTATGCTAAGGTAAGCTGTACTGTAGACATAGCCTGAGGCACAGGCAAAAAAAAATTTTTTTTAAGTATTTTTCCTCTAGATCATTGATTTGAATCTAAAACCAAACCAGATGTAAGAGCTATATGGTATAATCATGGCAGTTAGTACAAGTAATACTAATTATGAACGAATAACATTGTTTATTATTTTGAAATGTTATTACTTTTCTAAAGAAATTTATCAGGCCCTTTATGAATGTATGTATAGATTTTATTAAATAAAATTTAAAATAAAGAAAAAGGAAAGTAAAAGTAAAACAAGATAAAATGGTTATGACAGTAAATAACTAAGTTAGAATAATGTTCCTGGTTCATCAACAAGGAACTATGAATTCTAATGAAGTCAGTATGCAAAGACTTACCACAAAGAGGTAATTTTATCTAATTTTATTCTGCAAAGATGATTTTGAAACAGCTACTGAAACTTTTGATCATTTACTACAAGGCCTTGCTAACCAACAATTTAACCAGAAGTAGCTCGAGTTAGATATGTGATTTAAACCTTTTTTTTAATTAAATTTCTTAAACATTAATAAAAATTATTTTCCCTGGGAATAATTATGATAGTTGACCTTTTTCCTCTCTCGGACACTTAAATTATATATCATAACACCACCCCCAAGTATCTGAGCTCAATGGTTTTACTCTTTAAAATCATCAGTTTGACAACAGATAATTTGTTTGTTCACTTTCATCTTTTATTTGACCATGCTCATGGTATTAGAGCATTTTTGTTCAATTGTAAAGGGAGAAATAGAACAGTTAAAGGAACAGACAGGACACAGTCTAAAAGAAACAAGTTAACTGCTGACAAAAAATAGCCAAGCTTGCCTACCAATTCAGAACCCTAAGTCCCAGAATGCAATCCATGTTGTTAACCAATAGTTTTCAGAACAAGCTACAGCATAGCAATTTAGCTGAAACACTGAAACATTATAACTGATGCGTACGTTTCTCCCCATCTCATTAGGGAACAGACTTGATTCCAGAGCTCTCTCCGATCAGCATAAAGCATTTCCCCTAGAAACTTAATCTTAACTATAAAACATGTTTAAACAATAAACCTATTTAAGAATGCAGAAGGAAAAAAATTATATATATATATATATATAAAATATATATATGTATATATATACACATATATATATATACATACACACACACACACACACACACACACTGTGGTGTGGTGCTTGATGGGGCGTCTTCCTGACGCCCCTGGGTCCAGCGTTTTCCTCAGCGGTCAGCCCTCACTGTAGCCTATAGCTCTGGCTGGGGCCCATGGGGTCCTCACCCCTTCTCTGTGGAGAGCTTTGGCGATCCCAGCTGCAGCCAGTGGAGGGTGTCTGAGCCTGCTGTCTACTTTGGACACCATCCCAGGGACTCTTCAGCTTCTCACCCTCACAGCTTCAAAACTCTCACTGGGGCAAGAGTTTTTAATAGGTATTGGGCATGCCCTTAATTAGCCCCAGGTGGTCTCATTAGCCTAAAGTTATCCCTTCCCAGCTGACCAGGAGCAGGGCTCTGACCAAACTGAGGCTTACATACCTGCCCTCTCTGTTCCGCGTCCCATTCTGGTTCTTTTCATTTGACCCTGAATATCTCCACACCCGCTCCTTTTTTCATGCTTTGGGCCAAGCAATCAGTTGTGTCCTGAATGCACTGACTCCTCCCCTCCAGGGAAAGGACTTTTAACAGTGGCCCACCCACTTCCCGGATCACAAATAGGTGACTCTCTTATAGCCACTTGGCCATATCTTATTACAACACACACACACACACACACACACACACACTACCACTACAGGGAGCATCTATTTAATTTAAAAGTTGCTATATATAATTCAATGTAACTAATAATATAGACATTCAAATCAGGGGACTCTATATCAATATACACTATACAGTCTTCATGTTGATTTAGAAACTGTACAAGCCACCCAGAACAAGAACACATTGACTGCCTATTTTCTTATTTAGTGGTTGAGATTTTCAAAGCCAAGTAGGGACCTAATCCAGGCCATGCTGAAGTCAACAGAAGACTGACTTCAGTGGACTTCGATCAGGGCCTGTGGAATTTAGCCATTGAAATAAATGAAGGCTGTGTAGCAAAAGCACCCTAGCTCGTTATGAAAATCTCAACCACAGGTTTCACCCTATATATTCAGTCATCATGTCTTTGGATTCTTCTGAGTTGAAAGTTAGAGTGCATAACAGTCTTAAACTATAACATCTTGTGGCAATCTTGACAGCAGGTCATTGGCTACCTGACTATGACGAAATCCCTTGGACAACAGGATCTCACCACCATGTTGATTTGCATGAGCATGCAGAGATATATTGGTTATCACAGTGAACAATCTGATAGTAAGCACTACTACTGAAAGGGATGCAGATGTGACAAATGGCATCAGTCACCATTCTCATGAACAAATCATTTCATAATGTAAATAGTCCCATTCTGTGAGCTGTACATGTTGCCTTTCTGTAGGCTCATTGACCTGGACCAATTTGAGATGGCTTATATCTCAATCAACTGTCAGTATTCTCCTTCTGTGGTTTTCTTCCTTGAACACTGCTCTGAATAATGTATTGAAAAGCAAAGTGGAGTCTTTTAGTCAAAGATTTAATGTACTTGCTTGGCGTATCGAGAGCTGAATTTACAAAATATTATGTATCTTGTCATATCTAGTATATAATCTGTGCAGTTTGATGGTGCCTGTTGTGTCCTATGGAAGATGGAAATAATAAGTGAGACTGTTTTTTTTAAACAAAATTTAGAAATCACATTTAATTAAAAAAAAAGAAAAAAGCGTGAATATGAATATGAATTCAATCTTCCAAACATATATATAACTATAACAAGTGCTTAAATGCAGACCATGAAGAATAAGGGGGCTACTTCCAGATAACTTAATAGGTAACTTTTCCTTCTTTTTAGAATCATGCAGTAGCATTTCTACTCTGAAGCACTTGAAATTTCACATATAAATATTAAAACTACATTTATACCATGCACATGACAATAGTAGATGTCTCCTTATAGTATGACCAGCTAGAGAGGAAAATATAAAGACATTGTCATAAAACCCAATCCAATGCTCGCTATTGCCCCCTCAATTTCCCTGATTTAGTCACATTCATCACCATCAGTTGACAGGACAGCATTTATGACCCTGATTACATATAGTATGGTGGTTCTTACAGTCAGGGCCACAGTGATAGAGCTTAGTTAATGTAAAATGCTTAATAGAGTAAGTGAATGTATTTAAATGGGTAGAACTGGGGGGGGGGGGAGAGGAGGGAGTAAATATGTTGAAAATCTCTTCTGTCACCAAACATTTCATTTAGTTCAAAATTTGCCATGATTTATTTTTTATCAAACAAACTTTTCCAAACTATTTCAAGTAATTTTGGCTTATTTCGGTGAGAGGGTTTTTTTTTTTTGGTCCCCCCCCCAATAAAAAAAGGAATAGGGAGTAAAAAGTGAAAGTGATTTTTTCACCAGCCAAAACAAAATTAATTCTTTTTTTAAAGAAACAAGAGAAAGGACAAGAAAAAGAAGTAGAAATAGTGAGAAATTGCGAAATGTAACAAATTGACATCAAAGAGAGAAAGATAGTGCCCCCCCCCAGTGAGCCACTGCCATTTGGGTGTTGCTTGATTTAAAAATAATATAGAGATTATTTAAAAATGCATAAAAATCTAGGTAATTAAGTCAATATTTTTATCAGACTGCCACAGGACATATATTTTAGAGAACATTTTTCCCTGTCTGACGAGGACAGAGAGTAGCAGAATAGATCTTCCAGATACATTCTGGGGTATGTTAATAAGGTTGTTATCCCAGCTGATAAAAGCAAGGAATTTCAAGGTTAACAACCAACGCTGACAATATATCCAGAACTAATATAGTTCTTCTGAAGTTTAGCATTGTGACATATACAACATGTCTGAGGCATGCCACAGCACAAATTTCTTTCTGTGGTTGTTGCATCTGAGAAACACTATGAGTTTCCTGTTCTTAGCAGCTATAGAGCCAGCTTGCAGTCCTAAGAGAGTATTTCCTCTTTCACCAGTGGAGGTCTCCTAGTAACCTACAAAGCACTCCTCTTTCACAGGAATTGGGCTCATGGGAGCAATATTAAGAATTAAGACTGCCTGACACCTTCATGTGATGTTATTAGGGAGGAGAAATAATTGTCCCCCCACAAAGAACACTACAGATACTTATTGGAGTATGGGCCATGTTCCAGTCTAAAAATGCTCTTTTAAAGCATAGGTTGTAAGTATGCCCACCCTCTAGTCCTGTGAATGTGAGTTTGCCTAAAGCGGGGGTATGGCAATTGAGATCATTGCTATGCAAGCCAATATTATGCCAATGTCATGTTACACCATTTTTGCACACTTTTTTACATTAAAAATATCCCCCCTCTGCCCCAGATAGGTCATTATTGGATGATAATGGTAAAGAAAATGCTTTGCCAAAATTTTTGAATGACTTGAAGGATATTGGGATTGCTATGAAAGGTTGTTTGTGAACAAAAAGAATTTATCAGAGAGATGATATGTTAATGAAATATAATGCAAAAATCTGAGAACACACTTCTGTGGAGGGATGCTAGAATACTTTCTAAATTCTCTGAGGGCAGTATTTCAGGAAACGTATGGCTATATTTTCATATTCTCTTTGAACTGCTATCAGTTTGCGACAGAATGTTAAAAAATATCTTTGCATCCCTTCAGGTTATAATGATTAGAAAAAGTAAACATTAAAAATAAAAATCATTACAAGTAAACATGGGCAAATCACTATTTAAATTAGACTGTTCATAGCTTTATCAAAAACAAACATTGCCAAAATGCTTCTCTGTTCAATTCACATGAACGTTTAACAGTGACAGCCCTTCCAATATTTCATCTGCAGAATGTATAGTTTCCATAGTTATATGGAATTAATTAATTCAAACCAGGCATGTTTATTTTTTTTGGGGGGGGGAGATAAACACACAAGAGTTAAAGTAACTCCTTTGCCTAAAAAGAGTTAATAGGGAGTTCATGATAGGTTCCAAGAAGTAGAATTAGAAATAAATGAAAAGTTACCTGCTTAGATTAGAAATAAAAATGTTGATTGCAATTATAGCAGTGAGAAGGAAAAAAATATGGCCCTACAATAAGACAAACTAAACATGTATTTTTAATTATAATTAATTTCCTTTAATAACATAAAAGACAGAAAATTGATTACATCCCCACTTATCCCTCTAGGGTTGGGGAGGAGAGGCAGGGTGAACATATTGTTTACTATGTTGCTTCACAGCAAGATTCCCTTGCAAAGATGGGAGGGTCACCAGGTGACACTTACGATCACTACTCTCCACAGGCACCTGATCTGTAGATGAAAATGCAGTTGTTAGAGAGAGTGTTAAAAATAAGGGGTTAAATTTAGTCACCTGGGTTCTATTCCTCTATTGGTCAATGGTAGTTTTGCCACTGAATTTGAGTAAAAATATGCACATCAGTGGGGTTTGGATCAGGCCCTTAATGTAGCACTTCAGTTGTTCATTTTCAATACTTCCAATTAAAAAGCATGAAAGGAATTAGAGCAGACATTTATGGGGATAGAGAATTGGTTCTAGATAACATCAGCATAACGCTCATTCTGAAAGGATAGCAACTGATACGGAAAAGCTATGAGAAAAGATTCCTCTATTTTGTTCCAATTGTGGACTGACTTGCAGGTGTTTCCCATGAGATATGAAAGAACGAAGCCTTCATATAATCAGTGCACTAGCTCCTCACTAATTCATAATCAGGCTCGCATTGATGACATCAGTCCTTTCAAATATGCTTCACTAAAAAGACACATTATTTCCTTTTTGTACCTCGGTGCTGCTTCTGTACATTCATATCTACCACATTCATCTTCATGGTTTGGATCCATGACATCATTCTCCTTGTCTTTCAGCCTCTTCCCTTCTGTTGCCTGCTCTGGGTCACATCCTGCTTGTCTTATTCATCCAAGCAGTCCCATTGATTTCAATGGAACTACTCGTGGAAGTAAGGAGAACCTGATTTGGCTCAACAGGAGTATACTCAGACCTCTCTGGCTGCAATCATTTTTCATTATTTTTCCACGTGATCCACACTGACCAAAAGCAACCCAACAACTGGTTGGGTTTGGGGTTTTTATACATTAAAAAGGGAATGATTCTCAACTCTATAATCACACTATTAGTAGAAGTGTGGGGGCTGAGGAGCGGCTTTCATAGCTCACTGATTGAAAATTCTGCTATAGTAATTCCTATTTTTCTCTAGCAGTCTGTGCAGTCTTAACCACATCACTCAGTATAGCCAACTCATTTCCTCCTTTTGCCCGTGCACTGTACCAATCGCAGTAGATACATTAACAGTTTCTTCCCCTCTGGTATTAGCTGTGTCTTCAGGAAGCTAAACAAAACCAAACACAATTTCCACTTTTACTTTATCAACCCTGAACAATCCTTTTGCAATAAAGGGAATCTAATTTGAAAGTGATTTAGTTCCTTTAAGTGTGAAGGCAAAAGCCTTGCAGAGTGCCTTTTTCTGCACCATAGCAGTAAACATTCAGAAAAAGATGGAACAGTTGAGGAAGCTGGATCACACAGTCATTATACTTAGTAAATTTCAGCACATTCATTAAACTGCAAAAATAAAAAATTCCTCAAAACAAGCTGTCAAAAATCACTTACAGTGTGTAAAAAAACCTCAGATTTTACATAGAAAATAAAAAGTGCAATAGGGAAAGAAAGTAGTGCATCAATCACTGGGGAAGTGCAAGACATCTGAAAAAAATTAGAGAATTTACACAATCATCCTGGACTGAAGGATGTTAAGTGACATTTAGGCATTTGTCACATAAAGGCTGGGTCTACACTGATGGCAGCAAATTCGCCGCCATCAGATTGATTGCTCTGGATTGACTGAGTGGTCTGTGTAGATCCGCTCAGTCGATCCAGCAAGCGACGCAGGAAAACCACCCTGGTAAGTGGCATAGCGCTGCATCGAAGGGAATGCTGTTCCCTTTGACGCAGTGCAGTGTGGATGGCGCACGGAGGAGATGCAGCAAAGTCGATGGGAGATACGCAAGTGATTTATGTTACTTGCGTATCTCCCGTCAACTGCTGCTGAATCCTGAAAGTAAGTGTAGACCAGGCCAAAGTTAGGACAGTTATAATGAAAGAGAAGGAACTGTTTTATTGCCAAATTAGAAACCTATAAGTTCAGTGCACTATGTAGATCAGAATTCAAATTTTAATTCATGTCAAATGAAAATAAGGTTAATGGTTTCAACCTAATCTCAATTTATATTTTAATATGTTTTTAATAGTCAATCTCTGAAGCCAATTCAAGGAAGAGGATACAACCCAAAGTTCATTGAAGTCAATGAGAATTTTCCCAATTATTTCATGGGCTTTAAATCAAATATTTCATGAGGTGGCAATCTTTGGAGGGCAAAGACACTCAGATCTGTAATGTGTGGCAAATGGCCAGCTTCACTCTAGTAGGTCTCGCGCTTTGCCTCTTGTAGTGGACCAGGGCGTCACCAGTACCCCTGTTTCCCCAAGGAGGGGGTTAGGGACCTGGGCCCACCCGCTCCTCCGGGTCCCAGCCCAGGGGCCCTACAAGTAGCAGCTAGGTGCTGCTGGCACTGTACTTGCAGCTGCAGTCTTTTCCCCTGGGCTTTTTTCCCCCTTCTGTCCTTTTTTCCCCCCTTCTGTCCTTCTGGCTTCTTGAGCCCAGTACCTTCCTCAGGACTCCGCCTCTCTTCCACACACCGCTGTACTCCGTTCAGCTCCTCTTCACAACTCCACACCCACTCCTCTGCTCAGTAGCACAGCTCGCCTACTCCTCCAGCTTGTGCACTGTCTCTCGCGAGCAGAGAGTTTTTATCATCAGGCACCTGGCTGGGCCTTAACTGGCCTCAGCTGCCCCTAATTGTCCTCTAATGACTCTGGCTACTCTACAGGGAATAAAGCCTGGAACATTCTGGCACTTACATACCGCCCTTCTACTATTCTCCTACTGCCCTGTGCCCTCACTATACCACAAATGTTGCATGAAATCATTGCAACTCCACCTGTGTATTCTCCAGTTGTCCAATGGAGATTTCAGAGGCACGACTGTGGAATTCGCTTATTTGAAATTCTTCCTAGTATTACATTTCCATTTCTGCATTGCACTGGAGTCCCCAAGAATGATAGCTCTTAGTGTCCTCATGTCTACACAGATGATGATAGTTCTAAATAAGCTCAGAGTTTCATGTTTGCCATGACACCCTTAGTCTGTTCCAAGATCCAGAGTGTGCCCCGTTGTAAGATTGGAGCTTTGCTGGTATTGGAGTTGGGAGTGGATAGATTAATTATTCTCTCCTTCAGTTTGAGATTCAACCACACCTATCCTGATGGTCTGCAATAAGGGACTATGGTAGCATGCCACTCCAAGAAGGGCAGTGGGAAGTATTGTTCCTCCCAATTCACCTGAAGAAGGGAATGAGTAATTTATTACACTGTTACAAAGGGTGCAGTATACTCCCTCTGTGTAGCCAGTTAGGTATAGTGGATGAGGCCTGGGGAGATAAGGCAAGAGCTATGGCTCTGCCTGCTCTGTCCATCTCCACCCATTAGCTGGTCCGAAGCATCCAGGATGCAGCCCTGCACTTGCATGAGTATGGTGGCTGACACTTACCAGGGACTTGTACAGATGAGTGGAAGTCTTTATTGCCCCCAGTGCCTTATAGAACTGTGTAATGGCAAGGCACAATCTACCCCATAGTATTTATTGTGGGTTTTATTCTGAAACTCTTATTTATCTTACTCATATGTGTAAATTATCCGATGGAGCCAAAAGTATCAGCACAAAGCATTGTATTCACAAAGCTGCATATACATAAATAGAGTTGACTTTCAGAAAACTCAGCCCTAAATGGTCATGGTCACCTGACCTGCTGAAATAGAACACCTTTTCAACAGGAAGAGGAATGGAATTACCCTTACAGGTCTGGATTAGCCTGGTAGGTTGAAAATGAAGGCAACTAAGCAAAAAGGATAAATGAAAAAAGAAGACTGAAGTTATTTTTCAAGATTAATGTACATTGCAGTTACTGAAGTGTTTAATCAACTGTAAAGCATGAAATTTGTCAAAAAATGTTTAAAGCTTAAGTTGGGGGAGGAGGGGGAATAATATTTCATGGAAAACTATATTTACTTTTCTGTGGAGAGTTTTTTGTTGGTTGGTTTTTGGTTGAAGTATGAAATAACTACCTGAGAGAAAATTCACGGTACTGAAAATTGAAAACCCAACGTATTCAAGCTTATAGGAATATTGTATCCATGAAAAAGGTGTCCAGTGTAGTAGGATAATCCAAATTTTCAATACAGTTATAAAAAATTGTGTTTCATGTTCATTCTAAGCATTGTACTGCTTTATTAAAGGGAAAGCTAGTTTAGCTTGCTAGCTATAATTATTCATAATGCTCCCTAAAAGATGAAAGCATAAAGACAATCTACTAAGAATGAGTCAGAGTCCATTTTGATAACACTGATACAGTATAACCTGGAATATATTTCCTTGACAGATTCTTTTTATTATTGATTCTATCTATATATTACATAAGAGATAAGAGAATGTGGTTAGAGTCCAATGACCATATCAGAACAAAGTTGCAGAGTAATCACAGAGTAATCATGTTATGGTCCAGAAATGATCACATGGACTTCCAATATGAAATATTTTTGGTGTTCTTCACTCGTACCCAGGTCACAGAAATTGGCTCCTAAAAGGGACAATTTTTCCTACTTAGGGAGAAGAAGGCTATATGAAAGCAATTGGATTATGTGAAGAAGCTATGAACCAAAACTTTATAATGAAGGTCTGATGGTAAGAGATTATCCTTTACTTCCTGATGCTAGTCTCAAGATTCAGGTCAAGGCCATGTGACAGGCATCAGAATCCACTGACTCTCATGGCTCCTATTACTCTAAAAACTGGTCTTATTTCTCATACACTCCCCCACAAATTATAATTGTACATCCCTTCTTCATATGATAAAGTGTCACTTCTGATATCACACAATTAAATATTTTATTAGGAGTTTTGTAATTATGATTATTAATTTAAAATGGTTATTTATAGATAACTTGTTAAATGAATCTAGAAATCAAATGCTCATGAGTGGTGCCGACCTGATAACTCTGCATGCTGAAATTCACTGTTGATACAAGCTTCCCTGTCATTCCTCAGTCCTGACTTGGACAGACTACTTTTAAAAATGAAATGGTATTTCCGTCTCCCTACTGATTCCATTTTAAGCCTGTGCTGAAGCTTCCAAACAGGTACAAATGTACCATTATAATGGTGGTATTTATGATGTAGACATCTGTAAAGAAAGAACTGCAGAGAGACCAATAGCTTCCCCCTCGCATCGCTCATGAAAGTCTCCTAAAATATTATTTTTGGGTCAGGCTTGAACTTCAAGGTGTTTTACAAGGTCTAATTAGTTTACATAGTACTCTGAAAACAAAGCATTATGTTACTATATGATATTTATTTATTAAGAAAGGTAAATAATGTTTATCAAATCCCAAGTTATCACACAAGTGTTATGTTTTTGGTTTTACAGATAGGTTTTCCATTTTAATCACATCAACAAAAATGCTCTTCTAAACTTATCTTTGCTCATTTCTTAGCATTTTCTTTCTTATTCCTCTTTGAAGACTAAAGCTAAGTGCTGATATTCTCTAAAAGGAGCACAGCCCTTGAGTGAATAAATAAAAGCTGCATTATTCATTAAACTCTGAATATAATAGAGATAGCATATCGCTCATTATTTACCATTATTTCCATATATCATTAATAACCTTATCCTGCCTGTACCCGCATCTGAAGCTGAAGTGCAGCTGTGTTGCAGAGCAGCAAGTTACTCCTGTCTTTCCTCACATCAAATGATAGCCATCAGCCAATGGCAATCCTCTGGGGGGTAGGGAGCCTTCCCTGAGGTCAGGTGTCCTGAGGATCCTCCACTCCCCCTTACAACTTGCAAAACTAGGGTTTTTTTAACCAGTCTTGAGACTTGCTACTTCCAAGCTCTGTATAGCAGGCATAATGCCTGGATCAATTGGCTGCCACCCAGACCCTCTCTTTGGTCTTCTCTAAAGGACTAAGCTCTGGTATTTTAGGGCTCCCCCTTCTACCTACCATGCTCCAGCATGATAAAGTTGCTTCTATTCCTTCAGTCTGCTTGAAAGGAATAGAGCAATCATCTCATAGTCTTGTAGAACCACCTCTACTTCACAGTCACTTGACACTCCAGCCCAAACAGCTCCCAGGAGCTTTTCATTCCTTTCTGACTCAAGTGACTCTACTGTTTTGAGTTTGGCCTTCCACATGTGGACTTGATTCATACTCATGCCAGGTGGCACAGCTGTGACTTTGGTGGGTGAGTTTGGTGAGTTTAAGCTTTGAGCCAGTGGACCTTGGCTCACGTGAGTTTTTAAGTATGGCCACATGGTTTTCTGCCTTCCAACCCACTCATTCCCACACACAAATATAAACACAAATCTCTACTGCTTTGAGGAGCAAGTCTGCTTATAGACATTGGGGATCAGTTATTGGATCAGTTGGGAAGCTTTGCCAGATGTCTTGTATGGGCACACTTTTGTGAAAGAAAGGGAGAAGCAGCAAATAACTGTGTGCTCCTGCCTCTTACAGCTGCCAGGACTTCTTGCCCAAGGGTTTAGAGTTAATTGTGCTGATGTAACAAAGTTGCTGCCTGTCAGCCATTTCTAGAACTGATGAGTCAGCTTCATTATTCAGGTGTGCTCTTCATGTACATAAAAACTATATAAAGTGCAGTTAATGCTGTTGCTGATGTATTTTTTAATTATAACAGTTACATGACATCTGGCAGGAAGATGGTCCTGCCCCAATAAATACACAGATCAATACAGGTTGCATGCAGTTGTGTATGTTAACGTGTGTCTAGTGAGAAAGTAATGGTTAGTGGCTACAGCAAGAGAATGGGCTCCTCTGTTCTCATTATCAACCTTTGTTTATTATGCACCTGTTTTGCAAGACACTTAGTTACAAACCACAGTAAAAAACAATTAAATATTTCTGATATAGATCTCCTAAGAGTTGTCTCTAGCCAAAATATTGTGGTGTTACAGGCATCAAGAAGCAAGGTCACCACTTGTTCTTGAGCAGCTGGCCAACTTCCAGGGGGGAATGTGAACATGTCATACCAAGCTAAATAAGCCTTTACATGGGAACAGGTTGGGATGTGGTGGTGTAGACAGATGCAAGAGCTTTCCTGAAGTATTCCCTGTCTCTTGTGTACTGCAGTTTCCTATCCAGAATCAGGTTCTCTTCCTGATGCCAAGGCCACCTAAAACCATTGGAAGCGCTCAGGTGTGGTATGCTCTTTCGTCCTTTTGTGTACTTCAAGAAGTCATTAATCCAATTAACAACAAAACTACCTGCCTGATCACTATGAGGCCTGCCTCAATCCACATGCACCTTCTCACATCCTATGGAATCTCAACAAGGTTAGAGTAAGTGAAGCATTTCATATGTGCACTCCAAAAATTGAAACTTCTGCTCCGTGTTGTGCCTATGCAGTGCCAATAGAACACAGATTTATTAACAGAAAATTCAGGCTCCTATTCCCTTCCTTTGAGGTTCCAGAGCTATTCAAAAAAGGTTGCAAAAATATTTACAAATGACCAAAATGTAGGTATTTTCACTGCTCTCGAATTCAAAACTAGCTGATGATCCTTGAGCAGTCTTGAATAATTTCAGCTGAAAAGATGAAAGTTTGAGAATGGCCCTTTAGCACCGATGTATAATAAACATAATTAATAATTTATTTGTGTCTGTTGGCAGAACTGTGGGTGGAAAATTGCCCAGCTGTTACATTATTCTTTGACTTTTTGCATAGTTATAAGACATCTACCGTAATCCCCCCAACTTCTGGAATGCTATATTGATTCTCCACTGTAAAAACAGAAAGCCACAGCTACAGTAAAATGTAAACCCACTCCTAGCCACTAATGGGGTATCTGCACTGGGAAGACTGGGACTTGTATTTCACTAGTGGTACTACTCCAGTGGTGATAGCAATGGTGAAAGCTGTAGTGTAGACAAGGCTAAGGTGTTTTTACCTCAGTCTAGAGCTACACTGCTGGAAAATTAACGTTCAATTTTTTTTCAGAACTTTAAAGGCCACATTTTCAGGAGAGGTTCTAGCCAGCATTTGTTTGTGGTAAACAGCTTTGAGCACAGTCACATCCAAGAGCAAATTTTAAAAACTATGTTTGATCATGTATGCACTGAACATACCACACGCAGAATTGAAACTTTATAAGTGGACACTATGTTTCAGAAAATTTGACCTTGAAAATCCAAAAAAAGTGTCGTTTTTTAAAAAGAAAAGTTCAAATCTTTCTGTGATAAAGCAAACTGTCTTCTCAGTAGCCAGGATTATAAATTGAGACAACTAAGCAATAAGAATGACTATGCATGTGGAGCTATATAGACTGTATTACAGCACCAGCATAAAATGTGCAATCTAATGTAAAGATTGTGATTTGAGAGGGAAAAGGCTCCACCAGTATTCTTGGTTTAGCACACCCTGTGTGTGGGAGAGCTAAAGCAGGACCCTTGTGCTGGCTGCCCTTGCAGCTACTGTATATTTCACTCAATGTGAGACAGAACTGTTTCCATGCCATTTCAGTTTTAGGCTCTCCTGAAGTTGCCCTGAAGGGTGCCAAGCAGTGCAAAATTATGACGGTATTTTTTTTGTCATGCGGACTGTTCACACACACTTGACTAACGATATTGGTCCAGATCACAAGCCAACACACATGGTGCTGGGGGGGGGGAGGGTTAGTCAACTAATATACACAGATGTGTTAAAAAAGTGAAGCTTCATGTATGTGCTGTTTCTTCAGAAAGGTGAGTTTATTTGCTTTTTAAAATCCCAAGCTATTGAGCCATTCACTCACCAAGAGAGACTGTTATATCTTTACAAACAAATTTTAAGTTATGTGAACCTGAGCCAGCTTATCCCGACTGACCCTTTAAATTACTGCCACACAGAAAGGCAGCAGAATCTTTCACCTAAACAAAACGTGAAACAAAACCTTCATAACGAAGTGTCTTTTCCCCCCTAGCCTTCTCTGCTGGGACATAGTTTTCCAGTGTTCATCTGCAGCTTGGAAGTAGAGTGGAGGAGAAAAAAGAAAATACAAAATGAAACCCAAAACCTCTCATTCGAGGTTAGCAGGCAGACCTCTTCTGGGGAGAGGGGGTGCAGTAATTTACATGCTATCCTCCTTCCCAGAATCTTCCTTAGTTGGCTTAGTGACAGGGGAGCCTGACCCTACACTACAGGGCTCCTGATCCAAGACCCTAAAATGAACAGTAGCCTGGTTTGTTTTTTCCCCCCACCCCAACTGCTACCACATCACCACTTCCTTACTTACTCTCTATCCATTCCCTGGTCTCTGTCTGCCCCCAAACTTCACAAGTAGGGTAGGTTAGCCCCTGAGACTTCCCTCTTTGTCCTTAAAGGACCAGTGTAGCCCATTACAAGACTAAACTTATACTTACCTCTTATATAGAGACATATTTGTTGATCTCCAAGTGCTTTACAAAGCATGTAAGTGTCATTATCCACATTTTAAAAATGGGAAATGGAGGCAGAGAGAGGAGAAGCCCAGAAAACCAGAACCAGGAACAAAACCCGGGTCTCCTGAATTTCAATCCCGTGCCCTATTGGACCATACTATTTTCTTCATATGTTCTTTCTCATGAAGAAATGTCTCTATTCATATTTGCAGAGTAAAGCAAAGTGATATGCTGTTATTTAGAAGGAGTAGAGCTGCTGAAATAGTAAATAAAAGCTCTCTTATTCTGCTTTGGCTACCACATCAGAAATTCATGACGACTTGTCTCATTATTCTACATCATTTCTTAGATAATTCATGAATCTATATTGCATGTATTTTGAGTTGTAAATAGTATCTACACCTGTATTTCATAAAAGGAATATAAAGGATAGTTCACAATAGTGTTGCTATCGTTCTAGTCTTTTATGATGTTACAGTAAGTGTCACTTAATAGGAAGTGTCTCCTGCCACAGTAAATAGAAACGTGAATTCAAGTTACAGACACATATATATTGAGACTATTCCCAGTGAGGGAGTATTGCCTATTGGTTAGATCAGGGGACTGGGAGTCAGGACTCCTGAGCTCTTTTCAGTTACTCAAGCTTCACCTATTATGCATCTGTTCTACAAAGACACTGTCAGTAATACACTGTAATAAAAAATACAATAGAAAACGACACTGCCTGGAGTGGAGGCTGGGGCCCTGGATTGTGTATGATTGAGAGGTTTCTGACTCCCATGCAACGCAACTCCCTACCCAGGGTTATGTCCTCTCCCTGCTGCTGACAATGCATAAGCCAACTACAATCCTAAAACACAGCATGCCCTTGTCTGTCCTCCCCCCTCTGCAGCTCCAAAAACAGAGGAAAAACAGGTTCAGGCAACAAAAAATAGTTATCTGCCTGGTTCTGTGGGGCAGCTTCCACTTCCAGCCATACAGAAATTGGCAGAGATGGGACCCAGTCTCTGGAGAGAAGTGGGAGTCCTCCCCCAGCAGTGTATGATTCTCAGAGTGAGGAGGATCTTTCCACCCCAGTTGCTGATCCCTCTGCACCTGCCCTCTAACGATCTGTGTTTTCTGAAGACTCACAGTAGGGACCTTCACCTCAATAAGCTTTTCCCATTCTCGTCTCTTTGATAGAGCTCCTTATCAGAGCTTGTGTGGGGGGTGATTACATTAGGGCCCAGTGTCGTCTTTTCTTTCTGGATGCAATCCCAGGGCATTGGGATAGGTAAGTCATGGAATCCCCCGAGGGAAGGCAACAAGTTGAACAGTCACATAATGAAAGGGCGCTCTCTCAGTACAGTATATCCCGCATGGCTGCACAGTAGGGAGTCCCACAGGGCTTCAGACGAGCAGAAGCCACAGATGCCAAATTTGACTGGCTAAATTCTGCTCTAGGTTACAGCCAACTACATTGGAAGTATCTGAGGGCCAGATCCTACAAGATGCTGAACTCCCTTAATGGCTGTTGGAATCACCACTTTGAAGGACCAGGCCCTGTGAGTTGAATTTAGCCCTCCCTCAGTGTCTAACAATGGTAACATTTATTTCCTTTGCTAGAAAATATGCTTTTAAAAGGTCAGTCCAGAGCAAAACTTCTTGTGTGTGATTCCTCTTTCAGCCTTGCTCACAATATTCATCAGGTCAAACGCAGATCTTCCCTGATACTAACCTTTTGGTGAACATAATAAAAGTTTAGAAACTTTGGGTGGTTTGGAGTTTCTTCGTGAACATTTTGTACAGAACTACATATAACATTCCAAATGTATTTCAAGACAGGACCATTGCACATTTCTACCACCTCTGTGAATTAGTGAGATAAGCATTTTATAGATTGGTAAACTGTGGAGGCGATATTAAAGGATTTGCTGAAAGCCACTCAGCAAATCAGCATTAGCCTAGATGCGAACTCAAGAGTTCCTGATTCCCAGCTCCTAACCCGCTCCACCAGCTCAGTAATGATTGCTGATTTATGCTTTCATACACAATTACTTCCTAATCTTTTCCATTTTTGGTAAGGTTTTTCAGCCTTTGTATTCTGTAGACCACTCTATCAAAACATGGACAACATCCCGTTCAAACACCTCAGCCCTTCCTCCCAGTACCTCATTTGCTGAAAAAAGCCAGGAAGAGTTCTACAGGCTGCATCTACATCTGTTTTATATTTTGAGGGTAGCTTGACTCTCTAATCAAGGTTTTCAAAAGTGACTAGTAATTCGGGGGCCTGAATTTGGGATGCTGAGTGCTCAGCACTTGGTCTCAAGTTGGACGACCAAAACTGAGTCACTCTAAAGCACAAGTCAGTTTAAACATTCTTGGTGTCTGTTCTAATTTTTCTGCCTTAGATTCATCATTACCGTATGCCTCCTTACTGTATGAGTCACCTGGCAGCCTATAAACCCAATCTGTGCATATAGTTTTGAATGTTTTCCGTATTCTGCTAGACAGTTTAATGCCAAATCTTTTTCATCAGCCATGATAGCTATCTTGGAAATGATACAACCATCCTTACATTCAGTACTATACAAGATGCATAAAAGTGAAATAATGAAGATCTTTTCAGCATTTGTCTTGCTATCTCCACAAATGGTTTCGGTTGTGTATTTTGTGTCTTGCCTAATTGCTTAGGTTGGCATAGCAACAGAGGTTAGTTTGTTGCCATAGCAATAGAGTTAGACTATTAGGGGATAGCTCAGCCAGTCCTGGCTGCTTTTTAGTTTTAGTTCAATAAAGATGCTTCCTGTGTTGCATCTCTTTGCGAGCCTGTGCTGATTTCTCTCTCCGAATATAAGCAATAAAAAGGAATTCAACATAACAAAAGTGGCGATGGAGGATGGATCGGCCTGTGCTGCACCAGCAAAAAAGTAAAAGTCATTGTAAGAAAAAACCTTTTTGCTGTTTTGGGTGATGGGCTGTTTACACTGACAGTTCAAACTGAAACTAAAACAGTCTCTGCTTTGTTGTGACAGAAGTGAAGCAGAGAGAAACAAAGCAGTGTTAGTGAATGGAAATCACCAGCAATTGTATGTGAATGACCCCAACACACATGAATAAAAGACACTAAAAAACAAGAGAAAGAAAGGGATAAAAACAAAACAAAAAAACAAACAAAAAGAGGGGCAGCAATGGCTACATTTACAGGGCCCCTGGGACCTTTTGATGAGACTCTAGAGGATTCAAACTCATATACTGAGGATTTTCAGCTTTTTATTATTGCAAATGAAATTACAGATGCAAAGAAGGTGCTCATTTTCTTAACTATTGTAGGAGCTAAAACCTATACATTATTGTGCAGCTTAGTGCACCCTGATAAGCCAGAGACATTGTAAAAATCCTGCAGGCACATTTTTCTCCAAAACTGCTGGTAATTGCAGAGAGATTTAGGTTCTACAAAATGAATCAAGAAGGTGGTGAAACAATTGTGCAATTTGTAGCATCTCTGAAGAAGCTTGTTGAGCACAGTGAATTTAATGATGTGTTAAATGACACCCTATGTGTTAGGTTAGTGTGTAGTCTGCACAATGCAGAAATACAGAAGAGCCTATTGTCAGAGGCTCAGCTCACCTGGCAGAAGGCTATTGAAATTGTAATTTTGATGGAGCTGGCCGCAAAGGAACCCTAACACCTCACAAGAACCTACCCAAAAAACAATGGGGAACCGGGAATTTTACCACTGTGGAAAGCTGGGTCACCATGCACTAAAATGCTGGTGTAAAGATTGAGTATGTCGACAAAGTGGGAAAGAGAGAGACATTGAGCCTGCAAACAAAAGAAAGAAGAGTCAAACAGAACAGGCAAACTGGAGAAAAAGAAACCCTGCTGTCCGGCGGACCAAAAGGGAATATTCTGCACATGGTAGAGCAGACTCAGGATGATCAAAGTGACATCATGTCAGAAGAAGTGCCACTCCATGTCTTGTCCATGGCAGTTGTCTCACATGGATACTGAGTAACCCCACTGTTGGAAAATAAACCAGTATGCATGGAATTGGACACCAGTGCAGCGATTTCGCTGGTCTCAGACACTGTGCATAAGGAGAAGTTAAAGCATCCCCCGCTTAAGCTGACAAACATTGTTCTGAAGATGTACACTGGAAAAGCTGTACCCATGTTGAGCACTCTTGAAGTTAAGGTGGAGCTCAGTGGACAGACTGCAAAATTGCCACTGTTTGTGGTGGAAGGCAATTACCCAGCCTTAATGGGAAGGTCATGGCTTAGGAAGATCCAGTTGAACTGGGCAGAAGTACACAGTATGGCTAAAGAAAAAACAGATCTGACAGCTGTATTAAAGAAACATGCTGCTGTTTTTGGAGAGGACCTGGGAAGTAAGAAGGGAATCATTGTGAAATTGAACATTAAATCTGACAGCCCACCAGAAATGTCTGAAAGCCAGAACTGTGCCATATGCCATCAGGCCAAAGGTTGAAGCTGACCTGGAGCACCTGGTCAAAAATGGAGTCCTAGTACCAGTTACCCACAGCCAATGGGCAACCTCAATCATTCCACTATTGAAGAAACATGGCTCCATTCAGATTTGTGGGGATTTTAAGGTCACTGTTACACCCAGAGTTGTGTGCAGAGCAATACCCTCTTCCCCACATCAATGACCTCTTCACTGGCTTGGTTGGTGGACAGAAATTCAGCAAGATTGATCTGAGTTAGACGTATTTACAGATGTACGTCAATGAGAAGTTCCAAGAGCTGTTAACTATCGTGATACATAAAGGGCTGTACCAACGCTGTCGCCTACCCTTTGGAATAATGTCTGCTCCAGCTTTGTTCCAGAAGGCTATGAACCAGATCGTGAGTGGCTTGCCAGGAGTCCACTGCTATCTGGACAACATCCTGGTTGCTGGCAAGAATGAAGAGGATCACCTTAGGAACTTGAAGGCTGCCCTACAAAGACTGGAAGAGTATGGCCTAGGAGTCCTCTAAGACAATATAAATTCTTCCAGCCCTCTGTTAAATATTTGGGACATATCATAGATGCTACTGGCCTTCGTAAGGCTCCTGCAAAAGTCAAGGCTATTTTGGAAGCTCCACCTCCTCAAAATGTAAGCCAACTTCACTCTTTTTTAGAGCTATTGAACTATTATGGAAAGTTTATTCCACGGTTAACAAAATCACTAAAATCACTACATGAACTTGGCCAGAACAAGGTTTGGAAGTGGACTGAAGCTTGAGATGTTGTATTTAACAAGGCTAAATGTGCATTGCTAAATTCAGAGGTTTTGATGTATTTTGATCCGTCCTTACCTCTACAGATGATCTGCAATGCCTCCCTTTATGGAGTGGAAGTGGTTGTGTCACACATTATGCCTTTGAGAGGTGAGACACCCATTGCTTTTGCCTCATACACCTTAACCAAAGCAGAAACTAACAATGCCCAAATCGAACGTGAAGCTCTGGGAATCATTTTTGGAATTTGGAAAGTTCACCAGTATCTGTTTGGACGGAAGTTCAGACTTCTCACCAACCATCAACCTCTAACATCACTTTCTAGACCATGCACAGACATTTCACCCTTGTCTGCTAGTTGTATGCAATGATGGGCATTGTTGCTTTCCGCACACAGGAGATCAAATATCAGAAATCCACTCTGCATTGCAATGCAGATGGTCTCTCAAGGCTGCCTTTACCAGTCAAACATCAAGATATTGGCCAGAAAGAAATCTTCTACTTTGAACAGGTAGAGAACACACTCATCACTGGTACTCAAGTAAAGAAGGCAACTCGTGTTGACCCAGTACTTTCCCAAGTTATGGACTTAGTGATGCATGGAACATCTCTACAGGACTCTCAGGTCTAATCCAACCTTGTTCCCTACATGTCCAAGAGGATGGAATTATCAGTTGATTCTGATTGCTTGTTGGTAGGGTTGCGCATCTTTATTCCACCACTACTGAGATCTCAGATGTTAGAACAGCTACATTCAGGTCTCTGTGGAATAGTGTGCGTGAAAGAAATTGCACAAAGCTACTTTTGGTGGCCTAGTCTGGACAATGCTATTGAAGAGAAGGCAAGAGTGTGAGGAACGTGCCTCTGTTGGCACCTCTACACCCATGGAACTGGCCTGAAAACCCATGGCAGTGTATTCACGTTGATTTTGCCGGCCTATTTGATGGAAGAATGTTCCTGGTTGTTGTAGATGCCCACTCTAAATGGTCAGAAGTCTCTGAAAGGCTGTCCACTACTGCTGAAAGTACTATACAGAAACTGTGTGAAATCTTTAGTCATTTTGGTCTGACAGAACAACTTGTGAATGACAAAGACTGCAGTTCGTCTCTCAAGACTTTGAAAATTTTATGAAAGCAAATGGGATACATCACATCATTTCAGCACCGTATAATCCATCCACCAATGGATTAGCTGAAAGGTTTGTGCAAACCACGAAACAAGCTTTAAGATCTGCAAGGGACATTCGTCCATTCAAAAGCGTCTGGACACCTTTTACCATCCTACAGAAACACACCTCATGCTACGACCAAAGCATCCCTGGCCTTTCTAATGATGAGACGGCAGCTGCGCACTTCCTTTAACATGCTGAAACCTTTCAAAGCACGATAAATTGTGCAACATCAACAGCAAAACTAAGTAATCAGACGTGAACACAGAACAAAAGACCAAATCTTTAGTCCTGGACAGACTGTCCTAGCTCAGAACTATGCTTCTGAAGCTAAATGGGTCTCTGATACAGGTATCACCCAAACAGGACCTGTTTCCTACACTGTCCAGACTGCAGATGATCTCACCTGGTGGCATGTAGATCAGTTGATGCCATGTCATACATGTCCCAAGGACACATCTCCAGTTGAACTGCCTGACCTCACCATTACAGGTGAGATATCATCAAGTCAAGAGGGATCCATTCCTGACTCTCCTTCTCCATCCCCCTCTGCAGCAGTTACAATCCCCACCTCTGTTCGAGTAGATACAACATCTTCACCAGTTCGAGTGACAAGTCCTGAGCCCATTGTTAGACACACACCAATAACATCTTCCGGTGCAAGAACACCAGAAATCCACCGTAATCCACCTAAAGAGAGGCCTCCTCAGGGGCTGGATCTTTAGCTAGGGCAAACTCAAATTACAGAGCAGAATAATCCCCAGAGTTTAGCCAGGAAATGAGGCAGTCTACCCTCATTCCCTAGTTTAGTGATTGTTCTGTTAAACAGATGTTTTCGTTAAGGGGAGAGAATATGTTGTTTATTTTGTGTCTTACCTAATTGCCTAGGTTGCTGTAGCAACAGAGCTTAGCTTGTTGTCATAGCAATAGAGTTAGACTATTAGGGGACAGCTCAGCCAGTCCTGGCTGGTTTTTAGTGTTAGTTCAATAAAGACGCTCCCTGTGTTGCATCTCTCTGTGATCCTGTGCTGATTTCTCTCTCTGAATATAAGCAATAGAAAGGAATTCAACATAAGTTTCCTTTTGCTGACCCTTCCTCTTTCATCTTCCTAAGACTATATTCAGTCTATTTCAGTGCTTCTCTCAAACATTGTCATTCTTCCCTTGTAAATCAATCTGTTTATCAAATGTTTTTTCTGAGTCCACATTGATATGACCCGCTGCAAAGCTGGCACTGTCATTTTTGGATGACCCTTGAGCCTCAAACATAATAATAGATTATTTTCCTCTCTATTACTGCACCATTATGTACAAAGCTAGCCTACTGATTTTTGCAGAGGGTTACCATAAATACATTGAGACACGCAATAAATATAACAGTCATTTTACATTAAGTGGGGAAGGAGCAACCTTTAAGTATCTCCACAACCTTCTACTGTAGAAGTTTAGCACAGATGCTTACTCCTTTTAACTGCACAGATTTATGTTTTCAAGGATATTCAAACAAATCAAAAGGGATGGAAAGTCCGTTTTTTTTTTCAAAAGTCACCACTGATTTTGAGTGCCCAACATGAAACTCTTAGGATTTCATCTTCAGAGGCACTGAGAACCTGCATTTTCTTCAGAGCCTAGGCTATTAATTAGTTGGGAATGAAATAAAACTGACAACCAATTTCACATAGGCCACCAAAGAGCTTTCAGATGGTATTGACTTTCAGTTATTAACCAACCTAGACTCTATTCAGAGTGATGATCTAGACATGAAAGGCTCAGAATCTCATTACCTTTTCCTTAAGCCATCCAGTCTCCTGACAAACATGCATGTATCTTTTTTTTAACCTCTAATGATTCCAGTCTAAGTCTGATTACCAAAAATATCCCATTATAACCACGTTAAGCCTTTTACATTTCCATTACACTATTTAAAATGCTTTTTCTCTGAAACATCTCCAACCACCATTTGTAATGTCTCCATATTTTGCCAGTATCTCCCTAAACAATCAGCCACCAAAAACAGGATTGTACCTCCACCTCTTACCTTCTTCCTGTCCTTCCAAATCATTTGCAGTGTAACTCTTTATTAGTGATTGTCATCTTCCAGTTATGCTCATGCTCAGAATGTCAAACCTTTCTTTATGCCTCAGTCACTTTTATTTTATTCACTAGATTTAGCGATTTTTTGCATTGGTATTTAATTTGTAATAAAATACTGCACTAGAACCTATAAACTCCTAAATCAATCTTGTATTTAGATTTCTGGGGGGAATCCCTCTACTGACCTTAAAGTACTCTGGGCCAAGCCCAGGACATGCATACTTCCCTCTGAGTTATTGAAGAAAATGTCACTTCACTACTATAGGTTGCAGCCAGACATCAGAACTTTAATTTCAGGATAATTGGTGAATTTACACCTTAGTCAAATGCATTCTCCAACAAAGACAGCTTGTCTATATAGCACAGCTGTCACACTCTAATCTCTCTGTATCTTTCCTGATGGGCCATGTTAGCAAATTTGACAAAAATCTACCACTATTGCTAAGATTTCTTAAATATCTTGCATGTTAATTTACTCTTTTCACACAGAAATACCATTTAATTAGAAGTAACGTTCCCTCCACTTTTTATTTGTGCCAATTCTTTCCAAGGGAGAGGCAGGTCCACAGTAATCAACAAGAACCTGATCCAAAGCCCACTGAAGTCAAAGGAAGGGATCCCGCTGACTTCAGTGGGCTTTGGATCTTGCCCCATAAAAGCAGAGTAATTTGGCTCATGCCAAACAGATGCCAGTTTTTATTCAGAAAAACTGGACCAATAGATCCAGCCTCCACCAGAAAAAATATACTCTAGGCCCCAATCTCCAAAGCTAACAATGTCAGAGAGAGTGCACAGAACATCAGAAAAAGCAAAAATATCTTTATCTTTTATCATAAAATAAACAAAGACATAATTTTACTGTCTTACAGCTAGACACATTTGTAACAGATTAACTACTTGTCTCCAAAAACCCAGTGCATGACTGCAGCAAACACATTTTAAGCCTGATCCAAAGCTCACTGAAGATAATGGAATACTTTCAATAGAATTAACCAAGTTAGTTCCACACTGAGCATTGCTTTTAGCACTTGCCCATCCAATCAATCACTATGTTATTGCACGTGCACAGCTCACTTGTATCTGCTTTCTGATCGTCTCAGACTTAGGGCTGCAAAAATGTACACTAGATTTAATAGGTTTATAGAACTACAATAAGAATTAAAACAACTATTTCTATATGCGATGAGAATTATGTGGATTTAATGACTATCAGACAAGATGATTCTTTTGGATAACAGAAGAGACTGATTAGAAAAAAAAGATTACTTTATTTAAGGCTGTCTATTCCAGTCCTTGCCTGTCTGTGAAGAAAAACATTCTGGTTTTGAATACTGTTTTTCCCATAGCCAAAGTCATGCATTATTAATAAATAAATAATAAATCATAGCAAACAGAATTATGTCTCAGAAGCATAATATTCTTTAAAGAGTGATATTCACTGTGCTAACATATCAACTGAGATATTCAAAAGTTAATCATCATGAGCATTCATTTGGCTGGCAAGTTTCTTTCTAAATTAAGAGGACCAAAGCTGCAAACTACCAGATCTGGATTTTAAACACTTCAGAATTTAAGGGTGTTTAAATCTGAGGGTTTGGTTTAACTTATTGTAAAGATCTGAAAAATTAGGGACTGAAAGTGGAAACAGATCCAAATTTCAAACACTTCCAAAGCTGAGGAGTGTTAGGATCTGAGACTATCATTCAGACAACTCTCTATTCCAAGTGCACTCTCCCAATCTTTGTTAGCTTCATACGTTCTTGTACTGAGCTACAAGCTTGGGAAACCACTTTAAAAGGCTAAAGGAAAAAAAAAGAAAAAAGATATTAAACATGTATCTTCCCCCCAGCTTATCCCTGGCTTCCTCTTCAACAGTGGACCATGATTCCAGAACTTCTCTGTAACTTGATTCAGGTTTTAAAAGTGATAGGCAAATGTAGAGAATATAACAGTTAATCATTGTAATGTGCTGAATGTCAGCTAATCAACTAAGGTAAGAAGGAATTTCAATAGATTAACAGGGCAACATTTATCATTCTTTTCAATTTCAGCTCTACAAAGTCCAAGCACGATGCAGATTGCTAGTTCCTGCTTAATGTGCCAAAAAAAAGAGAACAGGCTGCTGAGGACATAACACCCACTAAAGAACCCAACGTGCTGGAGCTGGCCTACATGAATAATGTCAGTTAGATTTGCTCCAGTGTCATGGCCCCAATTTTCAAAGTTAATTGGGCAACTCTGTATATTTGTAGTGAGTAATTTGTGCATGGAAATACCATAATTTTACATACAAATAGTTATTTGCATGAGCACATGGCCATGACAAACCTAACATATGTATTTGCAAATACCTGATTTGTACGCTGAAACATTTGCCAGCACAACTTAAAGGCCAAACACATCTTTGAAAATCTTGACCCATGTGGTTGTGCAAAGATTTTAATATTATTTTAGAAGCATAGAAGTTAGAGAAGGAAAAAGACTTACGAGGTCATCTAGTCCATCCCCCAGCCATTGCAGGATACGGTCTTACTGTGTAAAATAATATTTTAAACAAATTGCAAAGCCATGATACACTGAAGAAAATCCCTCCTCTAGGCCAGCTCAGATCTGCAGTGGGATGCCATTATACACAGTCAATGCTGGTGGGTCAATAACAACAAGAACCTGAAATGTCTGGCAGATTTGGACTGTGCGGATGTAAGAAAAACAGTGTGTGTTTTAAGTTTGCTGAAGCCCTGCCCTGCCTCAGTTATATGGCACAGCACAGACTAGGAATGTTATTACTAGACAACCACAAAATTCTCTGATAAGAAGAAAACATAAAAATCCACATTTTTCTGCAATTAAAATGAAATGCTGAACTTCATTTTCCCTCACCACGATATATATAGAAGTATCAGTTGAATACGGTAATTTACTGATAAATTTACAATTTTTAAACAAGTTTGAAACCTACCAGTGCCATCATAAAATAAAATTAAATTAGCAGAATTGCAATTTGTATTTGTCTGCCTTTGAACATAATCTACAGCCTTGCTGCATACAGTACAGAACAGCACATTACTATCACTGGGAATTTTGTCCTTGCCAAACTCAGTCCTTAAGGGTGATTTTTAAAGTTTTCAGGATCTTTTCATAACTTTAATACTCACATCTGGAGGTTGAAGTGAAATTTTAAAATGCACTAAAACACAAACTCCTATATGCTGTTGAGCAACCTCTGTATGACAGAAGCATTTATTGGAGTACGTTTAGCTATGTAAATGTAAAGTGCATTCAAAAGGCGGTTGCGTGAATTGAATAAGTGACACTGGTACTTTCAGTAAAATTTAATTAATATTTTATATATGTTTTTATTTTTTCACAAAATTTTCACAAGATTCTCTGTAAAAATGCAAATTCTGTGTTTTTCCATGACAAATAGATTTCTAGATCCCTGGTTATTAGGCTTCTGGTTTTATAGTTTCTGATCACCTGAAAACCAGCACTGCTGCCATTTCCACACAGATCTACTTGTCTCATTGTTTAATTTTCTTATGTGTATTATTTGTAATGGGAATAAAATGGAATATAAGAAAATAATCTTAAATTATTGTTTACCTTGGGAATAATCCAATGAAGTACAGGACAAAAATTAATGAAGGAAGGTGCTGATATCAATCCAGTTAGATTTTTGCATCTCCAAGCTCTTTGCCAACTAGGGATTTGATATGAGCCATAAAGCACAAAAGGACTAACATTCCCTCCCCTTCTCCCCTCCGGGGCAATAACCAACTCGTAATATTGATCTTAATCCTGCCCAAAAATTCTATGTGGGCTGGTAGAAAATTTTCCATTGAAATATTATTCAGAAAGTAAATGGGTTTTCAACCAAATGAAAAAAAAAGATACAAAGTTTTTGCTTTCCTCAAAAATATTCCATTTTTGTTGGAACACAAACTTTCAAAATTTTCAGGTTTTTTTTTTTTTTGGCCAAAACTTTTTCGGTTTTGATCGCTAAATACTGAACCAATTCAGTTTTGGGGTTTTCAGCTTTTTCATAAGAAGTTAAAATTTGCCACTAAAAATATTAATGAAAAACAAAATATTCTTCATCTTCATAAAAATTTTCCATAACAAAAAAACATTTTCCAGTATGCTCTACATTCTATTCAGGTTCTTTTACTGTGGCCATTACCATGTTATCTAATTGCCGAAGCTCCCCTCCCCCAAATCTCAGTATTATATTTCCTCAGCATATTTTTAGAGCAATATGAATCCTTTCACATATTTTATATAGACCTAAATGCATCTTTATATAAATACATTTTTACACCTTTAGGACTCATACAACATATAATTTGTTTAAAAGCCACACACTACCGAAACTCTCCGCTAAAGCACAGGGGGAAATGACAGATTTTTTTTTTCATTTTTTTCTATCTATGGTACTTAAATGGTCCCATCACCACAGTATCTGAGCTCCTCACAATTTTTATTGTATTTATCCTCACAACACCCTCCGAGGTAGGGAAATGCTATTATTCCCATTTTACAGATGGGAAACTAAGGTACAGAGAGTAAGTGATTTGTCCAAGGCCACACAGGAAGTCAGTAGCAGAGCAATGAACTGAACCTTGGTCTCTTAAGATCCAGGCTAGCACCCCAACCACTGGATCATCTTCTCATTTTCTGAGAAATGTTACATACCACTTAATTTTTTTAATTATACTGACAATCTGATAATGTGTTTTACACCTCAACATAGATTACTTTGCTTTACTTGGTGTTATGTTGGTGAATCAGTGCCTGAGAAATTGCATTATTAAATATTTTGTACCCTAATGACTTGTAACCATAATATTAGCCTCAAGATCAGAGGCTGAAAAATCTGGGGAAGGAGATTAATGGTGGTTCTTCAGGGCACTAACTGGGACACAGGGAAAGAACAAGCACTGTGTTCAGGTACAAAGGATGGCAACATTTATATACAGAATATCGTTCAGTTCTGTGTTAGCCACAATACTCTCTGTGCAAGCCACAGTACTTCCCAGAAGACTTCAGTCTCTGCTCATTGGCTACCTTTATAACCATTATAACTGCAGTCTTACAAATTCAGTTCCTGTGGCAAAAGACCCATATTTAATGCTACTCAACTTTATAGAGCGGGGCTAGAACCATTTACATCTTTTTTTTTCTTTTTAAACAACAGAGGACAATAACCTATAACCTGCATAGTCATTAAATGCTCTCAAACTATACAATAAATATCTATTCTTTGAAACCAGCCTTGGAGAGGACTTGCTTTTACACAAATCACATGATTTCTGATCCCTGTAATTTTACAATGGCACATTCTACTAGAATGTCACTTGTTTTCTTAAACTAATTTAAGGCTTGGTGTAAGTAACATTTGTAAGAGGAAAGTTTCAGAGCATTTGAGTTTGTTTCTTTTAATTTCTTTTTACCCAGAAGGACATAAGCAGGGTTAAGTCAGAGTGGATACTCTTGCAAAAACCAAACATAAGCCTGTGGAACACTCTTTGTTGAGGATTAATGGACTATTCACAAGTTGGTCAATAGCTGGTATTTCTACCACTCTATATGCAACAAAAGCTTTATTTTCCTTCATTCCCATGAGTACAACATCAAAAAACGTAGTACAGGGGAGAATTGCCATATATCGGGTCAGAATCTAAGCTGGTGTAAATTGGCTCCATTAACTTCAATGGAGTAATGCTAATTTACAACAGTGAAAATCTGGCCCATAGTCTTTCATCTCTTTCTTCCATTTATAATTAATTATTAAAAAATAAAAACCTTAGCAAAGAACACTAATGGTTGCATGTAAAATTCCACCAAATGTAATGTAAGTTCAAAAGGCTATCATACCGTGGGAATGACAAACAAGCTCTTATTAACACTAACAGAGGGTATGTCTATATTGCAGTGTAAACTCAGGCTCAAGCCTAACCTAATTCCATCTACACACAAATAGAGCTAACCAGGGCTCCAAGCCAGAGTCCCAGGATCCCAAAGAAATGGAGGGTCCACGCCTGAGTCAAGCCGGGATTTCAAGCCCTATTATCATAATAGGGTTCAAGCCCTATTATTGCTTTGCTGTGTAGACGCAGACCCACTGGACTCAAACTCTGGAAAAAATCTGCCAAAAGGATCCCACAATCCCAAGCTGACATTCTTTGTCCTCTGGACAGCCAAGTTTGGTGGACACTCTAGTTTTCCCACACTGCAGCTTGAACAAAGGGCTTTAGTAGGCACAGTTTGGAATGGCACTAAGATATGGGGAGTTGGGACTTGGGTCCGCATAATCTACTATAGATGCTGGAGCCACACACTAGGACTTGGAGTTCAACAATTCCTAACCTGGGGTTCACATGAGTGTAAACACTCAAGCCCTAGGTTAACAAACCCAGGGGCTGATAATCGGAGTTCTTCTTACCCTGGGCTTACACTTCAATATAGACATACCCAGACTGATGATATGTCTCCAGGTCAGAGCCTCAGCTAGAGTAAATCAGGATAGCTCCACTGATGTCAATGGAGCTTCACTGATCTATACTAGCTGTAGATCAGGTCCTATATGTCAAATTGATAGACATACAAATAATCTATATATACCCCTACATATAGAAATAACATGATCTTGTATGTATGATCTTGAAATATACTGCACATTTTCTCATAATTAAAGAGACTAGCAAGACTCTTGTATTCAAGGCATTTCTGAACTGATCAGTTTATCTATAAGACAAAATTCACTGTGGATTTAATTTAACTCTGTAGGGTGGGTCAGCAAGAGACTTAAGCAATATTTAAGTTTTCAAAACAAGGTTTAAGTAGGACTGAAGTGATCTATAGTCTTTGTTTGTGGGCCGTCCGCACATTTGAATGTGAAATTATGAATTTCACCCCATAATCAGGTTCCTTTGTACAGGCTTTGGGATGCAGAATTAACCACAGGGAACTACCAGATTCACAAATTTCAGAATACAGTCAACAGGGTCATAAAACCCAAGATCCTTATGTAAGTGACTGGTCTCCTAAGGACATG
Organism: Mesoclemmys tuberculata; assembly: GCA_007922155.1. NCBI lineage: Eukaryota > Metazoa > Chordata > Testudines > Chelidae > Mesoclemmys > Mesoclemmys tuberculata. Next base: position 17,170,131 of record ML675649.1, on the reverse strand, counting down.
GAAGCTTATGCACCTTCTTTAACAAAGAAAATAGACAAACCCTCCCTTTTATTAAACCCTCTGAATACCTTAGATGCTCAGCAGAGCAGCACGCATCTGATCGCATGCTATAAATCCAATGCTTCCCTCTGAAAAAGTGACCTCTTTGAAAACGATGTGACTTTGCACAGCCTCACTGCACTCAAGGAGTAATGAGCTATTTTACATGTATGAATTGATGAAACAATAATATATTTTTCTGCTCCTCTTATGCAGCAGTTCCCACTCAGGTAAAGATACAAACTTAGCAAATGACTCTCCTTGCCCAAAATATAGTTTGTGCATTCAGCACATTTTCTGCATAAAAACATTATGTTTATATGGAAATGACCTAGTTTTACTTGAAAAAGGCTTCTAAATATCAACGTTTCACTGTAATATTTATGCAAAAACAGATTGTGAAGTGCTTTCCTGTAAAATGCTTATTTCCCTCACTAATAAGGTCCAGTGCTTAATTTGATACCAGGGCTGAGCCCCCACACCTCTAAGTTCAAAAGTTCATAGCCCCAGCACCTCTGTGTTTGCCGTGTCAGTTATGAAAGTAAAAATATTGCTTGAGCCCCAGCACCTCTTTCATTGCAAATTAAGCACTGGGTAAACCATAATCAAGAAACTGAAAAGAAAGTTTACTCAATACCACATAATAGGGTTGCCAACCTTGCATTTTAGTTTTTACAGACATGAAGATCTGAAGTTGTTTTGTTTTTTTTTACACTGACGGTAAACTTTTTACTGACATAGCTAAAAATACCATAAAAAATACAATAATGTCACAAAAGTGTGGACTCATTCGTGATATTCTGTACACAGGAATGCGGAATTATGCAACTGTTTTAAGCTGCAGTTAATTGATCAATCAGGTTCTTTGGGCATGTGCAATAATAGAAAACAGGAAATTGATAAAGTCACGGTCAGTGTAGTTTTGTGATACAAGAAGTAATTCTAAATGATGACAATCAACATCAAAATACATGTTTTATTTCTACCCAATCTCATGGACATTTTCATTTATTTACGGGTTTACGGACAGTGTTCAAATTGTACATTTTTTTACTCACCGTCCATAAATTTACGGACAGTTGGCAACCCTTAAAACTGCACGTAATTGTTTTCATCTCTGTGATTAATTCGTGTTTTTCTGCACTGACAGGAGAAAAAGACTGAAAAAGAAATAATCCTCTTCTCCCCCCTCCCTTTTTCCCCCCTACTAACATTACACTTTGCAGCATAGATTGGCAGCATGACAGATTCATGCTGCTCTAGTAACCATGAAATAGAAGGTCTGTTCTATTTAAAGGCTGAGAAGCTCATTTTATGTCTGTGACACTTACCCACAGATTGCTATGCATGCCACAGTATGTGGTCAGATTTTACCATGAACTTTAGTACATGGGACCTGAACTTGTGATAACAAATCCATATTACTGTGACCTACTTTTAATCCAACATAAAGCATGTGGCAATTTAGTGATCAGAAATCATTTAAAGTAGATGGCTTAGGGAGCTGCTTGAAGAGAACATTACTTTACAGCCTTGCCTTTGAACTGCAGCATATGATGAATACATTATTTGAGAGTGTTGTTATAGCACCTAATCCTGCTCCCACTAACATCAATGGCAAAACTTCTATTGGATTTAATTCAGTGGCACAGGATCCGGCCTCTAGTCAGTTCCCTGCATCTAAAGAATCTATTTAAGAATCTCATTGCTATAAATATACTGTAATAATTATTTAGGGCCCTCAATTTACTACACAAGCATTATTATTAGTGAGATTTATTTGAATACTGCTACACAGCTAGGGAACTGTTCACATTAGTGTAACCTGCAAAATTCTGGGCCTGATCCAGCTCTCACTGAAGTCACATGCAAAAGTTCCATTGACCTGAATGAGACCAGGCCAGATTCTTAATAAACTGGGAATTCCCTTGAGTACATCATGTATATTATGCTACAACAATGAAAATGAAATAGTTTTAAAAGGAACACAACTTAAGAGCAAGATCCTCTACTAGTATAAGTGGACAGAGTCAATGGAGTTCCACAGATAGAAATCATCTGAGGAACTAACTCAATCAGCCTAAGTGCTTCACAGTACCTTTATTATCACTCAGTCTAAATAACAGCACTTCAGATAATTTACTTTGGGGTAAGGAGTGTGTATGCCTCTGTTTTTGAAAGCATCTAGCATATTTTGGGCACTACAAAAATCTAAATAATCACAAAATTTAGCACTTATTATAATCAAAACTCTTTACAAAAGTTAAGGGGGCAATTGCCAAATACACAAAGCATACATAGGTTCCCAACTCTATAAACAGTCAATGAGAGTTGGGCACCTAAAGCCTGTGCCTTTGAAAATCCTCCCCCTAAGTAACTAGGGCACCCCTCTTATTAGGCAAGTACTTTATTATCTCCATTTTACAAAACAGGAAAACTAGAGAGAGGTTGAGTGACTTGCCCAAAGCCACTAAGGGAGTCAGTGAAACAGCAGTTCCTGACTCATAGTCCTGAACTAGACAACACCACTCTACACATCACAGCTCATTTCAAAAAATCTTATGAGCATATGTTATGACTGAAAGGAGGATCATTTTTAAAAGATCAGATGCTAGGAATACAGTCTAACAAATTTTACATCTAAAATTGAAAGAAAAGGAATAAATACATACTGTTAAAATATATATTTTAAGTGCTGCAAAGCCAATTCAAAGGCTACCACATTTCTGGGCTGGAGAACACCCTGAACCCATGGAGATGAAATCCCAAGCAGTGGGAGATATAATGTATTGCTATTATCACTCTTACCTTTGCTGTGTGAGAGTTCAAAATGCATCCCAGAGGTATCTATACCTGCATATATTAGGAATGTAAGGTTTCTAATAGAAATGAGCATAAAGCAGAACACTGCATTGAAACCCTGGAAATGTTCAGCTTCAGATCCAAACTTTATAGCTCTATTTATAGTAGGCCAAAGCAAAACCATAGATCTGAACATACTAGAACTTTGCAAAAGTTCATCTGTACATTCAGTGCAATACTGTGCAGTATGGGGGTGTGATTTCTAAAGCACATTAACATATTGCACATTAACTGGTCTAGTGCACTCTGCTGGTACACACTAAATGTTCATCAGCTGACTGGGATGAGGGCAACAAGCCTAGTGGTCAGAGAGGGGAGCAGGCCTAGTGGTAAGGGTCAGAGCCATAGTCAGTAGCGAGGATCCAAAACAGTCAATCTAGAAGGCACAAACCAGAGCCAAGGATTGAGTCAGCATCCATAGACTGGAGTCAAACCCCAGGCTCAAACCAGAGGGCAGGAACTGGAGCAAGCAGCTTATCAGGCAAGCACAGATTCAAGGCAGATAAAAGCCGGGACCAAGGCAGGAGCCAGGTAACACAGGGCATTGTTTGAGAAGCCAGCATGCTGTAGTTGCCGCTGGCTTAAAAGCCACCCTGCTGGCCCCTGCAGCCAATCAGGTAGCATGGCTAATCAGGCAGCCTGCTGCAGACCTGCTGTACTAATGAGGCTGCCTGTAGCTCTATCGCAGGCCCTGATTCCTTACTGTGTTCCCTTAGTGTGTTTTAATGCTACACTACGTTAAGGCATCATCGGGAACATTAAATGTGCACCAGCATGGCCTACGCATGTGGAACTTGTTAGCGCGCTTTAGAACTCACACCCCCATTTCTCGTTTCACCAATATTTGATATGTAGGTACAGATTTTATATATTAGCACTCAGAATGTTCACCTGCATTAGCCCCATCAGAGGTAATTACTAAGGAGGCATTTACTCCTACAACAACTAATTTTGGGTTGTTGCAAGTGAAACATCTCTGCTTTGCTCCTGATAAATCCCTTTTACATATCCAGCATAACCCATATAGTTCTTTGAATACTCTGACACACTGTGGATGGATTGCAGATGTGTGGCCAGCATACACATCATTGTAAAATGTTGAATTACCACTGCTGCCTTATGAAGCCTGCCTGCACAACAGAACTAGTGCATAGGCAGGGCAGTCCAGTTAATACATCTTGCAGGATAGAGTCTGTACATGTAAAGCACCACTCTGCCCAAAAATCTGACACACATTGTCATATTTTTAACTGGCTTATTTTCTGCACATGCCAAATTTAAAAATGCATTTTGTTACATGAGCAAATCAAGGTAGTGGATGCACTTTTGCCCAATCTGCACTTACCAATGACCCTCTGTGTATGCAAATCGGTAAATGGAAACGCTTTGAATACAGAAAAACTGGAAGGTGGTGGAAAATTTGGCCTGAAAAAAATGATATCCGTTTCTTTTTACAGACTAGAGAAGAAAACCTGCTTAACTGCTTTAAGAAAGAGAGGTCCTTTTTCAGGACACAACTGATTTCCTCCAGAAACTCCGCAACATTAACAACTTCCATCAGAGCACCATCTTGCCAACATAGCTGTCATCTTCCTATGCACCAACATCCCTCACAATGAGGCATTGCTGCATGCCTCAAATATCTACAAGATCTGATGGGAACAGTTTTAGGCACTGAGATGGCTCCTCAAAATGCTAATCTCTTCATGGGCCACCTTGAAGAAGAATTTCTAGACAAATGCTGGACCACAAAAGCAATGAAATACTGGAGATACAACAATAATATTTTCATCCTCTGAATAGATTATCTAAATTCTCTCGTAGGTACCTACCACAACTTCACCACCCATCCATCAAACTCCTTCTAGAACACTCACGCACCAGCATCAACTTCCTGGACACCACAATCAGATTCAGCAACAGAATTCTATAGACAACTATATACAAAAACTCATGGATCACCACATTCATCTTCACAGGTCCAATAACCACCCCAAACCCACCAAGAAATCTGTTATATACAGCCAGCCACTCAAATACCACAGAATATGCTCTGAGATACATACCTTAGCACAATTAAAACTGCCTTCACCAAAAAAGGACACTTCATCAGAGAAGCAGCTTGCCTCATGGAACGGCCGTGATATTTTAGGAATACCCTGAGAGAACCTGCTTCAATGCATAAAAAACAAATCCTCCAGTTGCACACTCCTAGTTGGCCCTATATGGGGCATCATCAAACAATTACAACCCAGACTTAATGGGGACTACATCTCCTCTTCTGGCCTTCAAACAGCTCCCCAACCTTGCTAAGCTCATCATCAGAAACAAGTTCCCACAGACCAGGACACACTAACTCAAAGCAGCACTAGACCCTGCAGTCATATCTCCACTGCTATGATGACCAATAGCCCCCACAACACACCTTTCAAATCCCTGGGTCCTACACATGCCTGTCACAACATGTGGTGTACCTCATCCAGTGTACTAAATGCCCCAATAATAACTCTTTGGGTAAAGCCAGACAATCATATTACATTCTTGAATCAATTCAAACAGAAAAATGATAAAAGACAAAATCACCCTATCACCCATGGGCAAACATTTTTCACAAAACAATCACTTTCTGACATCTCAGTCCTCGTCCTCAAAGGAAACCTGAAAAACACCTTCAAAAGACAAGCCCGGGAGCTTAACTTCATAACTTTGCTAAACACTAAAATTCTAGGTCTTAATAAAGACACCATATTTATGGCTTATTGCAACAATCTGTAACCCCTGACCACCGTTTTTTGTCTTATAACTGCAGAAGTGTTAAGGAGCCACTTCACCTCAAATGTTCCCTTAGAATATGCAATACATATGCTAAACCATCGGTTCCATCTTGTATTTAGCATGATGCTCTGAGTACCTTTCCAGACCTGAAGTCTATGTGGCATGAAAGCTTGTCTCTCTCACCAACAGAAGGTGGTCCAATAACATATTTTACCTCATCCCCTCTCATTAGAGACTTTCATAGTTTTATCATTAAAAAACAATTTCATTTTTAGGCTGACATTTTGCATTTTGGTACTGTCTGTTAGTCAGAGCTTGGTCCAGCTACCAATAAAGTTAATGACTTAACTCCCATTGACCTCAATAATAGCAAGATCATGGTCCATTAGTGTTCAAATGGAGAAGGTTTTCTAAAGTGATTATACACACATTTCTCATCATGGCTGGTTGAAACATGGGAGGGAAATTGAAAAAAGATTGAAAGTTTAGTTAGTGCTTTTGATGCGTATTATAATTAGACCCTTTAGCTATTTTCAGTGAAGGCTGCTTAGCTAGCAAAGAATAAATATCACTTGCCCTATTTTGAGTCAGATACTGCATATCTTTGTACACTGCTGTAGGCTGGTTCTAAATAATAGCATCTTTACATGCCAGATTTCTTTGACTGACTATTATACCCATTAGTGAGACAAGGTAAGTTAATATCTTTTACTGGACCAACTTCTGTTGCTGAGAGACATCTGAGGAAATGTTCTATATAAGCTTGAAAGCTTGTGTCTCACCAACAGCAGTTGGTCCAATAAACGACATCCACCCTGTTTCTGTAATATCCTGGGACTGGCATGGCTACAAGACTATTATACCCATTTTCAGATATAACCAGGCTTTTTATGGGATACTGCAAGCAAACATGGCAAAAAAACAGCATCAGCATAAAATCCATGCCATGTAATCTAGAAAAATGTGAGGATTGTGCATATTTTTCAGTGATGCTGTCACGAGGATGTTTAGGATGCCCCTGCCCAGCAGCCCTAATGACATAAAAGAAACATAGTGACAAGTTTTCCAGAGAGCTCATGGACAAAAATGTTAAGTGCTCTTCAACCATAACTGGGTCCAGATTTTCAAAAGAATTCAGTTCCCATCTGGGCACCAAAATAAGGGTCAGATTTTTAAAAGAGCTCAGAACACAGCTGTTCCCATTATACCATAAGGCTGGGATTTCCAAAAGCAATAAGACTTATTGTGGGGGCAGATTACCCTATATCTGCTACTGCAGGGTTGTTTACAGCGACCTCTGAAGCTTCCGAAGGGACGCACTGTCAGAGACAGGATACTGGACTAGATGGGTCTCAAATCTGGTCCAGTGTGGCAATTCCTATGTTCCCATGCAAATCAGGTCCTTAGGTCTCCAAAGAAAAAAGTAAGTATCACAAGATTAAAAAAAATTAAAATGGTTCCTTGGTGAGGATTTAAGAACGTAGAGCTAGAGAGGACTTCCTGGGTCAAGTCCAGTCCCCAGCTATCGCAGGCAACTCTGTTATATAATCTCATTCATAAATTTGATTTACATGTTACACATGCTGGCTCTTCTGTTTTTGGTGTTTTCTTTTTGTTTGTTTTTTGTTTTAAATAGACCAAATAAATTAATAGAGATAAGTCCTGAATAGCTGAACCTCAATTATCCAAAATTCTTTATAACAGATAATAATACACAATGTCATTGACAAAATGAAATCAAAATACACTTGCACAGCCTACCAGGTAAAAAATCTCACCACTCGTACAAATTATTTCCATGGCAAGATTTGTTTCATTTTAAATTAATTATATTCAAATACCATTACCTGATCCTACAGTTCCTCGGGACATAAAATACCCACTGACTCCTATCAAGGTGAAACTGGGAAAAACAAGAGAATAACCCTGTTCATAAATAAATTCTTATTGCCGACTCCATATTAAGGCACAGATCAGGAATCTCAGGCAGACTGATTCCTCTGGATATTCAAACCCACCTCCAGTCCTTAAAGACCAGATTCACTAGAGTGGCTCTCTCTTTTGGAAAGGGTGCTACACTATATGCTATACATACTGATGGATGAGCAGGATTTTCCTCTGCACTTGGTGGAAGGATATGGGAGAATTCATCCCTTAGTTACATTAAAATATTTCTTTAGAACTAACAGAATATGTGAAATGTTTTAGGAATATTTAAAGAACTTTACTACCAGGAAAATAAGCAAATTTTAAAAAGTGACATCATTATCTTCAAAATGCAATGCTTGATTCTGAACTGTTGACATTTTTATGCATCATTGTGTTCTGTCATTTTACAAAGAATGTATTTATTTTTATTATTAATTATTATTATTTAGGAAACCCAACGTCATGATTCTGCATATGGCTTCTTTTGCAGTATCTAGGCATAATTTCATAGTTTAGATTGGGACTATTAACATTCCCAGATATAGGGCCTGATCCACTGTAGTCCCTGGGAGTTTACACAATAGAATGATCTGCTAGGAACTCTGTGAGGGGACTCCCACATGGCTTTCCTCCCCCTGGACCATCCTCCCACCAATTTTCCACAGGACAATCTCAGTCTTCTTTTTTTGAAAGCCACAACAATAACCAACCAATCTGAAAAAACACTGGGGAACTTGCTGCACTGCTCTCACCACTGCAAAAGGCATGCAACCAACACAATTCCATTGCTACAGAAAGAAGATTAAAAGGAGCTGCTGACTCTTGCAGGAGGATAAATACCACCCCCCCCACACACACACCCCCCAAAAATTTAATTAAATGAAAGTAGAAAACATGTAAGAGAGAAAGAAAATGTTGAGCTACTTAAAGGGCGTTACAAAGAAGATTAACCAATCAAAAAAAAAACTATAAAAAACTAATTGACAGTGTCCCTTTAATTACAATATTAACAATACTAATACAGTATTTTCAAAGATTTAAATAGCAGACATTATGTTATAAACTTGTCTTGCTAATAAACATCCTTACATTAGGCCTCAACCCTCATAGGCTTTCTTAATTGCACCAGTTGTCCCTTTCCTAAAACCTATTTAGTTATTTCAGTAGAAGTCTGTGTGTAAACACTCCTTTGGAATAAAAGTGGCTAAAGTAAATTTGGTCTGTTGGTAAAAAAACCAACTTTACCTACATTGACTTTAGTTTTTTTTTTTGTTCACACACAGACTTGCAGCAAACTAACTAAATCAGTTTTAAGTAAGCAATTTAATTAAACTGGTACATGTTTGTCTGCAGCCCACGCTTTCTCTTTACACAGGCAAAACTCCAGTTGACTATAGGTGAGCACACTGAACCCAAAACTGTACTACTAAAGTCAATGAGAGCAGGATGATGCCCACTGTGGATATACAGTGGAAGAGTCTGTTCGAAAGCAAACTGAGCTGAATAGGGTTTTTTCCACAGACTTCAACAGGTGTTGAATCAGGCCCTGGTTGCATAAGCCAGGGTGGAATAGTAGGGCAGTGTGAAGAAATTCTCACCACCTGAAAAATCCTAATTTCAGGGAAAATAAAATCATTTCCAGTCTTGCCTCAAATTTACCTGATACCAAATGACAGAAAAGTGTCATTTTTTGTTTCAAATAGCTGATTTTTAATGTGGAAAAGTTGTGAATTTGTGTATTCAGCAAATTCACAGTAATTCATATTTTTCCATCAGAAAAATCTGGTCATTTTCACTACAAACATCTCATAGATATAGGGAAATGTCACTCAGGAACAAATTTGGGAATATTCTCAAGCATATTATTTTTGTCATGTGAACATTCACAATAAAAAAAAGAAAAGTCACAGAGCTCTGATTCTTCCAAAAAGGTAAGCAAATCCATGTTAGAAAAGCAGACGACAACTGTGGACAAACTGCAATTCTTCAATATGTTCACACTTGTCAAGTGCTTGAAGGAAGCTAGATTTTGGCCATAAGCCTCATGGCAGCTAAGGAATGTAGACACCTAGTACACCTACACATATAAGGCCACATTTTGAACACCTTATTCACGCAAACAGTCCAACTTAAGTCAATGTGGCTATTTGCTTGAGCAAACTATGATTTACATATCACTCATGAGTTACAGCTAACACGCAGTAGAGCTTGAGAAGCCTATGGCACTGCAGGAGGACATTTTGTAGAGAGTTTTGTGTGCCACTAACTTAAATGTTTATAGCTAAGAATACTGAATTGACCATTATTATACATTTCTAGCTCAAAATTAAATGAACCACAATCATGAAATAAATAAAAACATACAATATTCGTTCAAAGTGCTCTGACATACTCTTGAATTGAAACAGCGGCATTCTGGCCACCAACGCCATTGAAGTCCTTCATAAACAACCCCTTTAAAATATTCACATAACTATACCACATATTTATTGGCTTAAAAGGACAGATGTTTAGAGAAGGAATACACTACTGAACTCAGATTTTGCATTAAAAAAATGAGTATTCATACCATTAGAAATAAACATTTTCTATTGATTCAATGTATTTCCCAGTTCCAAAAATTATATTAAAGTGGGATTTCCCTGATAATATGGCTGCTAAGAATTGTGTTTTCAATCAGTGAAAAGTCCAAGGAAATGGGGAAGAACACTGCTATTTGGTTATCTTCCCTTTCTAGCTCACTATGTATTCATTATAACCTACAACTGTGATTTACCTGGCCTTTTTTCCTTTACAGGAAGAATTTCAACATAGCAAATTAATGAATTAAAAATAAACATATTATGAATGTTCTACCACAAGATTCTGAGCATCAACACATATATTAACCTGCTAAAACTGATGTCAACTCCTTGTCAATACAATACTGAAGTAAGCTAAACAAAAGTATTTTTATTTAAAATTAAACATGTCTTATGTGAATGTGGATCATTTATTTTATTTCATTCTTTCCAAATAGTTTTTTAATAATACTTCTAATAATGATAAATAATCCCTATTAATTAGGGTCACTCAGGCTGCTGGATATGAATAGTCTCCCTTCACAGATCAGATTTGACAGATCCACTTTTGTTTTCTGAAGTTGACAGTAATTTTACCATCCACCCATCTGCATCTTATCACAATAAAATAACGAAGTAAGAATCATTATATTACAAATTAGATATCACAATTCAATATTCTGAACACTTCCACAGAGAATCTGATTTCAATGAGTTTATAATGCACAAGAAAATAAGTTTCCTACACAAGGAAAAAGAATAACTCCATTTCAGCCAAAAAAATTCTCTTTTAATACAAAATTCCATTCTCATAGAATAAATGTATTTGCACTGAATAAATAGATTCCCTCCCTATTTGCAGGTGAAATTGATACCTCTATTTAAGTCAAGATGCTCTTGTCTTTTTATAGTTTAAATAAAACATAAACATTATTTATAATGATTGGCTTATACTTTAATATGATTTGTGAACACTCAGGTTTTGCTTTTTTTTCTTTCTCCCCCCTACATGTGTACAGCACCAGTCACACCAGGGATTGTACTTTAACCAAACTTTATAATACTCCATGTTCTGCATGCGTGCAGCATAACCAATGGAATTACGATTACTATCAGAAGGCTCTGGCCTTGCACTTTGATGTTTATTTTTTGTAAACACCTGCATGCTTTTCTAATATGCATTAAAAGCAGATTAGTGCTGAATGTAGTAATAATGAAACAACATCAATACTACAGAGGGATCTGGCAACTTGAAGTTCATAACATTAACCAAGAATATGGAGGTGATGCAAAGATTTAGACTTTTGAAGAAGTCCCCCCGCCATCCAGCACCTCAAAGGTACACGGAGTGGACTACTGATTCCCATTAAAGGCTTTCTACTTCCTCCACATGGCTCTCAGAGACAGAGCCTGTACTGTATACCTGCCAAAGCTATCAGTACAGGCATCTGGGGAGAGCATGGCACCACCTTTTAACTCCACTGGGATACAAGTGCTGAGTGGAATAATTTTGCTACACAGGAGAAGAGAAGCAGCCCTCCTGACTACAACAGCTGTCATGGATGTGGCACCTCAGTTCTAGGCTCTTTTTCCTCACCCATTCCGAAAAGTTGCAACTTATGAATGGATATTTAGTCCCATAACAAATGCCCAAAGGGACCAAAGCATTGGATACAGAATTTTGTTTTTAATGCAGTGGAAACATTTTTCAATTTACCTTGAAAAATTGCTATGATTCTTGTATTTTTTAACACAAAATATATCTTTTGATTTGATATTTCTATATAAAATTCTTTATTTGAGATCTGTAGGACAGGGCCTCACCGACATAACTGCACAGCGAAGGAGCTGATATTCACATTCCCTTTTAATTTGTTCCCTAGCTTGATGTAAGGCATTAGTGACATCTGGTGAATTACATTCAACGTAACGATTTCATGCTACTAAGGACAGACTCCGGAGTCGAAGCGGAAAATATCCGACCGGCAGCACAACGCCGCAGCCTTGGCTGCAATCGCTGGAGTTCCTGCGCCATCTACTGACCACATCGGGTAACTCCCCCAACAAAGCTTTCCCCCGTCCTTTTCCATAGGTATCCACCCCGTTCTATCAGGAAGATACTAGCCAGGACCTTAAAAGAAAAATCCGTTTTTCTTTGGTTTCGCTCAGATTTAAGTGGGTTGTAAATTGGGTGACACGGCAAATTTATTCTGCAGCAGCACTTTACTGACACATTTTGTAAAATCAGCCTAACCCCCTTAGTTGTTCTGATTGCAGATTGCAAACGCCAGCTATTGGGCCTGAACTTCCCATATTGTTTCAGTCTTTTGCATACATGGGGAAAGAACATTCCAAGTGCAATTGCTTGAAGTATTCAAGTTTACATCTAAGCTTTTCTCCAATCTCTAACTCATTTCCTTTCTGATTGATGTGAATTTAAACATCGAAAAGTCATCATATAATGCCTTATTTTCTCCTAGGCTATAGCAGAACATAGATTCTACTAGCAATATTAGTATAAGAAATTGGGTCAGTTCTGTTCCTTATTTTTAAATAGAAGCAGCTCTGACATAGTTACAGTGCAATGTAGAAGAAAAACAGGTTTTAAATCGGATTTTGTAAAGTCTCACCTGGTATCATGGCAGGAGAAGTTGTACAGTTTTTTTTCCCTGTTAACATCACAGTGCACTGAACAGTTATTAATAAAATAGCTTTCAAGATTAAGGTGGGAGAAGTAATGATCGGTAGGGGAAGGTATAGCTGAAATTTTAGGTTCAAGCTTTGTATCCTCTATATATCTATATGTATTTTTTTTTCAAAACTTTTTATTAGGAAAGCTATACCAGACGCATCACTGTACAATGAATGATTAAACATTACCTTTACAATTTATAGTCACTTGAAATTACAGAATAAATATATGCACATTGTTGTTTGTATCTTTGTGTGTGTGTGTGAGAGAGAGAGAGAGAGAGAGAGAGAGAGAGAAAACATTAAAAGTGCTTCCTACAAAGCCATTAGTGGTAGGTACTCGGTAACTTTCTTTGTTTGTATATTTGCATGGGTTGTTTTTTTTTTAATAAGAAAGTGCGGATGTCCTCCAAAAACTCATGGCGTCATGAAGTGTCATTGATCATCCCTAGGTGTGTGAGCCACGTGGTTACATCCAATGGGCTTCTTCCTTTCGGATGACTTCACACTGGAAATGGAATCCCCCCTCGGAGAGAAGAGGAGGGCCCTCGATCAATGCTGGAGGGACAGGGCGAGCGGAAAGGATCAGTGGCTAAGGAGGGACCCGGCTGGGGCGGGGAGCTGTGTGGGCGCGTCTACGCGTGTGCGCGTATGAAAGAGAGAGACAAGAGTGAGAGAACATTCGAACAAGACCCCCCCTCCCTTGCAGTTTCCAGGCATGCAGCAAACTGCATCTGATTGTTTTAAAGAAATGTACAAGACCTGTGCCATGATGGGCAAGAAGAAAGCGAGCCACAAAGTGCCATCTCCCCATCCCCACCCCGGGAGAGAGGAAAAAACCAAAAAAACAAAAAAACCCAACCCTCAAACAGAAAGTAAGTTTACTGCAACGGAAAAAAAGAGAGACACCGGATTTACTTAGTTAGGATCCTTACAAAGATCCCCCATCATAATAATAATAATAATAATTAATAATAATAATATACCTTAGACATGGCACAGTCAAAGTCTCGGTTTCAGTATAAAAAAATAATGATTCACATCTGCTGGCAAGTCTGCGAAGGCACTTCATTGATTAGCGATCTGAGGCCGGCCCTTCCTCCGAGCAGCCCCCTCTGGTCTGGCGCGGGGGAGCCAGAGCCCGCCGCGGGGTTCTCTATTCTCGTCATGCGGTTGCATGGGGGCTGCGGAGGGGGCCGGGGGCGCTGTCGGGGGCCGGGGCGCGGGGGGGTCAGAACCTATAGGTTGTCTTCTCCAGGACTTCGAGGTAATCCGGCTTGGTTTGGAGTTTGGCCCTTAACTCGAGGTATTCGCTGGGGGGGGTTTGGTCTGTGAAGCCCTTGCCGGCCGAGAAGAGGAGGGTTTCTTTCAGCCTGGCGTCCTGCTGCAGGTCCGGGTACTGCACGCCCGGCGGCTGGACGTGCAGCTCCTTGAAGGCGGGCACGGCGCCGTAGAGACAGTCCACGAAGCCCACGGCGCAGGGCGGCGGCGGCCGCTCTCTGTCTAGCAGGGCGGCGCCGGCCGGGGGGAAGAGCAGCACGCCGCCGTTCTTCGGGTGGGGGAAGCCGGGCGGCGCCAGCGCCAGCTCCCCGCCCAGGGCCAGCCCGCCGCCGGCCGGGTGGTGATGGTGGCCGGCGGCCACGATGGTGTTGAGCTGCGAGCTGGACACGGCCAGGCTCCACTCCTTCTCCTTCTCCAGCAAGGTCCGGTAGTGGGTGGCCGGCTCCGGGCCGGGCTCGGCGAAGGGCTCCCCCGGGCCGCCTCCCCCCAGCCGCTCGCCGTCGCCCTCCTCCCGGGGCTTGTAGATGGGGTTGTTGCACATGTGGGTCACCGGGTGCGGGATGTAGTCGTAGACGTGCCCCACCGGCGGCGCCTTCTCCGGCGAGGGGCCGCCGCCGCCGCCCTCCTCGAAGAAGCGGCGGCCCCGCAGGTGGATGCCGCTCGGGGCCGCCCCCGCCTCGGGCCGCTGGCCGCGGAAGGGCAGCTTCTTGCGCCGCCGGCGCAGCACGAAGGCGAAGAGCCCCGCGGCGACGAAGACGGCGGCGAAGAAGAGGACGAGCAGGCTGAGGATGAGCACGGAGAGCGGCACGGCGGCGCCGGCCGGGGACGGCTCGTAGGCCGAGGGGCCGCTGGGGCTGGGCTTGGCCCCCGGCGGGGCGGGCGAGGCGGCGGCGGCGCGCAGCAGCTCCGGGCAGAGCGCCTCCAGCTCCACCGAGCGCACGTCCCGCCGGGTGAGGTTCTCCGGGCTGGCGCACAGCACGTCGCCCACCACGATGACCGAGCTGATGGTCTCGATCCACTGCTTGAGCGGCACCAGGTCGCACGTGCAGTCCCAGGGGTTGAGCTTGAGGTCGATCTGCACGATGGCGTTGAGGTGCTCCAGCACCCCGGCCACGGGCAGGTAGAGGAAGTGGTTGTTCCTCAGGTTGAGCCTGGCCAGGGAGGTGCCGGCGAAGGCGTCGGTGGGCAGGGTCCGCAGCAGGTTGTCGTTGAGGAAGAGCAGCTTCAGGTTGGGCATGAGGCTGAAGGCGGCCGGCTGGATCTCCCTGATCAGGTTGTACTCGAAGTACAGGTAATGCAAACTCTGCAAGCCCCTGAACATGCCCGGGGTCAGCCTCTCGATGTCGTTGCCGTTCAGGTACAGGCTCTTCAGGTTGGGCAGGTTAATAAAAGCCCCGTCCTGCACGTAGGAGATGCGGTTGTTCCCAAGGTGCAAGAGATCCAAGGAAGAGAAATTCCAGAAATCCGAGCGGTAGATTTTCTGTATCAAATTGCCACTCAGGTACAGCTTCTTGGCGTTCAAGGGCCTGGGCAGGAGCTCGGAAATGTTGTGAAAGCCCCTCTCCTTGCAATTGACCGTCAGGCCCAAGTCGTTGATGTGCAAACTACAAGAGCACCCAGTAGGGCATATGATGGGAATCGGGGGCCTTGTCTGGTAGGCAGCTATAGGAGGCTGGTTTGGCCCAGGATACAGGCCCCGGGGTGTAGGGGGAGGTTTGGGCGCCCTGGGCTGCTTGGTGGGTTTGGGCTGCTTATTGGATGTTTTGTACTCGACGGAGGAAGCAGTGAAATGGAAGGAGGACAGCATGGAGGAAGGTTTAGTAGGCCATGCGTTCTCCTTGCTAGATGACAAATGAGGAATCCCCAGGCTGGCCTCCACCTCGGAGTCAGACAGCATGGGGCAAAGTTTACTCCTTTTGATTTCCCTCAGGTCCTTACCATGGAAGTGGAAGGGGGTCTCACAGGTTATGTCTCCCACAAGGGCAGTGTAAGGGATACGCTCCAGCCAGCTCTTCAGCTGTACTATCTCACAGGTGCAGTTCCAAGGATTCTCCTCCAGCTGGATTTCCATCAGGCTCCTGCCAACGTGGTCCAGCATCCCTCGATAGGAAAGGACTTTTAATCTGTTTCCCCGCAAATCCAAATGAGTCAAGGACACAGATTTAAATAGGTTGGTGGGAAGCATGGGGATAAGGTTGTCATTTAAGATCAAGACCCTCAGTTTGCTCAGATTTCGAAATGCCCCACTTTCAATCCGTTTAATGACATTGTAATCTGCCTGCAGATATTCCAGACTTTCCAAACCCAGGAAAGTGTCGTTTCTGAAAATGTCTAATTTATTCTCGTGCAGGTACAATCTCTTCAGAATTTTGAGCCCATTAAAGGCTCCTGTCTGGATGTCCTGCAATGCATTGTTCCCAAGGTTAATGGACACAGCATTGTTCAAATGAAGAAAACTATTGGTGTACAATTTCCTCATGGAATTCCTCTGCAGATAAAGTTTAAAAGGCCTTGACCACGACTCCATTATCTGACTAATATTTATAAATCCTTTGTTGTCGCAGTGTATATGGAACAGGCTCTCTTTTACTTCACAGTAACATGGATCAAAGCAGGGCTCGTCAATTTCCTCTGAGTCCTCTATCAGGGGAATTGGTGTAGTCCATGCTAGAGCAATTGTGCTTAGAAGAAGTACCCACAACATCCTTCCTTTATGGAGAGTCTCTGCGGTGGAAGGTTTCATCCTTTGTGGCTGATTACAAAACTGTAACAGAAATAAAAATAAAGAATTTTAGTATTTATTCCCAACATTCTTGTTAATAAACTCCATTGCTGCTAAGCTTTTATTAGGCTCCTTGAAAGTTCAGCAATGGTTGGGTAGAGGTTCAAAACATACGCTAGCAATGTTTGATGTTCAAGGTTTGTTCTGGTCTCAGACTTAAGAGCTATTGAAATCTTTAATCATAAGATGCCATTTTCCCCCTTTCCATATGATATTTAGTAAATGGCATCTATAATGAAAACAGCATGCCTCTACCATATAGCAAATGAACATATAGAGTGAGCCTATTGCATATATACATATTTTTCACCACATGACCAGTGTTTAGAAAAACACTTATTTGCAGGCTTACCTCTGAGCACATCATAACCTGCATTGACTAGGGGAGAAAATACCAGTAGATATATTTAATCAACATCCTACTGCATCCTCCATACACACACAAACTCCCAAAGTTATTAGATTGCAATGGTTCAAAATCCAAGGCACTGGCTCAGCATATTCTATATGTAAGTTTGCAGAAATGTGCAGACTTTGTAAATGTCCATGATCTAATGATTTCCTTTAGAAATTTTCACAGTGTCTTTAATAATAGTAAAAGCTTAACAACGGTGATTTAAAAGAAAACCTCCCCCTTCCAGACACACAGATGGATTAATGCTGCTGGTATATTATCAGATAAATACATACTACATATTAGTCATTTCAGCTGATTAAAGCATTTGGAGATGATTAATCTTTCTAAAAGCACATGCCCATGCGATCAGCAGATCTACGGGAAAGGGACAGCTAAAGAAGCACCTAGGATTGAAATGCTCAGCCTGGTTTGGATTATGATATTTTGTGCCTCCAGACCAACCAGGAGACCCGGTTAAAAAGCTGAAAGTGGAAGAAAAATGCCCTGACGCCAGCTGATACATTATCTATTCTGCTGTATACCTTTCAAAAAGGAGACACCATTCTTCTCTAAGCAGAGGAACCAAATACTGTACTAATGAGATGCAGCTCCCCGAGATACATGTACCCCTTCCTTTCGCCAGATATTTCAAAGCTATGGGGAGAAATAAATGCTAATAATGCTAATAATGCTGGTGATTCAGCCCTTCTTGAGTCAGTGAGATAGTCATTAAAATTGTTCGGAGGGATCGTTGTTTTTAGTCCTAATATATCAATACAACGACCTTTTTATTCTGCCTTTCCCATGCACAGCCAGAGACCCCCCTCCCCCCTTCCCCGCACAAACTTAATATCGGAAAGACGCATTTAGGGAGGGAAATGGGGAAGGGATAGAAATCCTTAGGATCAACTTGAAAACGAAGCCCTCCGCTGTAGGGAAGGGGAGATGGGAGAAAAGAGAACTACCCTCTGCAATTAAAGCACGATCTAATTGGGAAGAAGGGGGAGAGAGAGGAAAAAGGAGAGAGCTATATCGCAGTATCAGTCAGTCCTCTCGCTTTTGCAAAATATTAGCTACTTAAGTTCTTTCGCTTCTGCAATGGGCTGTAATAAAAAAGGATGGGGGAGGAGGGGAAACAGAGTCGGGGGGGGAGGGTGTCTTTGAAGCTAGGCAGAAAGAAGAGGATCCAGAACGCTCGTACTTACCGATTTGCAGGAGCGATTTTAGCACCCCTAAAATAAATAAATAAATACCATTTGCAAAGGCTGGAGTTTAAGGATTGCTGGCTTCACTCTGTTTCTTTCTTTCTGTCTCTCTCCCTTACTCCTGCTGAGGCTGAGGCGAAAGGAAGGGGGGGGGAAGGCAAGCAAGCAAGCCTGAAACGTGCTGGGAATGCAATGAGCTCCTCAATGAGCTTCTTTAGGATGCAGAGCTGCTGTTTGGCACACTCAATGGAGGAGGGAGGAGAAGGGGGCTGCTGTAGGCTCCCAGCGCTGGTGCTGCTGCTTTCTCAGGGCCCCACCAGCCGCACATCCTCGGGAGGGCGAGGGAGGGAGGCTCAATCGCGGCGGAGAACCTCGGGCTTCTCTCTCTTTCTCTCCGTGCGTGTTGCCCTGGATCAGGCTTTTCCACGTCATGAAAATGAGCTTCAAGAAGGGGAACAAATGAAGGGGACGCGCCTGGCACCAGGTCGGGGGCGCGCATTTGGGAAACCCTGACTGTACAGATTTTTTTTAAGGGAGCGGAGGGGGGGGACGCTCGGTGGGGGTGGGAGGAGGAATGGGAAATAATCAGGCTGGGGAAAGCCAAGAAGAAGGAGGAAGGAGCAGCCGCCAGAAATTCCCTCACCCCAACTCTCAAGGAAAACACAATCCCTGGGCTGCCAGCTGCAAATTCCAGCAGGGCTCTCGTGGTGCGGGGAGATCAGTGGGGGGAAGGCATCTGGACAGCGGCCTCCAGATGTGGCCCTTTCCGCGCCCAGGCGCCGCTTCCAAGCCAACAGATCAGTTCATAGAGAGCCGTAGACCGCCGCTCTCCGGCGCACCCCGCACGCCTGCGTGTCCCAAGGCGAAAGCCCCGGACTCGGCGCCTTGGCCGAGGCAGTTGCTCCCTCCTCGCCTCGCCTCGCTCTCCTGGATCCCTCTGCGCCGCGGGCGCCCTTTTTTCATTGCTGCGCCGCAGCTCCAGCCTTCAGTCTTCCCCCGGGCCCGGCCGCCTCCTGGTCGCTGCTTTCAACTTTCAAAGGAGGCGAAAAGCGAATGGCCGGGAAGAGACCCGGAATCGCTCGGGGAGCAGCGGCACGTTTTGCATCCCGCCACCGAGCACGGCAGCCGCGGAGAAGGGGAGGGTTTAACTCCTTCGCCGCCGCGCGGTTGTTTCTTTCCCCCTTCTCCCGGGCTGGCTTTTGTGCGTGTGCGCGGCGGCGCTGCCCGCGCAGCAAACCGCGCAGGACCCTGCCTGGCTCCGGGAAGAGCCTAGAGCCCCGCTGACATTTCTGCACGCCGGAGGCAGCAAGCAGGTAACGCCGTTTGGGTGCGAACCAGGGCCGGGGGAAAGTGACCCGGGGTGGGCGGGAGCAGATGCTTGGCGAGTGAAGAGCTGCCCCTCGGCAGCGGATCCCTGGACGCAGCTGAGAGGCAAGAGCCCGTCCCCAGGTGCCCTCGGCTGGAAGAGAGCCGGCGCGTTCCGTTGTCGGGGCGAAGATCCCTTGAAGCCGCAGTGGGGCTATTGGGATTCACGTCTCAGCCCCGCGCCGTGCACTTCAAAGATCAAATTCAGATTTGGGGGGTTTTCCTCTCCCGACGGCGGGGCAACGGAGGTCGGGCAAGGGGAGGCACCGGGTGACGCTCCATACGCTTGGCTGAACGGGCTTATTTCCCCACTCCGACACTTCGCTCCCCTTTGCATAGGCACGGGCATGCCCACGGGAGACGCTCTCCATCCCCCACGAAGGGGACCCGCTCCGTAACTTGATCTGGACGCGGCGATGGCATTCTGCCCCGCGTCCAGCCCACCTCTGCGGGGAGCTGCGGGAGAGCCTCCAGGCACGTGGCGAATCGACCATCCCTCCCGGAACCTCTAGCGCCTAGGTCCAGAGCCTCGGCTCCGGTTTTAAACCAAACATCCCCCCTCTCCGCTCCCAAGGGCTGGGTAAACGCGCCGGAGACAGGCTTGGCTGGGATCGGTGACAAGGCAGCAGGTGGGTACAGATATAAAAAAGTTGGTAGGCAAAAAGCCCCGCTGTCCTCGCTCGCTGCTGTCTCCCAAACCCGGGCCCCAGTGCCCGCTCTGTTAATATCCTACCCCTTTGCCCCCCCCGGCCCCTATCTCTCGCATCAGTGACGCCCCCAGATGGTTTTACAGGTCCGAGGCGCCCGGGGAAGGTTGCAATATGGAAGCGGCACGACTCGCTAATTAAAATGCTGCATCATTCCTTTCCGGGCGCTCTCCGGAGCAGCCTTTGGTGCCGTCAGGCGACATGCACCGGGCGCTTCTAAAAAGGGGGGGCGCTGGAAACAGGCTGCTCTCTCGAGAAATAAGAGGGAAGAAATACCCGGACGGGTTGTGTGAGAATTGCTGCTCTCCGGGCCACGGGTCGCTCTCCCGCGGCTGCCCGAGTAACGCTGCGGGGTTTGCCATGCGCTCGCGAAAGGTCAGTGTGATGGCCCACGCCGCACTGCCATGGCCCTACGGCCTGCCGCAGGCAGCTCGCCAGTGCCGGACGCTGCAGTCAGCCTGGGTTGCCCATCCCGCGCCATGGTTTGCAGCGGGCCAGCTGCAAACGGCCGCGGCCCGCAGCGATCCGTGCGGAGGGCTAAACGCTCACCGGGGTTTGCTCCGAAGGGCTGGGCGGCGGGAGGTGTCATCACGACCACAATGGCATAACCTTGTACTTTCACCCCCCCGCGCCCGACCAGCAACTTTCATCAACGGCCCCAAAGCGGGCTTGGCATCCTTTTCAGTGGCTCTGCCTTCAAGTTTTGCCGAGGGATTGGGGCGCTGGGGGCGGGGCGGGGGATGGTGGTTGAACACGGATAGAAAAGCTCTGCATGGCGCCTACTCTGTCACAAAAGGCCTCCTGTGAGCCAAATCTTCGCAGGCTCAGCGGGTCCAAGGCCACCCCCTTTTTATTTTAAACCGGAGTCCTCTCGGATGGAGCAGGAAAGGATCCGGTCCCCAGGAGCCTAGAGGTGTGGGGGGGCTACTCCTGTGCATGTCTTTTCCCCCTTCTGTGAGGATGTCACACACTGCAACCTCTGCCTGGATCCTCCCTGAATCCACCGCAGGTGGGCTATCTCCCTTCAGTCCCACCGTACCCTTTACCCGTGTCCCGGGAGCGGGGGCAGAGGAGGACAGATCCAGCTGCTTTCTCCCAGCGTCAGCCAGGCGGCGAAATGCACGGAGAGGGGGAGGAGGACGAGAGGACAATCCCCGTGGTTCTAGATGCTAAAAGTCTGCAATTTCGGTTTAGGGTACTGCAGTCAAACCACACGGCTAAGGATTGCAATCAACCAGCGTGGGGAGCAGTGTGTCAGGTAACAACTCAGCGCTTGGCTAGGGGGATCTTCGAGGAGGGAGGGGAGATTCCTTAGAAAGGAGACAGAGGCGTCATCCAAAGCAGGCCTGATTCCAAAGTGCTCCTTAACGGCCACGAATTAGCCGGGATGGGAGGGATTAGACGTTCTTTACCAGCGGCTGTGGCTCGCCGGGCGAGAGATTCTGTTATTAAAAGGAGAATTGCTTGTCTGCGATCAGAATCGTACCAACCAGATCCGTGTTTAACTCCAGTTCAGATACAGTGAGAGCGACCTCTCTGATTAACTAGAAACTAGGATCCCCCCCCCCATTCTCCCCACGACAAGAATTTCAACCTTCCTTGCCCCCAGCACGGGAATAAGGAAATCGCGGAGAGGTCATGTCTCCAAATCTCAGCCCAAGCAAAAAGCCAGAAATGCTTTTATGTTTCTGCTTGTTTTGTCGACATACAACCTGCTCAGCACACGATCCGTGTTGAATGATTGGCAGGGCATATGTCAGAGCGATGTAGCCTAGACTGGGACCGCATCTCTTTTTATTATTTTGATTTTGACTGGTAAATGAGCTGCTTCCTTGCAAAATCGAACCCAGTCCTAGGGCTATAAACTCAGTTAAAGGGCATCTGATCTGTGTGGAGGTTGACAGATGCCCTTCCATCTATTTGCAGCACATCCTTCCACCTTAGCTATAGTAGATAAAATGTATCCTTGTTTTTAAAAAAAAGCAACAAAAGGAAGCCGTGGACAACTTTTGTGACAAATTAGAGGAGGGTATCTGAGCAATTATTGCACCTTTTTTAAAAGTACTATTACAACATTTCATTTCCACTGGAGGCGACCATTTCTCCCCACTGCAGTCATTCTAATGCAGTCATTTAATGCTTCATTCAATCTGCAGTGTAAACCAACTCGTTTCATTTTTAATGGATTCCCTATATAAGTGCCAATGGTTGGGAGAAAAAGGAAGATTTCTACCAACCTCTCTATGCCTGCCAAAGAAATATTCCTAGCTTTAATAGTATCTTTTACCTCCAGCACTCTGTGGCCAGGGTGAATGCAATAAATAGTGCAAGGACAAGGGAAACTCATGGCTGCTGTAATTATTATATATAAGAGTAGCTTTCTAGCTTGCTTTATATTTTGGAAAGCCATCCTGCAGCTTAGTCTTTACAAGAATTTTGATGATCTTTATTTAGCAGTATTTTAGATGTAGCCTAAGCACATGCAGTGTTTCAGGGTCTTTATGCATTTCTGTTTAATAATCACTATGTAACCACGCATGTAATATGCATCTAACACAGGCACAGTCTGCATAGAGAAGACAGAGTGGGAGCAGTACTGAGATGAGATTCATCAGTCTTGGTGAACATGTGGTATCCCAAGTGGGAGGAGGTGAGACAGAGACACAAGTGGGCTGTGAAGCTGATTAATTTGTGCAGCAAATTCCACACCTAAAAGTGTTTGGGAAGGATTCCAGCTGGACAGCCTTGGAGGTTGGAGTTGTCTGTTTATCCACAGATCAGGCACCACAGGGACAAGGCAAGCTTCCCTAAACCATCCATAGTGTGTTTCAACATTCATCTGGAAGGACCTACCTCTGGGAGTAAGAGCATACTTCAGCTTTTGGCTTCTCTCTTGAGCATGCTAACAAAGGTGTCACCAACTGCCGTGGTGATTTTGTGCTGCAGACATCTTGCCATTTGTAACTAAGGCCCTGAGTCCATCTCCCATTGAAATAGAATGGCATGACTTTTAATGAGTTCTATGGGAGCAGTAGAAACTCCTAGATGGAGGCCATCATTGCTTTCCCCAGGCTATAAAATGTCATTAGTGACTACAGACCTGAGCTAAATTCAAACCAGCAAGGAAGAGGTAAAAGGCTTCAAATCCCATTACTAGTCCACTGATCCATTCATTTGCCCTGTGAGATGCCACTTTGTCTGTTCCGTTAAGATAAATGTAGTTAAAATTGAAATTTTATTTCCTATGGGGGAAAAGCTGACTTTAGGATCATGTACGTATAGATAGTTTAGACTGAGAATTCTAAAGAATATGGTGAAAAAGAAGAACCACATTGTAGTATCTCTTGGCATAATATGTTAATTGAACACTTTGCATAGCGTAAACATTTTTTCAACATTATTTAGTTCATTTATCAGATGGAACAAAATTTACCCGACTGGATTTATCCACACTACTGTGGGAAAAACCATTTATCCTATAAGCTGAGTCACACTGGTCTAATTCTATTTTAGAAACCACAATCTCCTTTGCTCCGATACCAATATGTCAAATCAATTTCCAGTGGAAACAAACTGTACGACTGGTGGTGGGACATATGTGGTCAGACATAAAGGACTGAATCTTTCAGTTCTAAACTCACTGAAGTCAGTGTAAACATTCCCATTCACTTCAAGGTGAGAAGAACTGGACCTTAAGGACCCAATCCAACGTCCACTGAAAATAAAGGGAGTCTTTCCATCCATTTCAATAGGAGTTGGGTAAGGCCCTAAATTAAAATTATTTCAGCCTTCTTCAACTGAAGGCTAAACATCCTTTGCACTATACAGTACAGATATCTATTTCATTTATAAATACAAACACAGATTAGTTTAATTATATAAATTTTTGTGAACACATATGAGATTGACGATACATAATCTATAAAAATTGGGAATTTCAAAGGAGTTAAGGGTGTTAGGTATCCAGCTGAAATTCTTTAGGATTTGGACATTTAATTCCCTAAAGGCCATTTGAAAATCCAAACCATATTCTTTATAATTATATAGCCCTCAGTTATTAGCAAATAATTACACATTACAGAGTATCAATCTATATTTTCCATAGTAGATCCATCATAACTGAGATAGCAGAATGACACGCAATGTACTTTTGTTATATGTAAATATTAGATCAAAGATACAGAAATGTAAGTTATCACACATTACTAATTTAGAGGTCCTGAACTAATTTATGTTGAATTTAAGGACAATTTTCATGAAATTTACATAGAAACCCCCCCCACACAGGGACTCTTATATAAATTACATGAAATCAGTTTATAGCTATAGGGATTGTTTGCTGCAAAGTATTTGAAGGTATAAGCAGAACTAAAAGGAGCTGAACAGAAGGGAAAACAAGGAGGATTCAAACTGGATGGCAAACACCAAATTATGCATGCAAAATGTGATTTAATGCAATATTATTTCTTAAGATAGAAAGATGCCACATGCCAATCTTTTGCACATCCTCTATATCTGTGAAAAGATGCACCATATTCAGTGCTTTCTCAAAAACTTTAAGTGTCACTGTCTTTCCTTCTCCAAACTTACGTATTTTAGATGTCCTGGGTGAGTTGGTATTACTACTTAACATTAAGAAATTGATTGCAGTAACTATTTATTAGCTAAATGAGTTATTCTGAGAAAATGGAAATCTGCACTTCCTCTCTCATACACAGACTGGTTTAGTGAGCTCTCTACTACTGAATTAATGGGGAGAAATTGACTCTGTCTAATACAGACACTTGGGAAAAATATGAGCATGTCTGGCCACACATGAAACTATTGCATACTTTTGTGGAATAGTATATTTTAGTCCCCAACACTCATAGGTTATTATTCCCATTTATTTATCTATTTAGTCATTTAAATAATTAATACCCTGCATGACCTCTATGGGTTCAGGATTTGTTTGTTTGCTTGTTTGTTTTTGTTGTGTGTCTTCCAGGTTTTGCAAATAATGAACTTTGAATTTTGTTATTCATATGCTATTTCCATCATGTGCATGCATTTATATATGTTTTGTTTTGTTATGTGTTTATATTTTATATAAAAGCAACAATAATCAAGTAAATGAAAGAGAAAGGTAGACAAAGTTAGCTAACAGTGAACAGATGCATGACATAATATAAAAAATCCAGGCCATGTGAACATTTCAGGAGCAAATTTTAACTAATGGTAAAATAGTCTTGAACATTTTCTCTCTTATATTAGGAAAAGATAAACTACTTTTTTTCCATTTCAGCATACAACCCACAATTTTAAAAAACATACAAACTTTTGTTTTGGCCAATATCAGAACCCCCTGCTTCCTCCCTCCAATTTATGTGTGAGTGTCTCATTGACCTTTATTAGGGTAATATGCAGGCATGGTTGTGCATGCACAAGTCCCTGTGACAGCAATGAGAGTTCCATGTATGGATCAAAGGGAGAATAATTCCCTTAGGTTGTTCCCAGAAATAATGAACTATCTCTGTTATAATGCAGAAGTGTGGGATCTTCAGAGGCTTTTATGCTCCAAATAGAGATTTCTGCAGCATGTCAACTGCAACCACATTGGTGCCAAAGTACTGCATCGTTTTTGGTGAAGCCAAAGCAGGATAGTTTTAATCCCCTGCAACACAAATTCAGATTCTGCTACACTGAATTAGGTTGCGTGTCGATGATGTGAAGGAGGAACGGAGATTTGGAAATTCTTTCCACAGCAAGAACCACAGACCTAAGATTCAAGTGGAAGGAAGAAGAGGATTTAAAATGAGATCTACTGCCTTGTTCACGTGCTAAGATTCTTAGGAAATGTGGAATATTATCTTTCGATCCCTCTGAGTGGAAGCTTTCATCCAACATCCAATGGTACTCATGTAATATCAGATTATTTTCCCAAGTATTTGGGAAATGTGTGGTGATTTTCTTTTGCAACTACTAGTGCTGAGTGTGTTTTTTGCCAGTAGATCTGTCATCTGTGCATGCCACTTTCTTTACTTCATTTGAGCATGTGAAGAGAGAAATTGCCCAAGAGCATGCAGTGGAATCACCAGTACGGATTTGCAAGGCATCCGTTTATGGCATTAGAGTTGCCAGAATAGAAACATCAGCAAGAACAAATCATGTCAGGGCAATTCACCAGCATTATGCCATAACACCAATCATTTAGTAATGTATATTGCTAGAAGCTGCTTCTGTCTTACTGAATACTGTCTGACGAAGGACACTTGCTGCTCAAATGACAAGAAAAGCTTATATTTGAAAAAGGAAAGAAGGTGCTGCAGTCCAATTTAACAATCCAGTTCCACCCTTTCCATGGAGAAACATCTGTCACAGCTGTTGTCACATCTGTGGATCCTGGATGGGTCTCATTAGACACCTGCGGATTCACCAGCAATAACTGGCTATCATTTTATTGAAAGACAATCATCCTTGAACTTCAAGGACAGAGTTGAATGCCAACACATTTGGAATTGCTATTTTGATCAGTCCTTATCCTACTCCCAGTGAAGTTAATGGTAAATTTTCTATTGGTTTTAGGGGCAGATCTTGTGTTCTTTTTGCTCCCAAAATTCTAGTTGAATTTAATGAGCGTTTTGGGTGAGTAGAAACGGAGGATCAGACCCAGTTTTTGTCACTCTCAGCAGTCATTATTCACTATACATTAAGGAATGAAATGTACATGATCCCACATTCCATCCTTACAAATGCAAAATTCCCAACAAAATCAATAGGAACTTTTCATGAAAAATAGGCACAGAAGGGTGCCTAAATAGATATAACAACATTAAAAAATAATGAGCCTTAAAAGAAATCTAAGCCAATCTCCTGAGGATAAGTTTGCATACCTATTTCAACAGTACACATATAGTACTGCAAACCTAGAGCATTCAAAATCATGAGTTAGTTCCCCCCAAAATCCTTAGATTGGCTTTAAAATCCTGAAATTATATATATATAATGTAAGGATCTTGCCTTCATGATTGCAGAGAAAAATTTGGAAACATTTAAGTGCCGTCTAGTTTTTGAGCTATAGGATTCACATTTGCAAACTTTTCTCTGCAATTACGAGGGCTAGAAACTTACATTTAAAAAGAAAATTAAAGCTGAAATGCTCATGTAATCACCTTTTTCCAAGAGCTGGGGCTTTAAGAAAAGTACCAGATATCACAAGACTTGCAACAGAAGGATAAGTGCTGGTAACTCTGAAGATAGACACACACAAAAATTCCCTGCTCTAAATGGATGTAAAATAGTGATATACTATATTGTAAAAGTTTTAACAAACTCAGAATTCCACAGGTACCTTGGGTGTATTAAATATTAGCTATTCTAAAAGAAAAATGAAACTTCCTGTTCTCTGTTGATTTAACTAGTCTAAAAATCCAAGGAATAAATTGTTTATCGTTCATTAATTTGCAGGGTACACAGTGCCCAAGCATCAAATAACATACTATTTCTTCCACGGTCCAAGGTTTAGCAGGAACACTGCTGAGGAACAGTGTAAATAAAACATATAATGAAATCATAAACTAAAAGACCAGATATTATTTTAAAATACCAGAGCATAAATATGTGTCATATCTGTCCTCTGAACTGTCAGCAAAAATCGTCGATATTCATTTTATTTTGAAAGGACTCTCTTAGTCACATTGAATAGCCCCTTACTCCTTGAGTAGTCTGACAGAAGAAACCAAGACAGCTCACTGATTATGGAGGTGCCCCCTCAACATAGCCTGCCCCAATCTGACCCTGCTAGACAACAACCAGTACAGCGATAGTCCTGTTCTTGCTGTTTAAGCCAGAAGATGTATAGTAGAACTGGGAAAATTCAGTGTTCATTTGCTTTATTAACTGCTTTTGTTTTGTTTTATAAAATGAATGAAAATTAATTTACAGCAATTATTTCTTGCACCAGGCTAGCTGAAGCATCCACCTGCAGAGGCCAACTGGGAGCAAGGAAATGGCTTGCCATGATGATTAATGACAATTGCTTGTATTGTATTGTAGAAATGCCAAGGAGTTCCAATTATGGACCAGGGTCATATTGTGCTTTACAAACACGGAACAAGAAAGGCAATCCCTGCCCCCTGAAAGTTTACAGTTTATGTAAATATCTATGTGAATGCATGCATGGTCATCCTCTTTTGTGCTAAAAAATTCGGGCAACTGGGGGCCTGATTCTGGTCTCTCACCAGTTTTATAAATCATTCGTTTCAAAAGCAGTTATTGTGTTGTTAATTTCCAGAGTCCTACAGGAGATCTAAGTTTAGCAACATCTCTAGTAAAGCCACATGCATCTA
This sequence comes from Mesoclemmys tuberculata, assembly GCA_007922155.1. NCBI lineage: Eukaryota > Metazoa > Chordata > Testudines > Chelidae > Mesoclemmys > Mesoclemmys tuberculata. The sequence goes on along the minus strand of ML675649.1, from coordinate 17,141,210 downwards.
TAACTATCAGAATATCTTCTACACTTGTATACAGTCTCCCTGTCTGGTCTTCTTTCAGTGTTGTGTCTCTGGCTAGGCTCTGCTTAGGTACAGCTGCTTCAACCTTTGACAGCTGCTTAGGTGAGGCAACTGGTTGAGTCTTTTGCTACTTTTGTACCACTGGAATCCTAACTGAAAGCATCGCCCCCTTGTGTTAGGAACTGTGCAATCACAGTATAAGAGATTGTCCCTGGCTTGAAAACTTTACAGTGTAAACAGACAAGACAGACAACGGCAGGGAGGGGAAACAGAAGCTCCAAAATGTGAAGTGACTTGACCGATGAACCACAGCAGCTCATTGGCAGAGCTGAGAATAGAACCCAGGTCTTGACCCACTAAACTTTAGCCAGGCAGTTAGTTTGTCTCTTTTGTGAGAGAAGCTTTTTGTCAATTAGTTAAAAAACTTATCATTTAAAATACATTCACGAGGATGTCCAAGGCCAAAGAGCCGTTTTTCTGCGTGCATGCAATCTCCCTCCTGGCAGTTTAACATTAGAGCCACTTCAATCATTACAGTAGAGTCATTCCTGATTTACAGTGATGTGAGGTGCTCACATGAGCTGCTCATTAATGTCCAGTTAAAAAAGTATAACTGAAAAGCACAAAGAAACTGTCTCCTTAGCTACAAACAAATTAAACAAAGCAGCAGAACTGCAAAAATGCAGAGTCTACAGCCGCACATTCCTGGCCTGATTCTCTCCTTCCTTGCACCTGTGCAAAACCAGTGAACACTACTAGATCAGAATAGCAGCATTTTACATTCAGCTTGCACATGTGTAAATAATTCTATTTGGCAGTGGAGAATGGGGTCCACTAGGACTGATTAAAAAGAAGGGAAAAAGATAAAGGCTTTTGCACGCTGGTTTTCATTTTACCATTTAAAACTGTCACCTCTTGAATTTCTTTATACATTTTTTAATGTGTCAAAATTATGAATAGCATATAACATTTTAAAATGCTCATTAGACTAGCCTTACACAAAACAATGCAATTCTAGTTTTATAACAATAATTAATGTTTCATTTCATGCAGTTTTACGAATTATCCATATAAAGCACGGTTTTAGGGAAAGCTGCTTAGAGAGATTTCAGGGGACACTAATCCACAGGACTTTCATTGAAATACTAAACACAAAGTCATATGAAAACGTTATCATGGCAAACCTAATTGAAACAAACCACAAAGATCTCAAACACACTCTGTAGGTTCAGAATTATGGATTTGCTATTTATATTTGTTGGAAGATCTTTAACACTACATCATTTTGGTTTGTTTGTACTTAGGAATAAATTAGTTATTAACATACAGACACACAATTTATATATAGAAACCCTGATTAGTGTTTTCCTCTTCTTTCTGCTCCTGCAGAAAAATAATTAACAATATTGACACTGTTAAACAGTCATTGTTTACACTTTCAGCTTTTGTGGGTGGCCAACTATTTATGTTGCAAGACCCTAAGCAGAGATCTGTGAGGAGAGAGCACACACATATACCACAAACACCAGAGGACTGCTTTTGTGCAGGCTGATATTATTTAAAGCAAGAACATGGGTTTTCCACCCTCTGAAAATATTGGTGAATATCACACTGCATCGTAACTACCATGCTAGATCCAGTTTGCTGCAAAAGCCTGCAGGCTCCCCCAGGTGGCGCTTTCATGTCCTGTTGTCCCAGGGCTAAGGTTGGTCATTTACCAGCAAAAAGGTTAGAGCTAGCAGAGGAATTTAGGTTTAGGAGCTCAGAAGGCTGATCCCAGAGCAGTGGCAGCCGTAGCCTTTTGGAGTTAGTCACACATTATTCCCAGGAAGAGAAAGCAACAGCTAGTGTGTGAGCTGGTCTTCCAGTATTAGCAGGCAATTTCTCTGTTTCCTAAGTACAGCCCCAATTGTCAGAAAATACCGAATGGAATCAAGTAGGGAGGGAGAGGAATTGTTTAAGTTTAGTACTAATATAGGCACGAGGACGAATGGGTACAAACTGGATATTAGGAAATTTAGACTTGAAATTAGACGAAGGTTTCTAACCATTAGGGGAGTGAAGTTCTGGAATAGCCTTCCGAGGGAAGTAGTGGGGGCAAATGACTTATCTGGCTTTAAGACTAAGCTTGATAAGTATATGGAGGAGATGCTATGATGGGATAGTTTAATTTGAGCAATTGATTTGGATTATCAGCAGATAAGTCTGCTTAATGGTCTGTGGGAATGTTGGATGGGATGGGAACTGAGTTACTGCAGGGAATTCCTTTTTGGGTGCTGGCTGGTGAGTCTTGCCCACATACTCGGGGTTTAGCTGATCGCCATATTTGGGATCGGGAAGGAATTTTCCTCCGGGGCGGATTGGCAGAGGCCCCGGAGGTTTTTCGCCTTCCTCCGCAGCGTGGGGCATGGGTCGCTTGCTGATCGATTCCCTGCAGCTTGAGGTCTTCAAATCTCACTTTTGAGGATTTCAATAACTCAGTCATGGATTCGGGGTTGTTATATATGTGTATGGGTAGGGTTTTGTGGCCTGCCTTGTGCAGGAGGTCAGACTAGATGATCATATTGGTCCCTTCTGACCTATGAGTCTATGAGTCTATGAGTCTAAGTATCCTCAAAACAAGCTTTTTTTTTCTTTGTATATGACTCTGTTTGCTTGTGTGTGTGTGCTTCATACAGTTGTGCCTATGATACACATTTTCACTAAGCCTAGCTCATTAATGCACATTATATATGTATTGGATGTAATGGATATATATATATATATATCCAAATGCAATATACATGGAATACGCACCCACAGGAGAGTTTTTGTAGTAAATAATTTTCAATTCTTTATTCCCGTGTATAACTGACTTGTATCTCCACTTCATCCACCCTTTTGAATGATTTGATCCTTGCTAATGTATTTAAACAAACTTTATTTTCTCTGATGGGTGATTATTCACATCCATGTGCTTTGATATAATGCAAATGCAGGGCCAAATTATGCCTATTTAACTTGGGTGTAAATAGTGAGTAATTCTTCAAGTCTGAACTTTCTCTCAGATGGCACCAAAATAAGTGAGCAAATACTGGCTCGAACAGAACAGATAAAAATAAAACAAGCAGCGGGCAAAGCCAATTATGTTCCACATTGCCTAGGGATGGTCAACCTAATTTACAGTTGACAGTGATTTGATGGACTGAATCATATTTTTTGACCTAGCATTTGGAGTAATTTTTATTGTAAACCAATCATTACAATATAAGACTTTCAGTACCATCAGTGTCACCATGACAGATTCCCACACCAGCATTAGCTTTGCTGCTAGGGTTTTTCCTCCCATTCTTCATTGCTTGGCATGTTCTAGGAGGTAGCAGGACGTGTTGTTCCCTGACTCTGTCCTCAACACAAGCCCCGGGCATGGCAACTAATGGGTCGTGCTATGCCAAACATTACAGTTTTGTCAGTGGGGAGATGTTACCAGTCTTTTTGCTTGTCATTTTTTAGTGGCACCGAATTTAGCTTGTCTGTTAAGTTTGTAACTGAAGAACACCAGTTTGGGGGCTTGGTAGAACATTTTAACTCTCTTCCTCATCTCAGATCCTCTCAAACTTTGCCCCTGTATGTGGTTTTATTCTTTTGTTGGGTTATATTTATTTCCTCTCCTAAATATTTTGGGCTAGATTGTGTCCCATTGCTGTGCTGCCCGGGAGCATCCAGGGAAGGAACTGCAGATCATCGAATTGCCTCCCTTGCTTCGGGGGGGGGGGGGGTAGTAATTTGCTGTTGGGTTATGCCAATTGCAAATAACTGTCCACTTCCATACTGGCTCAAGCCTGTAGTCTGGCATGCTGGAGTGCAGTGATAAGGCTCTGTCCACTCCCTCCTACCTGCAGGAAGGAGCAGATGTGATGCACCTTTAACCTTGCATGCATTGACCCAAGGTTTTAGTGTATGGGCTTCAGATGGTGTCTTGCTCCCCCTTACTTTCCCGTATGGGCACACAGTCTGGCCTTTATGAACAGAAGACAAATGACACTCAATTTATTTTCACCCATTATTAACAATTTAACAGTATTATTACTGTTTCCTCAAGGGGCCTGATCCTTGATTTTTCAAAGCTGTTGGGGCTGGCTACTCTGCAGAGGACAAACACTGTGCTTAGGTGGTAAGCCCCAATGTATGGCACAGAAATAAAAGGAAGCTTGGTGAAGGCTGTGGGCGAAGGGGAGAAGGGAAGATGAAACATGCTGTCCTTGAACATGAGAGGTTTTGCATTAGCCTCCTGCTAAAATCGGGGGCTGGTAGTTAGGATGTAGTGCAAGTGCAGAGGACTTTGCCTAATTATTTTGATCATGTTTTTGTTTTAGCTGTTAAACTTTGGATTTCTTTTTTTCCTGTCCAATATCTGGTAAAGATTTCTTATAAAATAATAGCTAGGCATCCTGCTGCATGTAACAGGGAGAATAAAAGACCATAGTTATGCAAAAACCCTCTGGTGTAGCAGCATTTGGGACAGATTGCCAAGATTTGCTGTAATTGATATATATATCAATACCTATAATCCATCCAAAAAGCTATGTGAAAAGAACATTATTAAGGGTTGTAAAGTGAAGCACTCAGAAGTGAGGAAATGCCACAATTGTGGTAACCAAATGTACCCTTAATTATTCTCTTCATGTTATTGAATTTTTATAGGGCGTTTAATTATCTGATCACATTTTTTTCACCCAGGATAAAAAAAAAACCCAGGGTAGAAATAGAGAAATTTATATATTTTTTGCAGTAGGACACTTGGTGACACATCTAAACATCAGTTAATTGACCTTTGGTTACATGGGTTTATGTACTTGGAGTCAAACCTAAGGTCCTTTCTCAGTTTTTACCTATTCCTTATTCAGACAAACTCGCGTTCCTTGTATACAGCCTGATGTTAAAGTCTGCTTTAAGAAAATCCTAGTTTGGTCCAGCAACATCTCTTAATGGACTGACATTCACAAATGGGTGAAGAGAGCTTCACTAGGTCCCCGGGTTATGGTACCACTAAGTGAGGTAAACAGGTGGAGTGGCTATGAAGAAGGGAAGCCGCGCCAAAGTGCTTCAGGAAAGAGGGCTCTGCGTTAGTCTGAAATACATCGGTACAAAGGAGATGAAGCTAAGGCCACATGTACATGGGATTAATACCTGAGAATCTCCTCATAGAGGGTGCAAGTGGGAAGCAGATGCTACTCCAGGCCATAGTTTGGTGTTGGATTTACAAAGAAGACGCATCACCCATGCAAAGTCTATTTATATGTGTATGTGAATTTGTGTGTGCATGTGGGGAACATGCTAGGTGGCGAGTTTCAGCCAAATTGCAGGAGATCTGGCTCCTGTGACGGGGTGGATGTCAGAACACTAGCAAATTAGCTGTTTGGGATTGTAAAAGTATTCTGTTTAGATCTATGTGTGGATGTAAGATCACAATTTTGCCCAATAAGCGCCTTAAATGGCTACAACTCCAATGGCAAACGATAACAAACAATCGTTGCAGATTTGTTTCAAGCGCAAACATGTTAAAAAGATGGATTGCCTCAGGCAGAGCAGTTAGATGGTCTTACTCTTCTTGCTTTATAAGTGCATGTTCATGTTCCCAAATAAATATTCCTTCTCTCAGTTCTCTGAAATAAGCATGCTGCTCAGGAAATGTGCAACTGAAATGAGTTACTTTAACTGATGAGATGCCTACTTAGGAAAAACATGTCTCTCCTAGAGGAAATTCATGACAATGAACAGTGCTCCTCTAAGAGATGTCAGATGATGAGCTAGCTACAAAGCAAAAAAAGGACTCAGCAGCAATGTTTTAAAGCCTGTTCTCAGGAGAGGTGTTCTGCTGTCCAGTTTATGCACATTATGGGCTGGGTCTTTCTCCCGCTGACTTCAAGGGGTTTTTAAATTGATGTCAGTGGGAACAGAAGCAGGTGCTTTACACTCATACAGTTGATTAAATTCATATTTAGATTGCAGAAGCAGTTAAAGATGCTCATAAATATGCACTAAACCCCAAAAGACATACATTGAACAACTATTAGCCTGGTTTGATTGGGTGAGGTGTGTGTACAGCAGTGCTGTCTGCATTTCTTAGCCTGAAGGCCAAACATATTATTTCAAAAAGATCAAGAGGCCACAGTCAATACCCTGGAGCAGATTCCCTGCCTTGCACTCTGTGGCTCTCAGATGGCACTAAGGGCACAAGAACCACCCCCAAATCTCCTCTTGGGGATTTCACCAGTGGACACAATGCTGGTGTGGCTGGTCCCTAAACTTCCCTCCTCACACCCTGGCGCAGTGGGAGTGGACAGGGGTATTTTCTAAGATGGGGAAGAGGAGTGGTTGGAGCTTGCTATACTCCAGCTGTCCCTAGGTGGCTGGGGCAGAGAATGACTGAGCCTGGGTTATTTATTAGCTTATCCTCTGCTCCCCTTCTTATTGACTCTCCTGGGTGACTGTGTCGGGAAAGAAAGCTAGCCTTTGTTAGGTGCCCTTGTGGGCTCAGTTAAGCTCCTATCCTGCTTTCCTATGGCTCTCACAGCCTGGTAGGAATGCAAATAGTAGAGCAGCCAAAGCTATTCTCTTCTCCCTCCCCTACAGTGCAGCAGAAAGCCAGCAGAGGAGCTGCAGTAAGTAAAGAACAACAGCTGGCTCACAGCATTGTTGCTCTGGGTCTGCTGGGACTGTTTTGTGAGGCAGTTGTGTAGGTGCTGGCTGTAGCGATGGGGTTGATTCAGCCGCTTCCATTTCGAGATTGCAACTGATGATCAAATGCAAATTGACAGCCCTCTTGACAGCCACAGTTTAAAGACTGGAGGAACACATGTTGGAACACCGCTGATATAGACTGAATGTCTATGCTCATGAGTAACATGGCCTAAGTGTCTGCATTCCACTCAGCAGGTGCACAGGAGAACCCATTTAATCAAATGACTTTCTGCTGCAGAAGTGGACATCATGAAGCCCGCCATGCCAATGGCATCATGGTTTCCATAGCAACTAACGTACTTCAGTCCGAGAAAAGCAGAGAAAGACTCAGTGTAAGATCAGACCTGAACAGCATCAGAAAAATATAGTTTTAGACTGCACGTGCATGGCAGAAACAAATTATGTGAAGGTGTGGATGGGTACCCTATAAAGTATTTATTTATATATTTATTTATTACCTCCCTCCTTCATCAACAGAGGACCCACCCTAAATTTATGGCAATGAAAACTTTATAGACACTGGCCCACAGGGTGGGATTAACCCATCACCGAGCCCTAAGTGAACAAAGGGTTGCAGTGCTGCTCAGGTTTGGTGTGGCCATTACTCCAAGATGATGGAGGGGTGGCTGGGTCAAATTTGAGTGAGTGGAGTTGTGAACTGGCACACAGGGTCACAGCACCTCTCAGGGTTCCCTCTTCTACCGAATGTGGGCCTTGTGCATGTGCCTCATTTGCAGGTGCGTTAATCTGGCCCTGTACTCCCCCACAATACAGATATAATCTTTTCCTCCTACCTTCACCTGCCCTTCCTCCTCCTTCTTCCTCATCTCTCCCTTCTCTTCCCCATTCTTGCTCTTTAGACAAACAGAAAGAACCTATTCTATTACGGTGGTAATTCCTCTTGTACGGACTAGGAGACGTTTAATCCTTCCATTAGAGATTGTTGGAAAAACTTTGACAGAACCATTTTCCACTGGATAATGCAGTTCTGTCAAAAATGAAATACTTTGTCAAATCATGTAGATTTTTGCCATAATTTTATTTAGGAGTTAAACCCATGAAAAAAATTCAAACAATGTAAAAGCATCACCTATCAACATTTTTGGAATGAAAACTACATTTTTTTCCTTTTGAAATTACTTCATTTTGGTTTTAAAAAATTGTATTCTATTACACATTATAATATAATATAAAATAAAAAAGTCAAAATCAAAACAAAATAGATTGAGTCATCTGAAACAATGTCCTTTTTTTCCTGAATTTTCCTTTCTGGAGAATTTTGAAAATTTGGGGTTTTATTCTGATTTGGAAGAAAGGAAAATTTTAAATTTGTCACAGAATGGAATTTCTATCCTCTGCACATGTCAGTCCTTCACGTTGAATTTGGCTAAGATTTGCAAAGTAGGAGTCTTAAGTTTAGGTTCCTAAATTCATGTAAGCATCTAACTAAATGCCTGATTTTTAGAGCATCTACACCTGCTGTTGACTTAATGATTCTACAATTCCCATTGACTCAAATCAGACCACAGGATTCTACCTAAGGACATAGAAACCTAACTTTACACACTCATTTTTGAAGATTTTGGCTTTATATTTTTAATCCTACTTTATTATAGGAAGAAAGGAATTTTCTCAGTAAAGGCTAGCTACCAGTTATAGAAAGGAATTTGCTCAGCAAAGGCTAGAAATATGGTGCCATGTTCAGAGATCAATAGATTTTTAAGATCAGACAAGATCATTCTGATCATCTAGCCTGACTCGCTTCATAACACAGGCCATAGAACCTCTGCCAGTAATTTCTGCATTAAACCCATGACTTCTGTTCGAGCTAAAGCACATAGTTTAGAAAGAAATCCAGTTATAGTGATCTTATAGAAGTTCTGCAGTGGTTTCCTATTCAATATGTCATTGGAAAAATACCAGTTACACATCACTGACTGACTCCATAATACAGCTCCTCTGACAAGCAACTAAGGTATATCAGTAATTTCCTCAAAATAATTATCCACTCCAATTAACTACTTTGCTGCAGCATCCACTAACATATTGATTGTTAAATATAAGTACCGGTAACTAATTTTATGAGGCTATTGCTTGATAGTAAGCCTAGTGGAGCTTGATCTTATTTTGACTGATGCAGAAACTGGTAATAATTAGTATTACGTGACTACCTTTCCACAAGAGCTATCTTCTAGCTAAATTTTAATAGGCCCATATACTGTAACACTTCTTTCTTAAAGGGGTGAAAAATCCTTTCCAACTCATTTTGGGGATTATAACAGCAGTAATTTGCTTGAAATTGAGCCATAATTACAGCTAATAGCTCTCAGCTTTACCTCAAGATGGTTAACGAAGCCATCATTAACCGTGTTTAATGAAAATTTATATTTTTTGATCTGAGTAATCCTGAGTGAGAAATCATAATAATGTCCTTGGTTATTCATATGTCAGTAACATGAACAAATGAGGCTGAAGTTCAGATATGTCTAAATACACGGTAGTGTATGTGGATACAGACTATTTCTTGCCCACTGTTACCATTTATTTCTTCACTATTTCTTGACATTTCTTCCTGAAATTTTCAGAACAGTGTCTCATCATCTCCTGAACTACTGTATGAGGAAATGGAGCAGAAAGAATAACTGAGGACCTAATTTATGAAGATTTAATAATAAATATTAACACTTCATATCATCAGGAAACATTGCTATAGACAGTGGAATCATCCACACCAAATTTGAAGGTAATAAGGCAAAATTGTGAAGATTTAAAAAAAAAAAAGCAAAACCATTATAATGGACAATAGGATATGATGCAACACAAAATTACTTGGCTGGATTTTTATCTTTTATATGCTATTGCTAAAAATCACTCACTGGAACTTGTGAAATTGCTCTCATTTAATTTTACCTAAAACCCCACACCCACATACCCCCCCCACATGATTACAAGGATGATCAAGTATTGATTTTATCCTAGAAACTCTGATAAAAAGAACTGTCAAGGTGGGAAAGTTTCTGTGCGTGAGATAGGGAATGAAGCATTTACTATCTTTCTCTAAAAAAATCTCTATATATGTAGCTCATGTTCTGATAAATGAAGTAATATGATTTTTCCCTTTCAAAACAGAAGGAAAAAATTACAGAACCTTACTTCAGGTTCTTAGCATGTTGGAACAATTCAGTTGACTTAGGAGAGCTCTTAGGAGAGCACCTCCAGTCTTGTCATACTCATCCTCTGACCATGGTTCAGGTTTCTTAGTCTTCTTCCTTTGTCTTGCTGGTATTCTCACACAGGCTTGTGATTCCTTCTAAATAGCAGTGGAAGAATGATTGCTTTGAGGATGCTAACTGAGGCAATTTTGCCATGGGAGTACAGAAGGAAGAGAATAGAACTCATGCAACATGCTCTGCTCTGTATATTGAGGGCCCTTGATGTCTTAGGTTGTTTGGTGAGCAGGACAAATCTAGTGAGTAGCTGCTCTCTGTAGTGTGCCCTCCATGCAAATCAAGATAATCATATTTAAAAACTCAGTGAAGCATTAATTCTGATTCAGGTCTTCTTCCTAAGTTCGAGAAACCACAGCACCTGATATTACGATCGCATCTAGAGGTTCCAACCAAGATTTGTGTTGTACAAACACGTAGCAAGAGACGGCCATCCCCGGAAGAGTTTACCAAGTACATAGACGAGTCAGACAATGGATTGGAAGGGAAACAGAAGGCAAGTGATTTATCCAGGTCACACAGCAGGCTACTCGCTAACCTCAGATTTCCTGACGCATGAGCCAGTGCCCTACTAACTAGCCCATGCTGCTTCCCATTGGATACTTGGATGATTGAATTTATGAAGTCTTTTTTTTTACTGAAGACAATGGAGGAATTTCTGTAACTTTAAGGTGACTTTCGTGCTACATGTGACATATTTCACTTTTTTCCCTCCCCCTCTGACGTTATTCATTGTGCTGTCACTTGTCCAAGCTACAGTTATTCCTCTTTTAGGTTCAGAGAATTTGACCTCTATTTCGTTTCCTCCTTTTTCCCCCCTCCTTACACAAGACTACAGCATGCTCTTTCAGGTTTAGTACATATTCTCTTAGAGCTTAAGTCATGACCTTAACTTCAACTCCCTGCCCCTTCATTTGATTCCTTTTTTCCTCTTATACATCATGTTTCAGTAATTGCAACATCTTAGGTTGCAGTGAAATGAGCAAATGCACCATTATGTTCAGTACAAAACAAACATGTTACTTCTTGACATATTTGCGGTTTGGATGTATAAAACACAGCTCTCGCTTGTTGTCCTGTGCATTTTGGAAGTAGATGAGTTGCAGAAAAGAGGCAAAAAGGATTTCTTTTTCTTATGGCATAGTTCCAAAATGATTGTTTTCAAGTTGGTAATGCATGAGAATCAAACAACCAGCTTGCTTTTCTTGAGGAAGGCTGTGGAAAGAGGCATCAAGGGGTAGTGGATCAGATCACAGAAAGCAGCAGCAGGAACAGATGCAAGTTCTCATTCATTGGACACAGTTTTGGCTAGAATAGAAAAAACATATAGGTCTTGAGTCTAATCTCTCTTACATCAGTGTAAATCAGGAGTGACTCATCTAATGTTAGTGGCATTACACCAGTTTGAAACAGGCGTGGATCAGAATCAAGCCCATGTAATCCATTCCAGAATATATAAATATCCTCTTTTGACTTCTTTTTTGTTTTGTCTTTCAATTAGTTTTCTCTTTGGAAAGGTGATAAGTGAAAGACAAATATTAAAACAAACTTAACAGACCTCAGAGATGTAAACATGATCAGGGCCCCACTGATGTTTCCTTGGTATTACTTGGAGCATTTAGCATGAATGAAGTTCAGTTGTCCCAACAATGCCTATTTTTATTAATAATATCCTGTTTCTGAAAACCCGTTTTTGTATATTATAATGGTCTCAAGTTGTACAGTTCAGTCCTGGATCCAAACTTCCCCCAAACCTGGAAGTGTTCAGATCCAAGGATTTATTTTAAGCCATATGTTCTTTAAATTTAAAACTACTGGATTTTATATTAATTATATTGCCTGCCACTCAAGTGGCACATTGGAAAGAACTGCTTTGACACAAGTGTTGCAGTGCTTCCACCATGTTTTGGAATTTTTCAGTGACAGAGTTGGCTTTCCTGAACTGACTCTGTAGTCTCCCCACCCTGCCCAAATCTCCTGCTCTTCATCCTGCCTCCCCCCAACAGCTGGCACAAAACTGCTCCAGGGCATGCAGTTCCTCTTTACAGCTGGCTGACCAATTGCAGCTGTGCAGCCAGCCAGCTGGCCTGCAAACCTGGGTCCAGTGAGAATTACTGGTTTTCAGGGTCTTAGTTTTCAAACAAAACAACGACAACTGAGGAAAAGCAGATACTTTTTGTTATACTTTTCATTTAGTTGAACACTCAATTTTCTGTTGAAAAAAAGTTTCACTAGAAAATTTTTGACCATATTTAATTATGACCTATCCCAAAACTGTGCTTACTTCTGACCCACATATTTACCATGATTCGGATGCTGGGGTAACGTGTGGGCTATATTCACCCCTGATCTATATAGTGTCATGTCAAACACTCACATATTGCATAATAGATTATATGAAGCAAGATTTATTATTCACATGAATAGGATACCTTGTCAGAGACTTTTCTACAGTGGAGAATGTTGTACCAGAAAAATTTAAAAAAAAATCACTTCTAGCCTGTGAAATGTGCTATCATAATAAGCAGATACTTAATTCTTGGTGTGCTCTTGGGATCGCAATGACAATCAGAGGCTTAGAAGGTGTAATTGTTTCATCTGCAGATACGCTAGGGTTGGCTGCAAAGCTGGTTTTGTGGAATAGTAAATGTTTATGCTTGGGTAGTAAATGAAGGTCAGAATTAGTTTTGTGATAAAAAATACTGGACAAGCCACACAATTCAATGGCACAAAGGTCAAACGTTGGGAATATCAGAAGAAAAATCTTTAAACCAGATAAAATACATATGTGGACTACCCATCCTCCTCTCCCCCACTCTGCCCCACCATGAGGGTGATTTTCTTGCAGGGTGGTATGAAATTGCACCTCCTCGGGGAGAACTTTGGGCAAGACTGAGACTTATGGATACCCTTGGGTACATAGAGGGAACTGCAATTGTATCTTGCTGTTGTATGGGAATGGGAGGCAGTATCTTTGTGACTGCCTCCTTAATCTTCCTGTAAGGTCTTGGGATATCCAGCCCTAAGAAAGCACTTGATACAAACTTAAATCAAAATCCCATTTCTGGAATAGTGGAAATAGCTCTTTTCTTTCTCACTGACCAGTAATGTGATGTGTCATTATTCATTAATATTTTCAGCAGGACACAGATGTATGAACTCTCATTTTCTATGGAAGGCTTCCTCATTACCAAGCAATGAGGAGATAAGATGATACCACAGGAAATTCAAGATGGAAATGGGCTAGAGCCAAGTCACTGCAGAGCTGAAAGTCTGTCATTCTCAGTTTCAATTTAAGAGGCCCTCATTTAAGACAAAGTCTTCCGTTCAGAAGAATTCTTTTAAAGACAACAACTCTTAAATGAGGTTTAATAATCTTTGGCTTGACAAACACCAGTGGTAGAACCCAAGTTCATGCTTAATTGGACTGCAGCCGCACTATAACAGCCATTTGTATTTGTAGATGGAGATACATGCATAAATTCTTCTTTTTTGTTTCATTTTATAATCAAAGGTTATGTGCCTTTTACAGGATTGGGTGGGTGAGGATCTGTAGCCTATGATGTGCCAGAGGACAAACTAGATGATTGTGATGTTCCCTTCTGGCCTTAAAGTCTCTGAGTATTTTTCTTAGAGATGGCATTGCAAGGAATATATTAAGTAACACCACATGAATCTCAGGGTGGACGAAGGCCAATGCACCAGAACACAGCAGAGCTGAAAGTTTGTCAGACTCCATTTATAGATAATCTGTTAATGAAATCAGGTATCTAATAAAAATCATATCCAATGACTTTAAAAAAGCTAGAATGTCAGCATAAATCAGGTCGTTAATTGCTAACACACCAATGAAATCCTTCCTTATGGATTGTGTATGGATGTGCGCATGAGCATCTTTTTGTGAAGGAATGAGGGACACAGATACTGTGAGGAACCATAAAAAATGAAAAGTGTAGGATATGAAAAGTAGAACATAGGAATTTAAAAAAATGGGAGAGATGACTGTGGAAAACAAACAAACAACATGTAAAGAGAAGAAAAGAAAAATAGAGAAGATGTAACAGTTTATCAGAATAAGAGGCCAGAAATCCTTGTACCCTCCTAAATAGAAAATATTTCATTACATAAAATATTTACATTACATGCTCACACAGTCCTCAGTTCTACGACTGTCTCCACAAAAATCCCCTGTTGAATTCAATGGGGTTTGCCCAAGCAAATGATTTAGCTGAGGTTATTCCTGCTTTGAGCAGGGGGTTGGACTACTAAACCTCCTGAGGTCTCTTCCAACTCCAATATTCTAGGATTCTATGAAGCAAGGGAAGTTGCTGGATCAAGCCCATAAATATGCTGTGACTAAAAATATGGATTTTATGGGCTTGATCCTTCAAAGTGCTGGGTATTCTCAACTCCTATTGACTTCAGCATCTAATGTATGAATGATAGTTGATGCATCAGCAGAGGTGCAATACATGGATCAATGGAAAATGATGCATTAGCAGCAGTGGAGAGAGCTCAGCATTTTGGAAGATCAGGTCATATTGAACATATATTGTAAAACACATATAAGCAAACTGGTGGTAAGAAAGTGGAGGGCATGAATATGAATTCTGAAATTACAACCATTTCTGATATAGCATTACAGAAAAATGATCAGAACCTTACTTTGTGATGCCATCATATTAATAACCATATCCCAAATGAATAATGGTGCAGCATTCCCAACTAGACTAACAGTGTGTATGCAGTGATTATTGTATATGGAGTATAGGCATTCTGAAGCAATATTATCAAAAAAATGTGTTAGATTAATCTGCATACCTCCCATGCACCGTATTGAACTTTCATCTTATAGAAATCTAGGACTGTAAAATGTCAGCAACAATGATATGATACAAAATAATTAGCTTGTTTTGAGTGCTTAAAAAAGTCCTTAATTTGTTGTGAAGTCTTTAATTAAGCTAATCCAAGTTTATAATGCATTAGCAACAGCACTTTATGTGGATGCTACTTCTTACAAGATTAAAAGGACTTCTTCAAAAGTAAAACTGCTCGCATCCAGAAGTAGAATACTGGAGGTTTGGATATGAACAGTACAAATGAAATGACTGAATTCAGCAAGGACAATGATTGATTTCTTCCTTAGTTCCCATATGTAATTTGTCTAAGTGAGGTTTGCAGCACTCTGTTGATCCATATAAATGTTTGAAGGTTCTGGTGACCCATCTCTCCTTTTCTGATTTGAAAAGCTATGAAAATCTGTCACCATCAGCTGCTAAGGAAATCCAGTTCTAGCATTCTCCAATTATTCACTAAACTGCGTAAAGGCCTCCTGACTCAGGCTACAATAGATGAAAAAATGATTTTCGGTTTGATGTTGGACGTTAGTGGAACAAAAAGAACTGATGATAGTATAAAGCTGACACAGAACAAAGTATAAAGCCTGAAATCTAGAATACGATCAGCCTTGACCCTCTGTACACCATGAAGAAAGCAATGAAAAAGTGAAGAGATATTTTATCAAAAAGAAAAGCAGAAGCTTGTGCGTAACACCTTCCTTTTTTCACTATGTGCAAAGTTATTGTTTTTGCCAACTTTGTGTCTTGTCTGCAAACTTAACCAGTGAGACTGAGATGTGAATAATCTTTAGTTGCAAACCTGCAAGACATTAAGGAATAATTTCATGATTTTGCAATATTAATGGAATAAGCCTAAGTGGAAAACTATATGGTGGTGTGGAAAATAAAATATTCCCTCTCCCAGTTGAAATGAACAACTGACCTAAACAAATACTGAAAATTCAGTCAATGAAGGGAGATCAAAATGAACTGGGGAAGATTGAGTACTGGCGTCTGGTACCCTTTGATTTATAAAAGTCAAGAATTTGCAAATTTTGTGGACACAGAGAAGTGAACCTGTTATTTAATACCATGTAGGAGCCTCACCGTCCAACTATCTCATATTCAAGAACAAAAATAGGAAAAGATGGCAAATAAGGTCAATAAAATTCCCTCTATATATGTAACAAGCTGCAAGAACTCTTAAAGAACTATTTACAGAGACAACCACCCAAAATGTATGGTTGCTGTAATAGCTACCACACCGTGTAGCATTCTTTCTGCTACATACAGCAGCTCTTTCATGGGCAGAACAGATATCAGTATTTCATGTACTCTTCCTAGAAGTGCTATTTAATTTGTTGTAAGGAGCAAAATATTCCTGGTATATAAAAATAAATCCTTTATCCCACAAAATGCATGTATAGATCAGTGAAACCTGAAGAAGAGGAAAATGAGAGATGTGAGGATGGCTGTCACGTGTGCACCATGACAATTCTTTCAAACTCACATTTTGTTTTTGCATGGGAGCTAAAAACATGACATATAAATATTTTATCTGAGAAGAATTTGAATGAATTCCAGTTTTTTATCTATACAAAATGAAGAAAAATTTCATTCTGTGGTAAGGTAACCCCCCCTTAGTCTCACCTACTGGCAGCAGTCTCCTCTATCAGTGAGGCCTGCAGTAACTCCACCCCCAGTCTGGACAAGTCTTTTGTCCCTTCCCCTTAGCACCTCTCTCACAGAGGGTTTGGTGCAGCCTTACTTTAGGCCTGAGGAGTGTCCTTTACTCCACCAGGGAGGGCAGGTAGTCTCAGCTCCTGCACGTGCCCCAGGCAGGTACCTTGCTGTGGCTCCTTCCTTCTAGCTGAGGCCAAGGGTTTTCCCCTTCTCTGCTCCTCTGGCTGCAGAGAAGCACCATCTCCTAACCTGGTGGGAGTTTCTCTTCCAGCTGCCGCAAACCTTCTGACAACTTTCTCCTCCTTTGCTCCCCACCCCCTTTTAGGGAAGGCAGGATTTAAGTACACCTGGAGTAGCCCTTCATTGTGTCCAGGTGTCTCTAACTGGTCTTCAGGAACCCCTCCTCTGTCTGTAGGAAAAAGGGCCTTTTGAATTCTAGGGCCCACATACTGGCCCTGGTAGACCCTTTGGTAGCCATCTGGCCTGACTTTACCACACTTCATATAACATTATAATGCACTGGAAAAAGTGATGGCAAATGTACTACCTGCTAACTCAACAATTTTGCTACCTGCATATTTACTGAGAGTCAAGACTCCTGACTTGACTGAGTAACATAAGGTTTTGTGGTGTGAATTCATGTTAGCACTGCATAGCCTACATTGCTAAGGGATAGATCTAGCTCCCATTGAATCCAGTGGAACGACTCATATTGACTTCGGTAGGGGTTGGAGCAGGCTCTAAGGGAGAGATAATGCTATGCATCAACAACAGAACTGTCACCCAAGTTCCAGAATCTTTATGACTAATGATACAGGAGACAGAAAGAACCCAGATTGGCTTCCACTATGATGCTAAGTTCACAGTTAAGCATCCACTCCACCCCTAATACATTTTATTTGTAAACTGAGCAGATTTAATTTGGGTGTACAGGGGTGGAAGTACGTATGCAACCCTACAATTCGATTTGTACAGAGTCACTTTTCAGAACCAAATCATACTTTAAGAGACAGTTCCAAAGGGCTGCTGTAACCATGTCATTAACACTTGTGTGTGCGTGTATTTGCATACACACTAAACCTCACACGATCGTACAAATGGCCACCTGTGCACACAATTCAGGCATTTGTGTTCCTGTCAAAATTACACAGTTGTTTTGCTCACATTGAGGGGGTAATTATAGGGAC
This sequence comes from Mesoclemmys tuberculata, assembly GCA_007922155.1. Lineage (NCBI taxonomy): Eukaryota > Metazoa > Chordata > Testudines > Chelidae > Mesoclemmys > Mesoclemmys tuberculata. The sequence continues at coordinate 17,123,534 of ML675649.1, read as the reverse complement.
TGTGTCAACACTTGGCCTTAGCTTCTGACATCTAAAAATAACACAGCAAAACTGACAGGTAAAGGTGTACTCCGGCTCTATTTATACCAGGAGCAGTAAATAAAAATCATACAGAAGCTGACTGGGGTAGACTTTGAGGAGAGTTCTCTGGCCCTAGGGATCCGCCTTAAACACACAAAACAAGGTCATTTTCTCTTAATGAGGCATCTCTGTCTCCATCTATAAATCACCCTAACATGCCTGCATATTGCAGTTTGTATAGTAAAATAACCAGCAGTTCTGAGAGAATAATAAAGGAGAATAATGCTGCTGTAAGCACTCTAGGGAGAGCTGCGTTTGAGTAAAAAACCTCCATGAGACCAATGAATGACACTTTAGGTTCCCAATCCCATAAGGGGGCATGTGTCTCCTGGCACATACTGATTTCCCTCAACCCTTTTGGAAATGGAGACTCTTTTAAGAGATGCTAAATGTCTTGGATCAATCCCTGATTGGGAAATACACCTTCCTGAACTGGCAGTTTCTTAGATTGTTCTTATCATTCACAGACAGAGGTGGAAAAGAGCAGAAACTGTGCAGTATTCTCCCCTGCTGGGTATTCTTGTGTGGGTGAATCCTCAACTAGCAAAGAACCTGCTGATTCCTACACTACCTGCTCCCTATAGGACCTGTCACAGGGGACATGGCAGGGAGGGACTTGTAGGAAAAGAAGGGTCTGGGGAAAAAAAAAGAAATTGGCTAGAGACCCTCGCAATCTCTGGATGCCTTGGGACTCTGGGCAGTTAATGTAGTTTAGAGCAACCTTGAGGCTGCTGTACTTTACATCATGGACCAGACTATTGGAAGGCCCTAGGGCACCTGGGGGAGGTGATGGCATAAAACTGGTTTAAAGCCACCTTTGGCCCTCTGGCTTGGTCCAAAAAGAGAATGCATCCCATAATATTTATTCATTTCACATATTGACCACTGGTACATAAATGACATGTGACTTCAAAGACCAATGTTGAATTGCAATATTTTATTCAAAACATGTTCATATTGAGGGAGTGTGCTGAACCTCTTTTTGCCATCACATAGAGTAGATTCATTGTCTTCATGCGTTTTCCAGATGTCAGCTTCTAACAGAAACTGGCAGCTCATAGTGATCAGAATACAATTACGTAACTGATCTGTTTTATTTAAAATTGAAAGAGATACTTTTTAGTTGTGGTAGGACAATCTGGAGATAGGTGGAAGAGATATTGTTCGGTAGCCATAGCCCCGCAGGATTAGCGGTATGAGGTATAATATATCCAAGGACTCAAGGGCGTGATTATCTCAGGATAATACACCCTTTAGGATTTTAAATTGCATTCACAGCGATCAAACCAGTTACCATAGCATTTATTTTAACGCACAGATAAATTTGTAGTTCTTGTTTATATAGCTCATCCTCTGGAGGCACTAATATGATTTCCTTTAAAACTCGAGTTAATGAGAAAATAATGGAGAATTGTAGATATAAGCAAATTTTTTCATTGTCACTGTCATCATCTCTTATACAGCCAGAGGGTTCTCTGAAAATATAAGTTGGATTTATTTTATGTACTGCAAAACCTTTAACAATCTTTCTTTACACCAAGCTTTCTGATTTCAGCCTGAAGCCAAAAAACTTACTGTCTAAACAGATTTCTACATCAGTATATCATCCATGAGTCTCACCTTATCCCTAATAGGAAGCTTAAAATTGTAACTCTTAAAACTTCATCTTGGCAAAATACATTCTCATTTTATTGGCTTTCCAGGGCTGAAGTCACTGATGAGATACTGTATGTGACCAGGAAATAGGGATTGCATATCAGTTGCTGAGTGTAGTGAACTGTGTAATGAAGCCATGTTTGTTTACTTTTCTTTGTATACAGCGTGGCAGTGAATCTCCAGACATTTTCAGCTGCTTGGTGATTGCTTTTTACTTTGTCATTTATCCTAAACCCTTTGGAACAGTAGGTAAACTCTTTTCTCCTGGAATTTCACTCAGTTTCCTGTTCATGTAAATGCAAGATGTTGATATAAGTGGGTCTGATAGGAGTTGGCTCCACACAACAGTGATACATTTCATCTGGGAAATAGTTCAATTTGTAAAACATATATATTTTAAACAGGCAACTATAGGGATTTGGGATCCTGACATTCCAAGCTCCATTAACATTGTACTTCTCTATCTCTACATGATTGGCTTGGGCATTTACAGTAACACAATAATTTTTATTGCATTCCCACTGAAGAGTGATAGGTATTGAAATACCTGCTATCCTTGGGAGAGACTGACCCTTTTAGGAATAGCCCTGCCTTGGGGACAGTATGGAATTATTTTGTCCCAGAGAATCTGCCTCTCAAAGCAACTTGGTTGACAAGGGAGTGCACAAACCACAATATCTCTTTAAGGGATGCAGACTACTCTTTTCCTAGGTGGCTATTGTCTAAGCTGATGGCTAAGGAGCCTGGAGCCTAGAGTGGGTGCCCTTGCTGGCCCACGGAGAGGGAATAAATGTGCAGTTGCCCTGAAATATGACATATATGGGGCAGGTGTGTGGCTTTGTAGAAGTGTGAATTGCATAAATGCCAACAGTAATGAAAGCAAGTATCCAAAAGGGGTGTATAAGGTGGGAAGGTAGAGCCATGGAACTGGCTAGACTTTGCCTCTTACTGACCAGTTTGACAGTTAAGAGAGTGGTCGCTTTTTGCCTTATATGGGCAATGCAGAGCTCCTTGCCTCTTCTGCCTGCCTGCAAACTTAGCTAAAGACCAGACAAAATCTAGCCTCCTATGTCGTCCTACTTGTTCTATAGTAACTGTATGAACTAGATGAAACCCTGTTATGGGTTGACTTCAAGCTCCATTGAGACTGATAGATGGGAATTCTAACGTAAGTGTAAGCATAAGCCTCTACTTAAGACAAAAGGAGAATGTTAACCCACTGAGAAACTTTCAAAGAGTATTTTTATGGGTGTGTGTGTGAGAGAGAGAGAGAGAGAGAGAGGAAGAGAGAGAGAGAGAGAGAGAGTGAAGGCAGAATGGACAAATTGGGAAAGACAGAGAGAAAGATAGCCTGAAGGAGCAGATAAAATCATGATGGCTGAAGCTGGGAGAGGTCAAGGGTAGAGGCTGAAAGGAGTGCTCTTGGTGCTGTGAACAAAAGAAACTTGTTTCCTGTTATTTGATTCCTTCCGTATGCAGAGTCACAGGACTTTTTACATTCTTTGTGAATAAATATATCTGCATCAAAGAAACACCTGACTATCACCAATTTCTCCACCTAATTAGAACAAGCTACTAGACCCTGAAGTTTTGCCCAGCTACTCGAGTCAAAAAGGGCAAAATAATATTCATGTCACTTGTTTGGAATAGAAGGACTAACTCTGACATCACAGAAGTCAATGAGAGTTTTGCCATTGGCGCCAACTGGAGCAGGATCATGCGTTAGCTATGTACTTTCTTCCAAAGTAGTCAGGTTGCACCATGTTTAAGAAAGTTTGCATGTTGCAATAAACCTGAGTGATCGATCAATGTTGCTGGTGAGAGAACGAAAACCCAATGGGTATGTCTGCACTGTGTTTTACTACCTGTGGCAGTGAGTCCCAGAGTCCAGGTCTACACACCAGGCCTTGTGTGATGGTGCTATAAAGAGCAGTGTAGCCATTGTGGCGGGGCTGGCGCTTGGTCTCTGAAACCCATCCCACTCCCCAGGCTTCAGATCCTGAGCTCCAGCCTGAGCCAAAACATGAATCCAGCGGTTTTTATTGCCAGAACTCATGCCCCATGAGCCTTAGTCGACAGACCTGGGCTTTGAGACTCACTGCTGCAGGTTTTAAAAAGCAGTGCAAACATACCGTAGAGGAGCTAACCGAAACACCAGTTGTGCCTGCTATTGAAGGTGTCTGTCCTCCCAAAGTCAAGGCAACAGGCAGTCTCAGATTCCTACTGGGCTCATTATTACTCATAGACACAGATTGCAGTTGCCTTCTAGCCCTATGATTCGATCACTGAACTCCATAGGGTCAAATCCACTTACACCAGAGTTAAAGTTTTGCTTTGACAGTTCAGCAAGGAAGAAATGCAGTGCATATGGGGCAGTGCAAGTGTGGAGAGAGTTGCGGATACGAGACCTAAGAACGATGAGATGCCATGTTAGCCATCACTAGTTTAATGTGCCTTCCAGTAATCCTGTCTTGCCTTTCATTGTTTCACCCCCCCATCCCTGCTGCTTATGATTCTCTCAGTTCTTTCCATCACTGTTCCCTTTGTCTCTCACTTCAGGCCTTCTTCCGACTTGCCTCTTTACTTGAAGCAATTCCCAGTCCTCTTTGCCTCATACCCTCCTTTAACCTCACTCAGAAGCCCTTCTTATGTCCTACCTCTTTCCAGAGCCTTCCAGGATTCACCCAGGAATTCTCCATCTCTTGTGGTGTCTGAATTGTTTGAAGTGTACCTGGTTCCATGCTGTGATTAAGTTAGATTGCAAGCTCCTAAGGACAGGGATCTTGTCTCTGTGTTTGTAAAGTGCTGTGTACATATAAGGCACACTATAAATAACTGAAACAATAATGATAACGAGCTGCTGTAGTACTTGAGGTTCTCTAGAAGGTATCTTCAAGACAGTTCGTTTGAGTCCATATCTAAGTATTGCTCCTGCTTTGTTTTTATAACTGTCTTTCATGCTTAATGGTCATAGGACGGTATGGACAAAGTGACTGATCCATTAGCATTTTATCACTCTCGTTCAAATTGTGCCTTGCACTTATGATGGTATGTGCAATGGGAGCCTTCCTCCAACTTATATGGTCTCAGAGTAAGAATCAGTCACAACTACAATCCTAGTGCTCCTTGGAGCTCCGGGACCGCTCCTTCACTACTCCCAGACAGAGAGAGGTAAACTGGAGGCTGGGTCAGAGCTCTACCCCCTTATGCAGCAGCAAGCAAAGCTGGCCAGCTGCAGGGAGTGAAGAAACTGCACTTCCTGAACAGGTGCAGCGCTAGATACCTTGCCTCTACCTCCTGGAGCTTCATCACGCATATTCTTGTGTACCAAGAAAGCCTCCTGATACTTCTGCTAGGATTATGCAGCTCTCCACTGCCCCTAGTGCAGGACTGTGACTTGCAGGCACATCTGAGGACACAGAACTCCTGCTCCTGTTGAAGTATAATCCATTGACTTTGATAGGAACAGGGCCGCGGCCAGAATGAAGTGAGTCTGGAATGAATGGATCAGAAAAATGTTTCATTTTTAAATCACTGAGAAACGTAAAGCTGAATTGTCTCTAAGGCCAAGAGAAACAAGAATACAAAGCTGCAATCGTGTGTGTTTAAAACAGAAATATATTGTGACTGGGCTAACTAAGATTTAGACAATCTAAGAAACAGGCTGTGAATATTAAAAGGCCAGTACAGAATATTTAATAAAAGGCCAAAAATGATTTTTCTAATTCTTAAAGGCCCTGATGAACGGACCAGAATGTGAGCTTTCCCGGTCACATCGCTGCTACCAGAATGTCTTGTTACTGCTAACCCTTGCAATGCTAAATATCCTGTTTTGCAGCAGCATTTTTGCTAATACCATGTATTTGACACAGTTGGAATCAGACACAGCCTACACCTCTGGGATCTGATTGGGAAACCCATTCAAATTTTCCTTCTGACAGATTTACTTTGAATGAGTTTATATTTCAAATTGCCTTTGGGATAAGAATTATATTTGGAATAATCTCAGGGGATCAGATTATGGAGTTTTAACCGTAATGCTGGACTCCTAGAGAAAAGCAGTACTTAAGCTACTTTATACAAATACAGGACAAATACATTACCAGGTTTTTTTTAACTCTGCTTGGTGTGGAAGAATTTTCAAAACCTAGCAATAAAATAGGATATGAATTTAATCTTCATATTTTATCTAATATGTGCATCTCTAGTGAACCCATCACCGTAGCATTTGGTCTTCAATAATTATTAATGACAGTTGATGTTAAGATTTAAAAAGCTTTAATTGTTACTATACAAATAGTCAACGTCACATGTCAAAATATAAACAAGTAAATATCCTTACTTTAATTATTTCTCAAGCAGTATTTGTCTTACTTTGCCTAGCTGTAAATTTCAATATTACAAATGCAAATATTTTTTCATATGTTTGTTTGTATAGTGAAATCTACATTTACTGACATTTAACTGTAAAAATCTAATCCATCCAAGACTACATATAGACAGGGATTATTGCTGGAGATGTATGAAAATTTATTTGTTGTCCCTCCAAACCTTTTTTCTCTTCAAATTTACATGCGGCTCACAGTTTTGGTGTTCAAGGGCCTGACCAAAACTCACTGGAGTCTTTCCATTGACACTAATGGGTTTTGGGCTAGGTTCTAAGCCCCAGTTCTGCAGTTGACTCTGGATGGACAGGCCCCTGCAACCACATGGTGTCCTATAGATTTCAATGGGGGTTCTCCTGAATGAAGTCAACTACCAGGACTCAGGCCTTAACGATTAAATTGAAATCAATGGACTTAAGCACAGGTTATTCTGTGTTTCAGCATCAGAATATGCAAGGTATTTTTGACACTATTTTGAGAGTATATATGAAACATGGAGACATTTGAAAAAAGAACAGTCTGATTATGGTAACAAACTGTTTTACAATAGGAAGACCAGCATGACTAACAGACTGGCTTTAGATGGAGAAGTGGATATTAAATTTGCAAGTTTATAGAAAGACTAAGTCAGTGTTTCTCAATCTTTTCAGACTGGTGACCCTGTATACAAAATAAAATATTTTCATGACTCCTTACATTTATTATAAAGAGTAAAAAATGTATCAATGATTGCAATTGTAAGCTTATATAATTTATTTGTGTGAGAGGTTGACATATATAGAATACTTGACCTTGGGGGGAAAAGGTGTGTGGGGAGTGGGAAAGCTGGATTTTCTGTGCATTACATTGTAATACAATTTTCAATGCCTTGTAATCCCTCTGATTACTTTTCATGATTGTTGTTGAGGGTTGCAATCCTCCGGTTGAGAAACACTGTACTAAGTAAATCAAATTTGGCTTATTGTATGAAGAATTTGCTCCAAGAGAGTGATCTTTTTCATCTTTCATTCTGGAAAGACATTATTATTAGAGCAAAACAATACTCAGATCAATGATGGAAGAAACTCAGGGTAAAAATCTCACACCTTTGTAATCAACAGGAGATTTGGCATTGGTTTTAATGGGGTCAGGATTTTGTCTCCAGTTTTGAGTGTTTGCATACGTGTGTTAATAATACAATAATAATTATTAAAACTATTATAATTAATATAATACCAGATACATGTGGTGATATCATTCGTGTGGTAAACGTATGCTAAATTGCATTTGCAATGAAAGAATCACATGTATTCTGCCAACTAACACCTTTCCACTGAAATGATGGCTGACCTTCCAGATCTTTGAACAATTTTCATAAAGTTTCTATATATATATATATTTTAAACTACTCACTGAGGTGACAACAAGAACCAGCTTGCTGTCAGGTTCGATTTATATGGATCCCTCACATAAGGAGGGACAAAGATTGCTTTGCATACAACTTTGTTTTACTTACAACAATTTATACATCAATAATTACAATTTAAAAATCACCATTGATTCTTATTTAATACAACAACTTAACTACTTAAAACACAATCACAATTACAAATATACAATTATATTTACAAAGCTAGCTTACACTATAGAGTTATGCTTATGCTATTATACTTACACTGCAATGGCGAGGTTTGTCAGCAGTAACACAGCATTCCAATTCTACTAATATGATTCCCGGGTTTACATCTGAGTGGAAAATACTGTCACACTCAGGTTACACAGCCCCACGCTCTATACTTAGGTTTGAGCGGCAAGCTGGGGAGAGACAGTAGGTAGATCACGCCTACATGTAGAACTATTCTGTTGTTCTTCCAAAGATACGGGACATCTCCAGTTTACTTCCTGTTTTTTGATCACATATATTTCTCTTCCTCACAGCCATGTGCCCACTTTTTAGCCAATTATGAAGCCTAAGAGCAATGAGGTAATTGGGGACTGCACCCCAAAACAGCGAAACTGACAGAGTGAAACCCAATTCTATTTTTCTTAATTGCCCAGCTGTTGTTTGCTGTTGACAAAGAATCACCCATTGCAATACATGTTTAAACACTATTCAAATGCAGTTTACTGAGTTTCGAGTCAGAGATTTTGTTACAATACATGAATGGATACTATTTAAATGAAATTTACTGAGTTTCGAGTAACAGGTTTACCAAGACCCACAGGCTACATACTGATTGCATTGCCTTCAGTACTTAACGCCTGCTGTGGGTTTTCCCGGTGCTTGTAAGTTTCACAGAGATTTTTTGACAAGACAAGGCTGGATGTTGTTACAAAGCAGTTAACATTTTACATCCAGGCCCAATGAGTTTGTATTTCTATTAATTTAAAATGGAGTTGGGTCACTTTAATTATAAAAATGAAACAATGTTACAACACTCACCACAAAAATGTTTCCTGCTTTTCCACCAACTATGGATTGTGCCTCAAAACTATCTCTGAAACTATCATGCCTAGAAATAGGTGCTTTATTCAACTGGAAAGCAGATAATAATTCCACGTTTTCTGTTGTACAAGGGTTGTAATTCTTTTCTTAGGTATGTCACAAAATAGCAGACCCAAAATTCATTATCTCCTGATATACAAGATAGCCCTTTTATTTCCTCTTTAGAAGTTTCTAAATTGTATTAATTATATATATTTTTTCTCTTCTTCCAAGGCCAGTAGAGTTGGATTTTACGTTTTAAAGGCAGACTGACTTTACAAGTGGATGGATACAAAATTAGTTCAGATAGTTTTTTTTAAACTCTCAAACCTGTCTACAATTCTAACTACAATATATCATGTTGTGTAGCAGACGTTCTACTAGATCCTATTTGAGCTAAGAGGAATAGCACACTTATGGCTTTCCCAGAATAAACATGTTCCAATCACATTGATAAAATCTTCATAGCACACCATCATGTATTTTACACACACACACTTGCATGCACCCATGCACACAGTATTTCTTGGATGATGGCAGGAAGAGCAACGTTTTCAAATGGAGGAACAGCAAATAATGAGGTAGTGGATATAGAAAGCTTTGAGTTATATAAATACATGGGCAAATACATGTTGATTGCTGCTCCATGCTGATAAATGTAGCCTATCGAAATCTTGGAGAAGGGGAAATGTGTGCTAAATGGAATGGTGCTGCGGAATACTAACCAGGAAAGAGATTTCAGCATTATTGTAGGGAAATCCCCAAAGTCTTTTCTGTGCTACTTCAATATATGCAGCTGTAGTGTGCACAAGGCAAACAGGATGCTATGTGAAAAAATAAACATCATTTGAAAGAGATAGTAACATGGGCTAATAGGTCTTACAGCCAAATTCAACCCTGTGTAATTTGACTGATACATCAGGGATAAATGACATGAAATATTACCATTAGGATAATATTCCATATACTGTTGACGAGTGTTAATCTAATACAATATTTTGTAAATTTGATTTTTTGTTTAGCTGAATTTTTGAAAACTAGTTTTGTGTTTTGTAAATATATTTTGTATTTGAAAATATATCATGAGTAAATGTCTACAGATTAATCATGAAGTATCCAGCAATGATATTAAATATTGGTATTCAAGCATAGAAAATGGTCATTCAAGGTATATGGTATTGCTTCTGATCTGATTGGATGAGTGAAACTTTTAAACAAGAAAATACCAAAGGACAAATAATGCACTTCCAGTAGAAATTTTTAATTTTGAACGAACATTTCATGAATACAGTGCAGCCACCCAAGTATTTACTGAATATTATGACCTCACAAATAGGAGCAAATCAATTTGAGCTGTGTATTCTCAAATATAGTTTTGAAGTTGATGTTTTTCATTATTTGGCTGCATCCAGTTACTGTGCGCTGAGAGAAAAAGAATCTCTTGAGGATTCTTCAGGCATGTGGAATAAGATAATATTAGATTCTAATGTTTCCGTCAAAAAGGAAGTCCTAAATTTCAAAATGTAACTAGATCTGGTCAGAAAATGTTTAAAATGTTAAAAAGATCTTGAATCTTTTCCCATGAAATGTGTTCTGTTTTCTAGTTGTGATGAGTCTCTGAATTTTTAAGTTATTTTTATGAAACTGAAATTCTGTATAGCTCTAAAGAACACATTCAAAGGAAAAGTGGTCCAGTGACTAGGGTTCTAGCCTAGGACTTTGGACTAGGGACTAAGTTCCTTACTCTACCACACACTTCCTATATGAGCCTTAGTCTCCATATGCCTCAATTTTCCATCTGCAAAATGGGGATAATAACACCTCCCTATGTCACAGAGGTGTTATGAGGTTAAATACATTTAAGACTGTGATGTGCTCAGATACTACAGTATTAAGATATATGTAGATATAGTTATAAAATATGGAATACAGAGTTGTGGATGCTTAAACAAATTAGTTTTAGCAACAGCATTTTACCATTTTACACAAAGATTACTAGATTAAAACTGAAGTCAGATTGAAAATTTGGTGAATAAGCACTCTTTACAATAAAAAACCCACAAACCCTCACCTGTCAGGTTCTCCACACTGGTGAGACTGAATATAAGAGTTATAATTGTGATATTTACAAACAAGCTGGCTCCAATAGAACGTCAGTGTGGGAGCAGGTATATTCTAATGGGAATAGTTTAAGTAACGATGCTTTTCCTTTACTGTCTCTACTGATCCCTAGTCTACAAAACTGAGCTAAATTAAAATGTAAAAAAGGGATCTGATTTTCTGTTCCTGCCTAAGCTACACATTTCACTCCCAATTTAGAAATACATGGATTAAATATTAAATAGAGATGGGCTCAAACAAGAACCTCAAATCCATCCAGCCCCATAACTTTTGTGGCAATTAAAATCTGGATCTGAGTCTGGATCCACATTTTTCAACTGGGTTCGCTTTGTCTCTATCAAATATTGTTCTCTTTTTCCTACCCTGCCTGCATCAAAATGAAACCCTGATTTTTATGGGTATGTTTATTTATAGTAGCACAGAGAGGCGTTGAAAAATCTCAACTTGCCTGTTATCTTCTTATGATTTTTCTCAGTTTATTATCCACCGGATTCAAATGATAACATTGTGACAGAAAAAGACAGGACCAGAAAAGAATGCTTCCAAGCATCAGTTTTCAGACCTATTGAAAGGCAGGGATCTTCAGAATTCATAGAAGCAAACAAATAGTTGCAACACCTTAATAAGGTCACAGAATGGAGTACCAAACATTCACTTAAAGTAGTAGAATATACGTATTTGAAATGATGATGGGTTTCTAAACCAATGAGTGAACAGAGAAATAGGCGAACAAATGCAGACCAATTGTGGGACATATGGAATCACAACTGGTCTTAAGCAGGAGATATCTATTAAACAAAACAATTACAATTACAGTCACAAACTAACATACTTCCACACTACTTGAATTCCAGCTTTCTCTTCTTTATTTACCAGGAATCACACCCTGCCTAGAATTCTAAACAGTGCAGAGAGACATCTAATGGCTGGATACTATATTACAAGTAAATATATCATGTCATTACAGAAAGAATTCTTCTCCCACACAGGCATAGTTCATGTTCATGAGAAATTCTAAATTGTATACAAAAGTTGTCCAGCTTTTATTCCTAAGGGAAGAACTGAAATGTTTTGGGAGCATTTAAGAGAAACTAACATGTTAATGGAGTTTATTCTTTAAACACCTTTATTCCCTATGATAACAGATAGTTAAGAAGCTAGTATATTTCCAAGTGGTTTCCAAGGTTACAGTTTGGAGAAATGTTTCTGTTGCAAGTTGTCTGAAACATTAAGTTAATGTGTTTGAGAGAAATGGGGAGGGAGAAAGCTTGATCCTACAACTGTTACCCATTTGAGTAATCCCTGTTGGCTTCAGTGCTCTTTAGTGTAAATTCTCACATTTGTACGAAGCCTCTAAATGTCAATAAGGGATGCATATTGGCACAGAGAGTGATAGAGAGATTCCAACCATTGCCACTTATCTCTCATGGATAGTTCTATTGTTCCCTTGCGTGCAAAAAAGCGCCAAGAATGCACACAAGCATGTGCAGAAGCACATGTCTGATGAGTCATAGTGGAGGGATGTGGAAGTAATGCATGCAGAGCAACAATCGCAAGGCTGCCACACATACCAAGGCAGGACCAAAGGGTCCCAGGGGAGATGTACTTAAGAGCTGCATGCAGCAACAAATGCAATGCAGATGCCTATCAAAAGCTATTTTTCTGCCTTCCACTGCACATGCTCAAGTCACAGTTTGCATTGCTGGGTACTTTTAGGCAGCCTCTGTCAGCTTTCACATATACTCCTGCAACACTCTATGTAGAGCAGTCATTGCTAGAGGGAGCAGTCCGGAGATTGTCTTTTGGCCATACCCTCCTTTTGGGTTGCTAAACCCACTTCAGTCATGTTCACTTCTGTGCACCCAGAAGCAACTTAACAGAGCCATGGTTTCCATGTAAATTATTCCTCCTCAGTGACTAGAAGGTATAAGTTATATGGTCTTTCCTCCCTTCTGTACTGCACACTTAATGGGCTACTCATCCCTTGCTTCTGCCCATCCCCCTCTTTCATTGTAACCAAGTACTAAAGGGAAAAGACAGGTTCCAAAAAGCTCTACAGCAGAGGAATGCTCTGTAATTATCAGACTCCCATCAAGCAGAAACGATGTCAGTCAGACGACAGCAGCAGTGAGCGATCTTTCCATGTTAAGCATTCTCTCCTATGGCAAACACTGTGCCTAGAGGATGCAAAATCCTTGAGCAAACAGTGATTGTAGGACAGTAGATCACTTGGCAGTGAGGTGCAGTCAGTTTGTTATTGGAGACAGTGTCCACTGTAGTACAGGGAGATGGGTATTGGTGAGGACTATTGAGGGAACCATTGATGGACCGGATAGTGCAGTGAGAGCCACTATAAAATAGCGGAAAGGTCATCCCGTTCACAGCTAGTGCTGGGGTCACAGCATCATGATCTTGGGCACCAGCCATGGCACATAAATTCAGCAGTGCTGCTGGATAACAGAAACACATATAAGGACACAAGCATGGCAGGCAACTTTGCAGAACACCTTCCTGTCAAGACAATGAGCTGAGTTCCTGTAGAACCAGCAAGGGCAGATGTGCAACTTTACTGTAGGCTGGACCAGGGCCACTCTTTACGGTAGAGTGTACACATGGTCAGAAAGAAAACTTGATGCACTGTCTATTTATCCCAGAGTAGCCCTCTCTCGTCTTTGATCATGCTCACCTGGGTATCAAAGCCCCAGCCCCAGATCAGGATGCACATCTCTCAGTGCTTACCTGGGACACAGCAATGCTGCAGATGCACTGTACTTTGCATGGTTTGCATAACATATGCTCTTTTCCAATGCAGTATGCCAGAAGATAATGGAGATGACTGGACCCTATATTTTCTTATCAAATTAGTGCCCTATAAACATAGGACTAAAATCTAGAAAATCCTGAGTTCTAATCCTGGATCTAACAATGACTTCCTCCATTACTTTAGGTGAGTCACAATTTCTCTGCCTCAGTCTTGCCATCTGTAGACTATGGATAATAACACCCGCCTCACAGAGGATTAATAGACTAAAGCTTGCAGAGTACTTACAAGATTTAAAAGCTTTCTGTGAATGCTAAGTGTTGACTTCTTGACTTCCCTGTTGCTAGTGTACCTTAAGTCTGTATTTGTTCAGTCCTGACAGGGAAACCAGTGGGACACACTCATAAAAGTCATGGATAGACCCAGAGAGACATAAATATTAAAGATATTGAATAACAAATCCCCAGCACTTTAATCAAGGCACAACAATTGATATTTTCCAAAAAAAATCTGACATTTTTAATCTATTTTTTAAACCCTCATCCTTAATGAGGGATAATGCTGGATTGAAGAGGGCCAAAGAGATTTATTGATACAAATTCAGAGACAGTGTAAATCAGGACAGTGGAAAAGAATGCCACTGCTGGTTTATGTTCCTGCAAAAGGATGGGGATGAATGAATGAGTGTCTGAATGAATGACTGAATAGATGAATGAATGAAAGAATGAATGCAGAATCAAATAACTACATTAAAATAAATTGCCAGCTTGTTGGGCTGGCATAGCAAGGGAACAAAATCTTCAGGGTCTTGCTATAAAAAACAGTCGACAATGTCCCCATTTTTAATATAAATTAAAAGCCGCTTTGCCCAATCCCTCTGAGTGTTTAACTTATACTGAAGGTCAAAAGTAGATATTCATTTGGAAAGGCTGAGGGATCTGGCCTACGGTGCTATCAAATATATTCTATTTTATGGCTTAGTTAATAAAAATCAAAACAAAACAAACCAACCAAAACAAAAAACCTAACTCCCAGATTATCTGAATGCTACATTTATGAACCACACCACCATGTACATTAATATTCATTCTGCCTGTTACCTCCAGGGCCATCTCAGACAAGCTGACAACCTGCAAATACAAGGGGCTCTGGTTTGATATGCGTGTGCACGCATGCGTGCGTGTGTGCAGGTGGGGGAGTGGTGCCCTACCAGGGACAGTTTGCAATGCTAGTGTGATGTTTACTGTGCACGCCTCACTGCTGCATAGTATAGAGTTCCAGCTGCTGTGAGCTGACAAAGCTCTGTGGTAAAAATAGCTTAAGCCATTTGGGAAATCAGGATGTCTTCTCATTTATCACAGCCCTGGCTAGCCTGGGGCGCATTGAAGGTTCCCCTTCCTCCTGTCTAAGAGGATCCTCTGGCCCCACCTGGAACACACCCATGAGCTTTGGATGTATTTCCTGGGCTGCTCCTCTAAGTCCCATCAGGACTGAATCTCCCCCTCCAGGCCCCATGCTAATGTGTCAGAGCAGTTTGCAGCAAATGGGACAGGGTTGCTGAGCAATGAAACTTTTGCCTTGCAGCTGCAGGAGCCCAAATAAATGGCTTTGCAGGAGGCCTCAAAATTGCTTGAAGCAGGTCTGTATACCTTCTATCCTACTTATTTCATACAATATAAATCAGGGGTGTCCAAACTTTTTGAATCACGAGCCACAATGCGTTGTAAAATTTGACAGGGGGCCCTGGCAAGGATCGGATGGATGGAGTGAACATTTATGTGCACAGCACCCAACACACTGCACCCCAGCAGGCAGCACTTCCGACCACTCTCCGCCCTGAAATTGACTCGCCCTAGTCAATTTCGGCGGCGGAGCTGGACAGTGGGGCTCACAGCGCAGAATTTCCACCATGAAACTCACTCTCCACTCTCAAATTCCGCGGCAGAGCTGCAGACTGGCAGGCACGATGCCATTTTAAGAACCGCTGCGAACCGGTTCGATGTGCAGACTGCCTGGCCCGATTTTAAGAACCCGGGACCCGGTTCGGCGGGCTGGATTAAAAAGCATGGCGGACCGTATGTGGCCCGCGGGCTGGACTTTGGACATGCCTGATATAAATAAACGACACAGTCTTTCAGTGGAGGATGGCAACCCACTTTACAACCATGAATTCATTACACCTCACAACAAGCCTGCAAGAAAAGCACTATTATCCCTACTGTATAGATGGGAAAACTGAGTACAGAGCAATCAAGCCACTTGCCCAAAGACAGTCAGTGGCAGAATTGGGAACAGAATACAGGAGTTCTGATTATCTACCAACACAATATGGGACTAATTCTCCTCTCACTTACATTGGCACAATCAGCGTAACTCTACTGAGGCAGGTGAGAGGAGAATCTGACCCTATAGGCCAAATTCTCTGTTGGTGTAAATGGGTGCAGCAGAATTTGGCACTTCATCTATATCTTTCTAAATATTCTTGCAAAATTCTGCTTACTTGGGGCAAGTACTGTTTGATCAGTGAGTCAAATATCTTCAGTTTTCTCATTATTTCCATTCATCATAGTAAAAGGCAGACGAACAGAGTTTGTGCCTGGGCTGGAAAATGTTCATAGCAATTTTACATGGCTGGTCTACATATATATGCACTACATATGAATGCAACATTTAATTTTCATTCATTTGAAAATGACCATTCTTATATTACCATGCTTTAGCTTCTACTCTGTATGGACAAACAACTGTACCTGCATGGACACTGTAGATTTTTTATGATTAACATGTCCAGATTAGTTATTGGTGCTAATGCTTCTATTTTCAGAATAGATTAACACCAAGTTATTTGTTAGGTATTTGGACCACAGTCCCCAAAAACTCATTCAAACCTTTAAATCTATATGTATAAATGGTCACACCAGTAAAATGCAGATTTTCATATACAAAATGCATAGTTAAATGCCTACATTACAGATCTATTGAAGAAACATGTTTTGCTACACAGCTTTCAATGATAAAATTTCAGGTGCAATTTCCTTTAAATCTGTTTGTTTGTTTATTGGTTTATTACTACTAATGGATAGCTGTATTTTTTGCTGTCATCACTGCACATATTTTCATTCTATTATACTAGCTTTTTCCCTGTCTCTCTCCATTTGTATTTTTGAGTAGATTTTTTTTATAGACAAACTATTATCTCTGGGGGAAAAATATAGAGGAGAGCTAGTCCGGGACGCAAAAGAGAAAATAAGGAGTGCATTATGGAGTATGTATGAGATGTACAGATAGCAAACCACCGTATATTCTCTTGGTACCTGAGCCGCACTTCTTATGTAACTGCTTTCAGCAGGCTCTGTAGCTGCTAAAAGCAGGTGTTTATTCTGAAGAGGCAGCAATGCTTTTCTGTCATGTTGCATTAAGTCACTTATGACGCAGCATGTTATATTGCACCACGTCACACTGGTGCATATGGCGAAGAAGCCAAAACAGAGTAACATGATGTGACAGACAACATTTAGTAAAATATTCACTTATTTGGCTCAGATACTTGCTATCAGTTTGAATCAGAGCATGTTGCCCAAAATGAAGCTGGCAGATTGAGGTTAATGGTTAAGTATCTGTGGTTCGCAAGCAACGATACCTGATGTAAATTTTGAAGTTTTTTGGCATGTACCTGGTATTTATGTTATTGTCAGTTATTTTACATCCTAATGTCCTTTCTCTTTCAGTTTAACCACTTCTAAACTTTTTCCTCCCTTCATTACTGTAATGAATTTTATTCTCAGTACCTTTTGCTAGTTTGACATAACACATAAGTTCCTGACAAGGAATCAAGATCACATTTTTAGTCTGTTTATGAAGAAAATTACAGAGTACTGTTAAAGGACTGATGGGCTAATCCACAAAATCCAGATTTAAGGTTTTAACTGTGCTGCAGAAGCACTTCTTCATTGCAAGTCTGCCAGACTCCAAGTTTAAATAAGCACTCTTTATTTTGATGGAATCGCCTTAAGTGTTATTTTATATAAGAGTGAAGTTATTGTGAACTACACAAAAATGAGTGCCTGGCAGCTGTGTGTTTATATAGGCAGAAGGACTATTTTAGGAAACAATAAATTTATCCTTCAAGTGTATATTTTAGAGTGTAAGAAACAATTTTTGATGGACTAAAAAAAGAAATACTGAAACTTTTTTTATCGCTATTGGGATTTGTGGAGCTATTTCATGATAATTCTTTTTTTTTTTTAAGTTTATGAGTGAATGGAGCCTTCTCAAAAATGAGGGGACTTGCTGCAGTCAGGTTTAACCTAGGCAAGCACTGTGCAAGCCTCACCATACAACTCTGTAAATACATCTCGGTTCTGACCTACAAGATCACTGCTAATCCACAGAGGGTCTCTCTTGAGCATATAGATGGACAACTGTATTAAACTGAATGCTAGTTATATATTGTGTACTAATAAGAGCTAGGCTGAGAGGACATCACAGTCATTATCGTCTGTGACTTAAGCAACATTTTAAACTCAGGAATTCAGAAGTAAATGGCTAGTGCACTAATCCGTGGAGCAGTCCAACCCATGAAGTTAGTAATCCATATAGGCGCAGGGAAAAGTCAAAAGCCACAAGTGCAGCAGATACCAGGATTAAGATACTTCATGTTAGTTAAAGAAACAGAGAAGTGTATTGCCCTTATTGTTCTTTGGTAATTGTTACATTGACAGCCCAGCATGAACTTGACAAACTTCACCCACCCCAAGGTAGACAGGGAGGATAGCATGATCCTTTACCTCTGCAATACCTCTGACTCAAATGAACTCATTATTTATATGTTTATGGGATCAGAAATGTTCTGTGGCAAAATCTCACTCAGTAGAGAAGTGAGGGTCCAGCAGGTGGTGGTGGTAGTGGTGGTGGGGAGAGGTGGGGGAGATATCACACTGCAAAACGTATGAATTTGAAATCTATGTTGTCTGTGGAAGTTGTTGGAGCCCAAGGAGGTAGGCCAAACTGCCATGATATAATCTAATATTTATTAATAATTTCCTTATTTATATATATTATATTCTTCTGATTTGACTAGTAATGCTCTGAAGATAAATGTAACTTTAGTGAAAGGAATAAGATGAAATCCTATTGATGATGGCCAAGATTTCCAAAAGCTATTATTTTTATTATTTATTTGTATCATGAGAGCACCTCGGAGCCCCAGTTAGGGACCAGATACTGTGGTAGGCACTGTAAAAACACAGTCCTTGCCCAAAAGAACTTACAATTTAAGGAAAAGTGATTAATGATTTTGGCTGCCCAAATTGATACCCCTGAAAGGGAAGTGATTTTCAAAGTTGGGTGCTCAATACTTTCTGAAAATCAGTGGTGTCTCAAGTTGGGCTTCCAAAATTAGAGGCACTCAGAATCACTACTCCCTTTTGAAAATCTTGGCCTATATCTTTTAGTACCATTGTCAGAGACAATTTTATGTTCACTGGGGAAGATATTAATGACTAAGGAATCAGCCTGCACTGTTGTTTCTGACTAAGGTAAACAGTGGGCAGGGTTGAGAGCCTTCTTCCACCAGAGGCTGTGAATCCTGTACTCACTTTGGTGTTGGGTTCCTTCATTTCTGTGACATTTTTAAGGTAGATATGTAAGATTAAAGAGAAACATGTTGAGAGGGGGAATTTTGGGCCACTCCCCTATAGAAGTTACTGAAACCTGTTTGAAATACAAACTTTTGGATGTTTATTTGCACTTGATATGAATGTATCTGAGGCTTTTTAGCCAAGAAATGAAACTGGAAATCTTACAAGCACACGTTTTTCCTCCTGAGATATCCAATATTTCCTGGTTTCAATCAGGTCACAAATACTGAGAGGAAAAGCTTTTCATGAGATATTACCTTATTCCTCCATCTGATCCAGCTGAAATCAATAAATGCAGAGGCAACATGAGAAACTGAAACAAATAAACAGGAGTTGACTGAAATTATTTTGAACTTCTAAAATAGTTTCAAGTGCAAATCGAGTTTTGAATGATTAGTTTGAGTAAAATAGGAGGTAACCCAAACTGTTTGCACATCTATACAGAAGATATACATTGAACTCCTCATCAAGAAGATCTAGTTTTGACTCTGATAGGCTCAGACTCATAAGACATCCTAGTGTCTCAAAGTCACCTGCATTTACTTTTCAAATAAAGGACTTCCAACTGCAGCACAAGTGAAACTGATGGATACTTTATGGACTGTATATTAAGGGTGTTCTCATTTATTCTCATAGGGCAAATATGGCATAAGCACTCTTGTTCTTGATTGGACGGATAAGGTGGGGGGCAGAGGAAGAAAAGAATCAATAAAAAGATGAGAGGAGGGGTTGGGTATGGAGAGGAAGGGAAGAAAATTTTCTTTTGGATGAATACTGTTAATATTAGTCATCTTCCCTTTTCCTTTCCTCTCTCACTCTGTTCCTCCATTAAGCCTTCCAAACCCACACAGGCTGGTTCTTTGCTTTCTCACCACGTATAGACGGACTTGTCAAGGCTGTTCTAACTCAATCAGGCACATCATTGTTTGCCCTTGATCTGAAGTATGCAATGTTAGTGCAGATATCACAATGATGTATATAATAAAATAGGTAATAAACAGTAATGATAATTCTAATAATTAAGTTGATGCATCAGATATCAAAAGCATATAAACTGAAGCTATACTTTGGCTTCATAACATGCCACATTTTCTCTTTAATCTTCTTCCCTCACCTTTACCATCATTAGTAACTGACAAAGAACAGCTTGCCTGCTCCAGCAGGATTGTCCTCATTTCTCCTTGGTTCAGGGCAGCGCAGAGGTATTATCCTGCCAAGGAGAGAAATGTGGTCATGTGGCACAGTGATATTCTCAGTTGTCAGAGAGAAGGGACCATCATGACCATCACATTCTTCTTTTTATTTCTTTCTCAGGCTCCCTATCCTGAGCTGTGCAGCTCCAGTTCTTGGGAGCCAAAGGCCGTGAACTGAGATCAATTTCCCATGTGCTAACATAATGAGATACTTGCATTATATGTTTATAAAGTTGTAAATCAACATATATGCACACACACAACCAGCTGACACAAAATATACACCTTCAACAGAAACAAATTAGTATAAAAATGGTATAAAGAATAAGACAATACACATCAAGTCAAACCTAACAAATATAGTTACAGATGAGTTATATTTATTAATGCCCATTCTATATAAACAGACTTTATTCATGTCTGATTTAAGGCCTGGCTTGACAGAGCCCTGGCTCGGATGATTTAGTTGGGGTTGGTCCTGCTTTGAGCAGGGGGTTTTACTAGATGACCTCCAACCCTAATAATCTATGATTCTATGATCTACTAGACACTAGGCTTTGCAAACCTTACTCATTCTGGTTCCCACAGTTTTGTGAACTAAAGCTGGTAGCTGAGGTTCAATTTAGTTCACATCCTTTCAGTTCTGCATGGGGTTTTGGATTTGCATGAACCTCTAAATGGGAAGTGTAACTGGCCAGCCACTTCCTGATCATCCCCTGTGGCCTAGCCTTTGCCAGTTTCCTTTTCCTCTAGGTTCCTTAAGATATAAGAAATTCCTCTGCTGGGGATCTACTTTGTTAAGTCCAAATACACTCAAAATAAAGTCTCTTCCACCCCAAGTCAAAATAAAATCTCTTCTGCCCAGACTCCAGCTAGGCCCAGTTCCTCCTACATGAGGATCTGTTGACTGTAGTTCTCCATGGTCACTCCTCCATGAGAAGTATCACAGTCCCTCTGCCCCAGGATGTGCAGATTCATAGAAGTTTCTGTCCCTAGAGAGAAGCCGTCTTCATCCCAGACTGAAGCTGAGCCCAGCACCTTCTCCCTGATGGACTGTCTCTGCCTACTTTCTGAGCAAGTGGAGAAGATGCAAGGCCTGTCCTGCCCCCTATTTTAGCTTCTGGCTGTCTCTCCTGGTTATCCTATCCTGTTTTTCTATCTCCCTCTGCCCAGAGGCTTCATTTAGTTGCATGATCCTCTGTCATGTGGCTTAATTCATTTTCTCCACCTGAAGAGGCAAGTCAGCTCTATCACAGATAGTCTGAGACCTATCTTCCCTTAAAGCTCCCTGTGACAGTAAGTAAATTTGAAACAAACCCTTGCAAAACCCCATTTTGTATGAAACCAGTCCTTGTTGCCACCTCTCCCTTCCTGCATCATTCCTTCTTCCCAATACTTATGTCAGGCACCTATGTTAGCTTGAGCAGCCTCCTGAAGATATGGTGGTGGCCTGGTAAGCTGCATCATTCCCCCAAGAGGTGTCTTTAAGGTAAGAGGATCCTGGGGCCTGTTAGGGGGAAGCAAGTATGGGAGAGTGGTGATGGAATTCTGCTTCAGCTTGGCTCAGTGGAGGATATTTTTTTTAACAGTTGTACTGTACAGCATCAGAGGTGTGCATGATAATTGAGGCTCCCATCCCTGCTCTAAAGTGTTTGCAGAAAAGTGCTTTAGTGTCTTAAGGAGCTTCTGTTTCATGACTCTTAAGTATCTAAGGCATTTTTTTTAAATGTTACCCTACAATCTAAACTGAGCACAACACGAGAAAACACTGGAGAAGATACCACCACCAGGAAAGGGGGACAGAGAGAGGAATCCCCAGAATAAAGTTATGTGATTGTTTGGGTGGCAGTCAATACATCGTCAGTTCCTAGGATTGTGTTTGAACTGATTAAAAGGTCATCTTGTCACCCCCTTTATAGAGGCTATGAGTGTATCCTCCCCCTCCCAGACTATCATGGAGCACCACTTCCCAGCCACATTCTGGCTGACCCCTATGCTTGGGTACAAATGTGCATTCCAGGTAAACCACCCTGTATCCTCACTCCCTTCTTATTCACCTAAACAGAGCTAGCTACAATTTGGTCCTTAACTGAGTTCTTAGTGAAGTGTCAAAATGCACATGTAAAAAACCCAAACCCTTATTATCTTCAGTTACACCAATCACTTCAATTGCCTTTGTGAAAATATTTCTGCTTATCTGTGTGTGCAGTTATTACTGTGCACCTTGCAGCTCGCTTTGAAAATTTAGCTTCACAGGTGCCAAAATTTTGAGAAATGAAAATTGGAGTGAAAAGACTCCATTCTCTTTTCACTTAGCAGATGAAAAATAATCAGACGAAATTAAATAATTAATATTGAATGTAGCTGAGCAATTGCTAAGAAGTTTATTTAATAATTTCAGTTACTTCTTTTTTCTATTTTAGGAACAAAACAGGGACAAATGAAGCATATTCTTCTCAAGCAGCACAACACTTCTGTGGAGAGAGCTGAAGGAAATCCATTGTTTTGATTAGAATTTTTTCCGGTTAATAGGATGTTCAAAATAAACAAAACCACTTGATTCGCAGTGCCTGTGGCTTTATCAGGTTAACACTGGCATGCTTCCACACTTTAGCTCATCTTTACTAATCAATCAGAAACATGCTTGCTGGCAAGAAAGGTCACATCTTTAATCACACATCAGCAACTTTTTGACAACAAACAGGGTATCAGCATACAGCCTAATTTGGCCTCAATTCCATAGGTTTAATGCTCAACATGCTGAAGATGATGGGTGCCAGAGAGATAGACAGATAGATCTGCTATGTGTCCCATAATTACCCCAGTTTATACCATGTACTGTAAGCTACAGCAGAATTTATCCCATTCAATTAAATTAGAGATCATGATATTTTATCATTTGTAAACACACGTTGCTTGGGCTAAATTCAAGTTAATTGAATAAAAGGTGAATGAGATAAAATATAATGTATAGGTGAGCATTGGCCTGGTCTCCTTGGTCCAGGACCAAAGTGCTACTTTCCATATTGAAGCTACATCCCAGTGAGCGTGATGCTAATGGAGGCGCTGTCTTTTGGATAAAATATAAAAATAGGCCTTGACCTCTGTTGGTCACTGAAGAATCTATGACAAAGGCTGTTAGCCCCAGTCTTCTGGCTAAATTGTGTCTCAAGAAATTATAGTTACTATTTCATTAATAGATTCCAAGGGACCACTGTGATCATCCAGTCAGACTCCTGTCTAATGAAAGCCCCAGAGCTTCCCCAAAGTAATTCCTAGAACAGATCTTTTAGAAAAACATCCAATCTTAATTTAAAAATTGCCAGTAATGGAGAATCCACCATGACCTTAGTAAATTTTTCCAATGGTTAATTACCCTCACAGTTAACAATGTATGCCTTATTTCCAGCCTGAATTTATCTAGCTTCAATTTACAGCCATTGGGTTGTATTATGCCTTTATCTGCTGAACTGAAGAGCCCATTATCAAATTGAAGAGTTCATTATATACTATCCTTGTATTCCTAAAAACAATTCTGAGTACTATTTCTGGACACAATGGCAATGCATTTTATCCATGCATGAAGAAAAACCTGTACATACAATCATAGGGGTAAAAATATTCAATAAATAAGTATTCAATGTATAGATATATATATATCAAGTTTTCGAGGCTCAATTCTAGGATCCATGCATGGTCTTCCTCCTCTTTAGTTATATCTGGCTCTAATCTTTACAGCAAATGAGAAAGAGAGGAGCAGCTGTGTTACGGGCTATAGATTTTGAAGCTGTGGGAGCGGAAAACATTTGTATCTCCTCAGGTGGGCTCTGTCACAGTATAGGGTATTTACCAGAGTCTGTGTCAGAAGCAGGGAATGGGTATGGTCAGAGTGCACTGCAGCTATCCTCAGCTAGTGGACAATTTCTTTGGGACTGTAGCTAGCTGTTATAAGTTATAGGTTAGGCTCCTTGAATGCCAGGGCTGGAGCTGGAGTAGAATCAGGCAGAGAAGGGAGTCATAACTGGTTCTTGATAGGCCCTCCTCTGTTTGCTGAGCAGATAGTCACCTCAGAGAATCGGATCCCTTCTTTACTCTGGGTGAAATCCTGGCCCCATTGGGTATGTCTACATTGCACACTAAAACCTGGGCTTTGATTCAGGTTTGAGCCCAACCATCCCTCCGTCCACACCTAAATCAGTCTGACTGGGGTCAGCAAGCCCTCATGACCAAGGGCCCTGCTGGGAGTATGGGTCAGAGTCCAAGTCCTGCTCTGATTTGGATCTAAGCCCTGCCATTTTGCAGCGTGGATGCAGGTCAAGCCACAGACCTGAGTCAGAAAATCTGCTGTATGGAAGCACGAGCTTCGCTGTGAGACCTAGATCCTAGTAAACTCAGGTTTACAATGCAGTGTGGGCCCTCAATCATGGGCTTAGAAACACTGAGTCCATAAGCTCATTTCACACAGATCTGGGCTGAGTGTAGACATACCCATTAAAGACAATGGTAAAACTCATGTTAACTTCATTGGACTCATGATTTCACCTGCAGTCTCTTGGGTTATGTGTACCCTGCATTGTAAAGCTGGGTCTGTGGGAACAGGGCTTGTGGCCTCAGTGTTTCTTTTGTATGAAAAGAAGCTCACATTGTCTATAGCTACAGCACATATTTTGTGGCATTACACACACATAAGTGAGACTAATTTGAGTTCTGGGCATCATTAGCTTACTTAAAACTGAGTTTTTTGTCTCAAACCAACAGGTCATTGATATATATTGGGGAGAATGGGGCAGATGACATAAGACAAAAGAAAATAATTCCCTAGTTAAAAATTAGTTGCCTAGGCTAAAAGTATGATCAAAAGTTATCTACAGTATTTTATAAAGAGCTAAGAGGATAGAAGCACTTAAAGCAAAATTTGTATTCTGTTGATTTCTTCTCACGTTTTTACATGCACTTGCTTTCTGTATGCTTGTTAATCCAATGCACTGGCACACTCCTCACATTGTAAAATCATTTAGGCTCTTTTCAAAGTACAGCAGAAAGTGGACTAACAACAACTGTGCCTGACCATGGTTGTTGCTAGCTAGCTTTGATGATAAAGCTGACCCCAGCAGTGTAACTATTGTGCGGAGAGAGCCTTACACTACATCTTTCTAAATTTAAAAATGCAATTGAAAGATTATTTTTCCTCCAGCGCAGATTCAAGGATCAAAAGTTCCATTAGCTGAAGCCGTAATTTGGGGAGAGCCGTGCTCAGGACACACTCACACACACACACGTTGACAGCAGGGGCCAGTAGTGCTATGTAGCTGTTGGGTTCCACCGCACTGACAAAGGAAGGCGAGCATCACACTAGTCTGCAACTTTTCCTGTAGGCTCTTTGAAGAGCAAACAGTGACTTAGCAGACCCAAGGAGTCCTTTAACTTTCTGACCCCTGTACAGCTGTGTCAGCTAATAATTTTTGTGCATATTGGTCAAAGTTAAATCCCAAACTGGAATTTGGATATTACCTATTACCAAGAGCTTGATCCAGCAGTTCATACCCATGTGAGCAATCCTACATGCATGAGTAGTTTCATGGACTCACATGCATAGGGATTACTTGTGTGAGTAAGAATTGTGGGTCTTTATGGAACCTATTCTCCCCTCAGTGAATGAATGCGTCTCATTTGTGTTCATGGGAGCTATGCTTATGCTTCGGGGAGAGTAGATTCCTTTAATCTGATGAAATGCGGGGAATCTGTTTGTCATGTTTGATTTGATGACGTGTTATTGTGGGTAGACTGAGCAGAAGTGGTCAGATTATTCAGTGGAGTTAGCCCTTTTGTCTGTGTGAATTTTCCAGGAACAGATAATAATTTTGAAGTATTTGATCTTGGTTCAGAGTTGATTGCTAAATTTTTTATACAAATAAATTTCAGCTTGGCAGTTATTTGTGAGCTGTTTGCTCTGCCTGCTTCTTTGAAAATTCAGTGTCCCACATTAGCAGAATTGCTGTGGTAGTTGTCTCAGCCCATATATTATAGAATTTCATGGAGCTGAATCATCACCGTATTACTCCAGCTTTATGTAAGTTCACTGAATGGAGTTACAATTGTAAAAGTGGAGTAAAGTAGTGGTGGATCAGGCCCAGTGTCCTCTGCTATGGTACATGTCCTTCCTACAACAACAATTTACTGAATCTACCAAGCACATTCATTGAATTTCCCAGTCTCCATTTCCTGAAAGAAGTCCTTTAATGAATACTTGAAGTTCAGTGGGTTTGATATTAATATTTGCTACCTACTGGAATATTTACCTGTTGGAAAAGTCTGGTAGAATGTTGCACAATACAAATAAGAAAACAGTGCTGACTCAGAAAATCAATGGAGGCGGCATGGATGGGTAACCACCCATCTGGAAATACATGAAATCTTTGTATTATGACTATAAAAATGGACCCCCAGATTTTAAAAAAATCCTTCTGCCAAAGAGATGGAGATGGAGAAAGAGAGAGAGATTAAGCCACTGGAAACAGACTAATAATTAACACAGAGGCTGCACAGGCTTAGTACATTTGATGGAGCCATGACCCGAAAGCTAGGCACTGCTATGCCACATGAAGGGAATCTCCAGAGCATCACCAACATTTCAGAGTTAGAGAGGTCCCTGTGGGACAGCCTACAGGACTTTGGCCTTGTCATCGTTGTTCCTCCCACCTCTAGGAAGACCCACTTGAAGCGAGGATCACACACATATGGACCACTGTTGCATCTGACCTTACTATCTGGCAACTCAAGATGATGTGTGTCCACCATGTTTCACAAAACACCAGCCCGCCAGTTGCTCCAGACAGTGCTGAGAGACTGGCCTTCATTAGAATTAACAAATAAAATGGCTATATGACACTTCTATTGCAAATACAGTTTTGTGACACTTTCTACTTCTACATACATTCTTGGAAACAAATATTTGCTCATACAAATGTTCACAAAAAGAGAAGGAAAGAGCTAGTGAATGCTGTTGCAGAAAAATTCTAATTAGAATCCATTAAATGTTCATGAATAATTTTCCTTCCTATTTATCTAGTTCTAGTACTGAGTACGTTTTGCCTTATGCCATTACTGGATCCAGGAAACAATATGCAATATGAAAGTGAAAACAATTTGACAATTATTTACACCACTACCATCCCTTTGAATTAGGACCTCCATTTCTTTTGTATTCTGTAAAATGTAAATGCTAATTATGCTTAATTAATTCATTTTTGTTTATTTAACACTACAACAAGATTAGAACAGAAAGCCACCAGAATGCAAAATGTTAGCTGCATTTCCATGCTGTAAATGTTTTTGAGCTTTTATAATAAAAGATAGTATTTTGTATCCTTTCATTTAACCTGGCCAGGCTCCAATATTATATCACGGTCAACAGGAACTTCCTTGGAGGGCAGGCAATCATACTTAAAGATATAAAGATCATTAAAATAAAGTTCTAAAACATAGCAAAATTAAACATTGCAAGACTATTTTCTTCTTTGAAGTTTTTTACCAGATGGTGAAGAGTGCTGAAATCATAGGTCTGGGAAGTGAGAAGGGAGAATGTTTCCACAACCCTTTCTTTGTGCTAGTGTCATCATACATAATCTTAATGTATGTTTGTACAAAACTGCACCTCACACCTTCTTTGAGTCAAGTGATTGTGCTCAAGATAATTTCCATTTTGAGATGTTCTAGTAAAATGAAGCTTGTTCAAAATCTGAGGCTGGGGATTCCCTGAAATATTTCATTAGCAATGTCAACCAGATTTATTCATGAATGAGAATAAATAAGCATGTCAGCAGAAGTTATTGTGGTAATTTGTAAAACTGTTACTGAGATATTTTCAGACCCCATATAAAGGAAGAGCTGTGTCATTAAATTACTGCACAATAATTTTTTTTTGATACAGGAATAGAGTTGATATTTTATCAAATATATACCCTGATGCATCAGTGCATTGAAGCTGTGTGGTTAAATATTTAAATAAAAGAGGATCTAATAGCTTCCTTAGAAGAAAGCATTTATGCACCTAATGAGGAATAGAAAAAAGAATGTGCTAATTGCTATGAAGTGTGAAGTGATCACAAACCAAATGTGAATTTGCATCTCTTAGCACTATACAAATTCTTGTTTAAAGAATTCTACAAAGTTGGCTTCCATAATATTCCATGGACTGTATTTGTAGACTTCCTGGTGGAAAATGTTGCTGAATTTAACCTGCTTTTATAGCAGAAATGGACAAAAATTAAAAGTAATTAAAAAAATAAAATACATTGTGGGTAAATGTTCCATAGTGCAAATTATGCAGTATGGCTGGGATTTTTAAAAGCTGTCAGCTTTGACCTAACTCTGCTCTTATTTCAGCATTGGCTTCAGTGGGAGCTAAGCCAACATTGAATTCTTTTTGAAAATGTAACCCTATTTGACTTTAGCATTTTATTACACTAAAGGCCATATCATTCCTCAAGTGGGCCAATTGCACATGTGGTTCAGTGTGCTCATGGCATTTCCTATGAATTCTTTCCCCCGAGATTGGGTTTTCTTCCTATGAAAGTAATAGATCCCTGTCCTGATAGCTACATCAGGATCTTGAGGGATCCATGGAGTCACAAGGTTATATGCCTGGAGGCCCTGAGACACTGCAGTGACTCCCAATTTCTACCAGCTCCTTGGCAACATCACTACATTAAGAAGCCAAAGACTCTCTCATTGACTGCTGCCCATAGACACACTCAAGAGTCTCCCATTGTTGAAGGAGACAATAAGTTAAATTCTTATGGGAGAAAGTGTCCTATGGAGAGTGCTGATTTCCACTAGCAGTGCTGCTGCAGGCTAGGATATGATTGACAGATGTGGTAATTTCCTACAATATCCTTGAAAAACCTTATTCAATTAAGTGTAATTATCGTTGGCATCCACTGTATTAAACAAAAAGGTTATGTATTATTGTGGGCCTGAATGATCAAAGGACTATACTGAACAATGTGGGAGACAAGAAAGTTCTTTTGGGACAATATATATGAAGTTGGATATTGGAAATTTTTAGGGAGAGGTGAATGCAAATTCCTTCCTCCTGCTCCTGCAAAAACCAGCCTTTTGAAGTTAAATCCTGAGGAAGGGTCTGCTGATCACCTGTTCCAGAATCTGAAGATCAAAGGCCTAAGGGGTATAAATAAAGGAAAGACTAACCTATGCAGGGGTGTTCTTGTTCTGAGCTGAAACTGTTATGAACTTGTAACCACAGACTAGTTTGAAGACTATCTTCTACTAGAGCTCCTGGAATTGTTGTGTGTGTTTGTGTGTGAGACCTCCAGTAAGCTTATTAGCATGTGTGTACGTTCTTTTATTAGTTTTAATGTTTTCTGTGTAATGCCTTAAGAATACACCTTAAAAATAAATGTGCTTGCTTAGAAAAAAATGTGTTTTAACTTCTATCTTTGGGCAATTACACTGCTTATAGCCTCTGAAGAGAGAGAGGCGCAAGTGTGGATGCTGGCCAGTTTAGCTTGCTGGGAATAACACGGAGTAGGCAGGAAACTTAGCAGCCAGGAGAAACCCTACTCAGAAGGAAGAAAGACATGGGTCTCCACCTAAGAGAGGTGATGGATGGGAACCAAAAAGCTAAAAGTGAGTGCCCTTGCTTCACCACAGAGAGGAAGATAGGTGCAGTTGCATATGGATTGGAACGATGGTACAGCAGCAACACTTCCAAGCTACCTGGACTGGATCTGTTGATTTTCACAGCTTCTGATGTCCAAGGGGCTAATATGACCTTACAAATCCAGCATCCACAAGGAAACACATTCTTCTGTATGTAATGATCTTACAAAGGAAGATCATTTAATTCATATTTTCAGTCATTCTAGTTCAACATTTACATACTGCAAAACAAAATAGCCTCAGGGGTTCCTTCTCCAGTACATTACACAACCTTTATGGTGATGTACATGTCATAAATAATCATAATGACTCCAAGTCACTTCATAAATCCTGTCTTGTGCATGATATTTCACAGCAGTCTTTAACTTTTCTATATATAATTAGTAATTTACAATTACACAATCCTCATATACTTTCCATGTATCCAGACTAAGTGGGGCTTTGGGGAAGGGAACTTTGCAATTGGTAATGGCAAAACAAAGCCTTTGCCCTTTTGTTAGAATGTTGCTAGCTGTTAAAATCCAGCGGTTGTCATTAGTGACCATAAACTTATATCTGATTGCTTTTATATTGGTGATTTCAGTCCGGTTCTCTGCAGACAGATATCCACATCCCATACACCAATACGGCATGTGGCAGTAATTCTCACCCTGGATGTCATTATCAACAGAGATTTGAATTGGCATAGAATATCATCTGTCATCCAACTCCTAAGGTTGGTCCCTCTTCATCAGTGTTAAGGCAAGCTGGTGGGATTGGTTAATGAAGCCTACTCTGGTTCTCATGCATTATATCATTGCAACTCAGGAGACCCAGATTCTTGCTCCACTACAGATTTCTTGTCTGACCTTGGGGCAAGCCACTTCTTTTCTCTGTGCTTAAATTCCTCATCTGTAATGGGGATAATAGCCCTTCTTTATCCCATAGGGGTGTTGTGAGGCAAAATACATTAAAGGTTGTAAGGCAATCAGATACAATGGTAATATACCTAAGATAGATAGATAGATCTATTCCATAGATAAACAGAGAACAATATCTAAGGCTACAAATGTCATTACTTCCCAGAGCACTAAATTAAATTAAAAACTAACCAAACAACACAGGTGGTTGGTACTAGCCAGCGTGAAGGCTTTAACTTTAATTTTATTGTTCATGATTTAATAAATATGCATTGAGAAACGCTGAGGCATACATTTATTCTGGGTCATAAGATAAAAAGAATTTATGACAATAACTGTTTTAATACAACATACTATAGTGGACACTATTCAGATTTTTATAAATCTGCGAAGTATTGTAGCCCACACAACCAGCATAAGGTTGTTTGATGTGTTACACAATTATAAGGCATGGCCTTTTATCTCAATTTAATAGAAATGATTTTTCTTGGGAGAGGAAAACAAGAAATAGTGTAATCTTTATCTTTATCTCAACAGCAGACATATTGTAATCAAATGCTCTCCCAGCTTGGTAAAACACTAGGTAAAGAGAAAGAAAAGATCTCAGCATCCATCTGCCAGCAGAGGTTGCTGTTAGGTTAGCGATTAAACTAGGAGGTTAAATGCACTTAAAAATATGAAGGAAATAAAACAAACATATTGTACTGATTACATTACCTAGAAATTGGAATCACATAAAATAAAAGGAGCTCTAGGATGTCACATGTGAGTGGTTGTCTCTATGGGTTAGATTCTGCCACCCTCACTCGTGTAGAGGAATGGATTAATCTGCAAGCTTTCCCTTCTAGGCTACTATTAAAGTAGAAACGTACTACTCAAATGAATCTGGTCCTTAGCTACCACAAATAATATCCCCCTAGTTATTAATTTAATAGAATGTAAAATGGCATCCCTAAAATGAAAGCAGTTTATTGATTGCCAGGAGCAAATCCTGGCTAATTTAAAAAAATCAGAATTAAAGCTTTTGAAGTATATCAAGTCATGTTTATAAGACCATTATCATTCCAAACATAAGCCCGCTTCAATGCACTCTCTTTAGTTCACCACCAGAAAATGAAACTTCATTCCTTTTGCCACCCTAAAATGTTTTATCAATTGCTTAAAATTAGGTCATCTTGTGATTTCAATCCTTCCCTTTTCCCAAGGAAACAAAAACCAGCTGCTGTTTTATTTTACTGCCAAAAATTAGCTAGTGGCCTATTATTAATAACCAATAGCAGATAAAAGAGTGCAATGACCTGGACAATGGAACATTTAAATCTTTGCACAAGATGAGCTGCTTGTGCTAGACTGATTTCACAAACAACAGCTGGGTAGTTTGTTAATATATGAACCCCCTTGAGGTGATTTGGAGAAACTAAATGTGCTAAACTAAACACCTCATTAAAGCAGTACTTAAAAAAATCTATTTTCACATTCCAGTTTAGATTTTAAAGATGTTAGTATGAGAATATTCTGTGATATAAATGCATTTATCTGCATTGTCGGAAACTACTCTTTTTTTCTTTTGTGTGTGTAATCTGTAGCATTATGTTTTTTTTCCAGTAAAATGTAATTTAGGCTGAATTTCCTTTTCTTTGGAAAAAAAACCCGTCAATTAAATGAGGACGACAATGCTTTTCACCCCAAAACTACTGACTAACCTAAAGGCACAGACCCCAAGTCTGCCCTTAAATATATGACACATCTCCATATGGAATTCTGAGACTCAGTGGGCCTGATCCAAAGCCCACTGAAGTCAATGTGAGTCTTTCCTTGTCTTCAATGGACTTTAGATTAGATCCAATGGGAATCATGCCCATGTATCTAAAGGATTATTTAGACCCATAATGTGAATGCTGGGGACAATCTGAGGCAGTGCGTAAGGGAATGAGGAAGTGAGAGAAGTATCTACACCAATGCCACAGGTAGGCATATTGGACATCTTTAAGATATGCATTAGCCAAGCACAAGTTATTGGGCTCCCTACAGCATGATTCCCAAACTGGGGGATGTGCCCCTCTAAAGGCGGTGTGAGATGGTTTGTGGGGGGGTGACATTGGTGGAGTTTGGGGAGAATGGGGGGCAATGCCCCCCAAATTTATGATGATGGAGCCATCTTCCCCTGCTGGGTGAGGGGTGCTGGGCTGAGAACGGGGTAGGGCAGCACTGGGGACCCCAGTGCCTCACATGGGCAGCTCTGGGCAGATGTTGGGGTGGGGGATTCTGAGGAGGGGAATGGAGAAGGGGGATGCTGCTGCAGATGACGGGCCCAGCGTTGCTGGCAGAGCGGAGGACATAGTCGGTCCAGCTTCATGCTTTGAGCAGCTGTGTCTGTCTCCAGTCAGAGCACTGCTCCCGGCAGGCACCGCCGCCACCTGCTTCCTGCAGGCTCCTGGAGGCGGCAACTGCATCTGTGCTGCTGCCTGAGGATAATTCCGATGATGAGGTGCAATTCCCCACCATCACTGCCATTTTTCTCTGATAGGTCACATCGGGCTCCGGAGCTGTGCGGGATCTGCTTCCCTTTCCCCCACAAATGAAACAGTCAAACTCTGCCTATGATATGTAGGCCCTGGTTTTTTTCTGAAAGTGGGGTAGGTTCAGGGGAAGAGGAGGTGCTATTGTTACACAAAAGTCCACGAGTTCTCCATGTAAAAAGTTTGAGGACCATTGCCTTACAGGGATAACTGGATGAAATGTAATGGCCTGTGATATTTATGAGATCAAGCTAGATGATCTAATGGTCCCTGCTGGCCTTAAACTCTATCAGTCTATGAAAAAAGTAATGCAGAGTTTTTTAGGGAGAGGGGGCTAATAAGGAGGGTACCATTTTCCCTTTATATGGATTCTAACCAGCTCTCTCCTCTGTTAGGGCCACTGGAGAACTAACTCTTCCACTGTGGGAGAGAAGGGGTTGGGAATGGGTTTATTAAACATCATTAACAATATCACAAACAGGAACCTTTTGGGGCAGGATGAGAGGTGTGAGGGGGCTGCCTCCTTACACTTTCTGCCCCCCAGTGGCGTACTGCTGGTCTCTGGTGCCTGGGGGCCAATATTTATATTTGCACCCCAGCTGGGGGTCCATAGGCCCATTTCCCACTCACCCTACTTCTCCCCCCCACACACTGTGGGGGAGCAGTTGTGGCTGGGAGCAGGAGTGACAGAGGCAAATGCACGCAGGCTGCCTGGTCTCTGCAGTTCTCGTTGCACCTGATCGTTGGCCACCAGCAGGCCTGAGCTGGGGTTGGCGTGGTTGCCGGGCCCTGGACGCCTGTGACAGTGGAGGCTGGCTCCTCTCCCCTGGCTGGTGCCCGGAGGCATGGCCCCCTCCTGCATCCTCCTTGGTACGCCACTGCTGTCCCCATAGGGCTTTCAGTCCAACGAAGCCTCCATTTTTTCCTGCTGGTTGACAAATCTCAACAAAGCAGCCAGGTGGAGACAGCACACTTCTGGCCATACACACTGCCTTTAAATTTCCTCACATGGGCCATTCAGTTTCCCTGCTCAACTGTTAATTTTGCTGAGAAGGAATTTGTTTCCCCTGTTGGAAATTCATGGGATTTTGCATGCTTTGTTACCCAGATGTTTTTCCCACTACCCTATGGCTGTCTATGGTAAATGAGTTGGTGAGACAGCAAAGTCATGGAGACCTGATTCTTCTATCATACAGGTTTGATATCAGTGGCTGCAGAGGAATTGCTCTTGATTTACACTGGTGTGAGAGAAGAACTTGGCCTATGGGAGTGAAGAAAGCTTGAATATCCATATAAACACTATGAAGCTGCCTCAGAATGTTTTTTACTGCTCAGGATTTCAATAAGCTTTTTCAATAGCTTGGCAGGCTACCTAAGGGGTCAGTTCTGGAGAAGCAGATATTTAGCCCAAATAATGCCACATACATGTAAAACAAACAAAAAAGGTGTGTGGGTTTGCTTTTGGACTATTTCCTTTCAAATGGTTTGATTTAATCCTAAATACGTTGGTCTGTCACACCCAAAGTCTGCAAAAACTGCAGAAATCAATTTTCTGTAGCTTCCATGGTCTTGTACAAATTCCTACAGTATTAAAGGCTGAACATTTTTTTTCTCTAACTGAATCGTTGCTTGGCTTCCTCATGCCTATTGCTACCTGTAGTTGGTATTACTGAGGCACAAAATACTCCCTCTAATTTTAGGGTCAAATTTTACTCTCAGATCCTACCTGTCAGACTCAGAAAATTGGAAAAATTATGCATCTGATGAGCTTATATCATCCCTGTACTTAAAACGTGATTTTCCCCTTCTGTTTTGGACAGCAGAATGCGGCACATAACAAGCATGGAAGGTATTAAGTACAGACTCATATGTAGACAAAGACATAATTTAGTAATTAATTAAGCACACATGTATCACGTGATGTCACGTCAGAGCCATGAAATTCAAATTCAAAAGGAAGAATGAAATATAGATTTTACTGCCCTGATAGGGCCACAAAACTATACAGGCATTTTTCTCTTTTGTACTTTTCTTCAAGTGGGTCAGAATTTCATCCTTAGTTAAGATCATTTAAATTTTATTGAAAAGTGATAATAAAAATCCTCCAGTGTTATTAGAACCAAGCACTGCATAGTACAACATAATTCAAATACCATAAATAGGTAATAATTCCATGATTCCATAAATCACATATGGTAACCTTTTATTTTCCAAAGTCAATTTTAATTTTAGAAATGGATTCAGTTAAATACAAATGAACAATTCATCCCCCCAAATACTTAATTTTCTTACTAGATGTATGTCACCAACAGAACAATCTAACAATAAATAAATAAAGGATTAAACGCTTGCAAGTTGTTCAATGGTGAATTAAATGAATGGACCAAATGCAGGCTTTGACTACCCTTCTTGGACAAGATTACGCCACTAATCAACCAATGTTCAAATCCGTAATAAAGTAAAGCATTTGCCTTTAAGGCAGCAATAATTTAAGACTGCTATCAAAATGAATGTTTTTCCATTAGGCAAAATAATTATGTAATATATTCTAAAGGTGTCTTTGGATTTAAATCTCTTCAGTGAAGAAAAACAGTCAGTCAGAAAAAAGTTGATAAAGAAAACTGATCAAACTCCATTCTTTGGGAGGGGACGGGGGTAAAATGCAAATAAAAAGTGACACTTTTTGTGTCATTTATGACTATTTGTGAATGTAACTCAAGGCCATTTATGAAAATTAGCATCTAAATGAAAGGTCGAGTGTCATTGGGTAGGTCTGGTTGATTTTGAGGAACTCAAATGAAATATTTACATATTTTAGGACAGTGCCAGTAATTGTGCACACATTTAAATTCTCCCCAAATCTATAAATAAGAACTAAATCCAAGTCATATTTTGCACTGTGCTTTTCTAGGGATTATAACTGTAAACAAAATAAATCTTTATGGTTTATGATTATTTACTTGTTTATTTTTAAAATTCTCCAGCAACATACAAGACAATTTATGTTATGCAGACTCTTCCGTTTGCAGAACAAACTCTCAAGGTTTCCTGTTTATGATGTATTTAAAAAAAATCACTTTATTATAAGCAAATAGAAATACATGAGTGGCTTTGCTTAGCACACTGCTGTCACCCTGAAATAACACTGGCGGGGTTTAGAAAGACAGAATTTGTTTCATTTAACAGAAAGAAGTATCAAATAACATTAAGATATCCTTTGAAATGAGGTTATTGTCCCACACAGCCAGGTACCGAGAGTCAAAACTCCCCTCCTTGTTCTGCCATTAACTCATATTGTGATCTTGTGCAAGTCTTTTAACCTCCCTATGCCTCTTTGTTATGCATCCATTCCTTCACTGGGGGTAGGGTTTGTCTCCCCACAGGATAGGCTGGTGGATAGGCTGTCAAACAATCCTGTGGGATACTAGAGGATCTGCCCCTATCCTGGGAGTCAGAGAGAGACCAGAGTCTTTCTTTTTTAGAAGTCCATGCCTCTGCAGCATCTCTGACAACCAGAACCCATGGAGCCACATTGCGAGTGATCACCCTGGCTGTAGCTGCCCCGTGAGCCACCCCAAGGTTTATAATGATTAATATTCAAGTGTACATACCACATGGAGCATGAGAATTGATTCCACTTAACCTGCACATCTGGACTCACTCTGCTGCTCTTGTAAAGTCTCATGGGATTTTTGATACTCAAAAACTTGGCTTTGGTTTTATGTCTCACCAGAAAGATGTCACCTCCAGCAGTTGAGTGACTCGTAACACTATGCACGGGTATCTGTTAGATATATTTGGAACGAAATACCTCGACTGTAAACATATGATGGTGTCAAAGACAGAATTTCAGGTGTGGGCAAAGCTTGATACAAAGACTCAAAAAAGGACTAGAGCAAGTGATTATTCATTTATTCATTTGAAATCATGATATTCAATTAGGTAATAGGTCATTGTCCCTGGAATTCTGACAGGAATAGGGACATGATAAATACAGTTATCCCAGATTGCTCATTTGTTGCTGACCCGATAAACTCAAAGGGATGATGAATAATTCATTCTTGTATGTCACTGTAATCACAAATGATTTTATAATTTCTTGCAGGTAGGTCTCTGGTGTTTCATTCACAAAGCAAAGATGGTAAATATTAACTTTCCTCTGGTCTAACCCCCACCTCTGTTAGTCTCCTTGCATCTGATGTGACCTCTAGCTTATCAACTCTGTGGAGGATGGGGCTATCTACTTGGCTACATGTTTATACAGTGCCTAGCACTATTGGGGTCCTGGATCCTTAAATGGGCTTGCCAGGTGCTAATATAATGGATATGATCACTGTAAAAAGGCTTCTAAGCAAAATAAAAAATATAAACATCGGACTTTTCTCCATGAAGTTATATTTTTTCCTCAGCAAAACAAACAGCAACAATCCTATAAAATTTTATTCCTCTAAATGATATCTGAACTGTAAATGATGTAGTAAAATGTAGGCCCATTAAACCTTGAGCTGTACTGAAATTCAGTTTCTAATAAAGATCTGGATTAAATATTTGAAGACAAATAATAAATTGAAGGCAGCATTCTCTACCGATGATGCCCATCAGTAGATGGCCAGTTTGGACTCTTCTCTCCACTTCTTGGCTAATCCTGAATGAGACCGAGAACAGGGAAGAAATATGGGACAGAGAGGAGGTTCCATTAACTTGCTGTGACTTTAGCCTAGTGGTCCCTTCAAATGGCACTTGGTGTTTCTTCTTCCTGCCTCCGCATGCCCAGTTCACCGCCTCCAATATCCATTCTCCTCTGAGGTTGCAGCCAACACATTTCCCATTTCCTTTATATAACATCTCTCTCTCACCCACCTCCACCAGTATCAAATACCATTCCTACTCAGGAGCAAATACAGGAATCTTGGCAGTGATCAATCAACTGACTAACTGAGGCAGATAAGGATATCATCGTGCAGCTCATTTATTATTTTAACTCTCTAGGAGCCTAGTTTTTAGAGGGGCTGAACACACACAACTCTATCTGAAACCAAGGGGAAGGCACAGGTCAGCCAATGCGAAAATTCAATTGAAAACTTGTTTTTTAAGTGAGAGCGTTTAGACGAAACTTTTAATGTTTCCAGGACACATTAGGCCATTGTTCCACTTTTTAAAAAAAACTAACCTAATAATAAAAACTGATTTATTGTTTTATACAAGAGTTAGGCTGCTCTTGAGCTGATACCACTGGCTAACATGTTGAACAATACTGTCTCATTAGTCACTTGTACTTCTGTCTGTCTGTGTCCATCTGTCATCTTTTGTCTTCTACATAGATTGTAAACTCTTAGAGAAGGTATTATTTTTTGGTCTGTATTTGTACATCTCCAAGCACAATGGGGTACTGATCCATGACTAGATACTACAGTAATACAAATTTTCAGTTGTGGGATAGCATGGGGTGGCAGACGATAATTATTTAATGACAGTAGATATTGAGATTCAAAATGTTAATGCTTTATAACCATGAAAATACAAATTGTCAACATCACATGTCAAAATATACAAAGTAAATATCCTTAAATCAAACTTCAATATATTCTAAAGCAACATTTTTTCTTAATTTGCATACCTGTAAATTTTAATCATCATCGATGGAAATAGTTTTTCATCAGTTTGTGTGTGTGGCGAAACTGATGCTTACGGATATTTACCAATAAAAAACTAATCTTTCCAAGCATACACTTACATAATCTGCAATCAGTGATCATATATAATACAGATGACCATGCCATTAATTCTGCTGTTCAACAGCTAATTCAGCTTTACATAAATATTACTGGTTTCTAGTTATTTGTTATTTAAATGACTACAGTCATTAAATACTTAAGATAGTCACTGCACTGCACTGCTAATTAAACTCAGGAGAAAGAAAGTTTTTGTGGGGCCTTTGCTCATTAAGGAAAGGTCTGCTTTGCCCTAGGCCTTCTGCGGTGTGCCTGCTTGCTTTTGCTGGTTAGTTTCCCCTTAGACAACAGGTATCCCATGTGCAGTGTCAGCCTCAAAACTTTTTGGGCTTTGTCACTGTTCCAGCCTTATTAAAGCCTTAGGTGATCAGTTGTCCCTCTAAGGTACTGTCCTGCATTAAGAGCAATTCAGAGTCACACTGGCTTGAGGGATGCTTCAGGATCAATTCTGCCTCAGAGAGACAAATTTCTTCCTAAATCTCCAGGCCATGATTGAGAGGCAGCAGCATATGCTTCCTAGAGTACCCAACCACCTTAGTTGTCCAGGTTAAGAGTGGGGGTTGAGGGGCTGTAAAACCACAGCCCCACTTCATTTCCAGCCCTCCCTGCCCCTTTTGAAGCATCAGACTCTCTAGGTATGTCTACACTGCAATAAAAGACTCAAGGTATGGCCGGGTCAGCTGACTTGGGCTCATGGGGCTTGGTCTACAGAGTTAAAAATCACAGTGTAGGTGTTTGGGCTCAGGCTGGAGCCAGGTCTTTGAGACCCTGGGAGTGGTGAGGGTCTCAGAGCCTAGGTTCTAGCCTGCGCATCTACACTCCAATCTTTAGCCCCGCAGCCAGAGCCAAATGACTTGGGCACTGAGACTTGGTGCCATACATTTTTTATTGCAGTGAAGACATACCCTCAAAGTGGTGTGCAGAGGGAGTAGTTCCTGCACTGGGGCAGAAGCTCTACCTCTCTGCTGTGCAGGAGCACAGTGTGAGGGAGAAGGAAATAAAAGATCCTCTACCTGCAAATTGGTCACAATCCTGCTGCAGATTCACTGGTGCTATAAAACAGCATTCTTAGATGCCTTTCTTAAGGTGTGTTCTGGGATAACCTGAAATTGTTGGGAGGTGAATGGTAATAAAATATTAATTCTGATAGAGTGTTTTTCATCCAGATACTTAAAGCGCTTCACTACGTCCATTTTACAGATGGGGAAACTGAGGCACAGAGGCAAAGTGATGTGGTATTTTATTGAGAACCAATCCGTTTGTATTAAAACTCTCAATCTTCTAAGCTTCAATCAATGCCACTCTAACAAAAACACTCTTGCTAATTTCTTTATTCTGTGGTATAGTTATCACAAAACAAAAATATTGCACCTGATCTTACCAAAACACATCTCTGGAATGGAACTGTTCTGTTCTGCTTTTTCTAGAGGTAACAACACTTCAAATAAAACTTTCTATTGTTCCTTATGTACTCTAAAGTATTTTATGATGAGTGAAGAATACCCAAGACAAGGCACATTTTTGCAGATTAACTAACTGTACTTTGGCTCTGATCGTGCAAGCATCTTTGTGCCCAGGTGCAGGTAGCCATCATATGAAGTTCATTTTAGAGCCCAGTGACTCAGAATTAAAGATTCTTTTAATATAAACACTGTTCTCTGATTTGCCATCTGCTGGCAGGAAGATCTCCTTATGTCTATTCTCACATTGTATTTACCTGTCTAAGGGTGGAGACATGAGTCTAGTTATCTAGAAGTGTATGAATGCAGCTGAAGGAAACAAGATGGCAACCTACCCCAAGTACTTTAGCTACCTCAAAAACCAGCCAAGAGACAAAAAATTCAAGCGTCCTAAGGCACAGTGGAGATTCACCCAAACAACTTAACCTGTTACGCAAGTTAAAAACAAACAAGCCACTGTCATTGACAAAGAGCTAGTAATCCACAGTTGTTCTTCAAAATATCTCACGTGCGAATACTACTTATGGAATGCGGGTGCAGTCATTATGATGATGTTATTTTTATTTTATTGCAGATAATGAAATATTATCTAAGTTTCTACCCAAGCAGCTCTTTTTAAAGGGGGATAAAAATATCGACATTACTAAATACTTCAACAAGACCGATGTGTTCATTAATTTTGGGTGCTTCCATTTTTGAGAAGACAATTTTTCAAATTGTCAGGGCCTGATTTTCAGAGGTACTGAGAACCTACAGACTCCTATTGGAATCAATTAAAATCATGGTTGCTCAGCCTATCAACAATCCCTAGGTAGCATCCAAAAATGGAGACACCCAAAATTAGAGGGGGAGGCATTTTGAAAACATAGGTCTGAATGACTATTGCTTCCCCCCTCCCCCCAAAAAAGTTGTACTTAAAGAATAGAATCACAAAGGAACGGTATTTAGGATGCAGTGAAAATCTCTGAATGGGAGATACTAATTTTTGGGGTTAATAGACATTTTCAATTCCTTTTTTTCCCCAGCAGTACTGGATTGGAATTAGGGGCATCCCTTTTCAGAAATTGTCTGTAAAGTATTTACTCAGAAGCAACTGGGGCTCTTTGATGCCCCTGCTGCATTTTCTTTTTATATGAAGGAATTGAATTTCTTTTTATTAATTACTACCATGCTTAGCCTTGCACCTCACCAAGTGTCATAACCAGCATGCATACTGTGTGTCTGATGCCCTCTTAAAACTCCTTTGACCCTGTAAATCTGTGACATAACGTTC
This sequence comes from Mesoclemmys tuberculata, assembly GCA_007922155.1. Lineage (NCBI taxonomy): Eukaryota > Metazoa > Chordata > Testudines > Chelidae > Mesoclemmys > Mesoclemmys tuberculata. The sequence continues at coordinate 17,081,670 of ML675649.1, read as the reverse complement.
CAGTGCAGTTACAGACACACAGTTCCTAGTATTAATAGTAGATATGTGTCCTGTGTCAGGAAATTACTTTTACCTATTTACCAGGGCAAGTTTTGAATTTGTGTTGATCCCCTGAATTGATCTTTTTCTGAAGCAATATTTCATTAGACAGTTTCCATTTAGTTAGTCTGTTGTGTCCACAAAGACTTACATTAAGAACTATGAATTAATGCAAGAAGCAACATGGTCACACAGGATGTCATTCCCTTGAAAGAAGCAGAAGATGGGAAGAGCAGCCTTTGTTTAAAAAGGATTCACACTTAAATTCTAGGCTTAATACTACTCTATAAGAAAATATCTCAACTGTGCTGCTGGGAGATCTCATTCCAGAATTAGTAAAATAATCATTTTATTTATAAATCAACTTCTCCCAACACATGATGAAATGCTGACTTCAGAGTTAACATGCAAAAAGTAAACTGGAAGAATAAAATATTAAGAAGCCAGAGCTGCATCACTGAACAAAGTTTTCTTCCTACCCAACACATTAATGCAATGAAAAATCCTCCATTAGGATGGACTTAGAATGAATGAGACCTTTCTATTTCTATGATTCTTAAAAGAGAAAACAAAGCAAATATCAGATGGGTATGATCAGAGAAACTTCCATTTATTTGCCAAGTAAAATGATAGGGTTTTATATACAAATAGCTATAAACAATTATACTCTTGAAGCCATCATTTATAGCCACAGTGTCATTTTTGCCTGCTATACATTTCTTATTCTCTCATTAGTTTATTTTTTCCCAATATTATACTAGCAAATACTGCTACATACCCTCAGGTTGGGACAGATTACTTCCTGTTTTTTTTACTTTCAATTCCCCAGAAAAATCATCTGTACTAACAGGGAAAAGTTCCTACCAAAATTCCCCTCCCAGCTGACACAACAACTTTCAAACACTTACTCATCCCCAGAAACCTGCCTTTTATCCTGCATGCCTCCTCATCAAAAAACTGATTTCCAATTTACAACACATTTTCTAAGTCCCAACCACCTGAACCTCCTACGCTGAATCCCCCGTGCAAACTTACCCTAATAATTACAAATCAAGAAAACACAACCTGTTCTCTTGTTAAAAACAATCAAGCATGTTTTTCAGCAATAAATGTGTAGCACTAGCTGATACAGAAAAAAACAACATAGGTCTTTCTACACAGGGTTAAAAGTCTTAATGGAAATGTAAAACTTCAGTATTTAGTGGCTTTCAGATGCTCTGATTATTGCAACAATCCACTGAAAGTTCAGACTTGGCTTTACAATTAGCAGTGCAAGCTGAGGCAAATGAAAAGGAGTTCAAAGCAGAAACCTCAGAGGAAACTTGCAGAATGCACAGCAGTGATGAACATCTGAACTTATGTGACATAAATTTTTACTTAAAATAATCAGTAAACTTGTCTCATGATGCTGCAGAAGCATTTTAAAAACGAAGTCCTAGGTCTGCATTTAAAGGGACACCATCAAGATAACCAAAGCTGTTTTAAGTTATTAAAAGTCAAACAATTTTTAAAATCCAATTTGCCACCATTTTGGCTTTTTTACTTTTTTCTTAGCCTGGACAATGAGAAACAGTGTAGTCAGTTTCAGTTTTCTTCAGTTTGATCCAGATCCTCAATGCTATTTAGGCACCTTTTACTTTCAGATTCTTAGTCCTGTAACCCACTTTTGGATTTCAAATGCTGCAAAGGAATGTTTATTTGTTTAAAACAACATTCTATAAGGTTTTAAAAAATGAACCATTTTTACTGACATTAGGTTTTATAACAGCTTGTTTTTTTAATAAAAATTAAATTGGGGGCCAAATTTAAGTATCCCCCTTAAAATATTGGTGTTTTACCCAGCAAGGCTCTTTCATCAATGGAAATACAATGGGCCAGATTCTGATGTAATTTATGCTGTTGTAAATTAGGAGAAACTCCATTGAAGTGAACTGAGTTACACTGGTGTTGGTGACAAGAGAATCAGGCCCAGTTAGGGCCAGATTATGCATGGACATGATAGGCCCAAGAGTAGGGTTCCAGCTTCTGGAGTCATGTGATAACTGCAGAATTTCAGCTTTATTATTCAGCGATTATGGTTGCAAAAAAAAAATTCCTTGAAAATGAGACTTGAGTGTAGCAGATGCAGTGACAACTGCCTGAGTCTGCAGACAGCCTGAAACAATAGATCTGAAGGAAGAAACTGCCTTGTACATCAATTTCAAGACTCACCCCAACAGAGATCTCTCTCTGAGTAGGAGAAGAAGAGTGCAACAGGCCTGCCCCATCCATGCAACTGTATGCCAGTTATTGGCATGATAAATGGGTATCCATTCCTATCTCTGCAGAGCAGAGGAGAACCCCACTACCACAATACACTGGAGCTCTTAATGTGGTTGTTTGTCAGTCCCATGTCTCACATCAGTTAGTATTTGATCACATCCTAAATATTTAAAAATAGAAATAGAAATATTTCTTTCTTACCAGACTGTAGAATCATAGAAGTATAGGAGTGAAAGGGTCTTCAAGAGATCATCTAGTCCAGTGATTCTCAACTGGGGGTATGGAAATCCCTGGGGGTAAACAGGTCTTGCAGATGGTACATCAACTAATCTAAATATTTGCCTAGTTTTACAACATGCTACATAAAAAGTGCTAGCAAAGTCAATGCAAACTAAAATTGCATACAGACAATGACTTGTTTATAGTGCTCTACATACTACTATACACTGAAATGTAAGTACAATATTTATATTCTGGTTGATTTATTATATCATTATATAGCAAAAATAAGAAAGTAAGGAATTTTTCAGTAATAGTGTGCTGTGACACTTTTGTGTTTTTATGTCTGATTTTGTAAGCAATAGTTTTTAAGTGATGTGAAACTTGGGGTATGTAAGACAAATCAAACTCCTGAAAGAGGTATAGTAGTCTGGAAAGGTTGAGAGCCACTGATCTAGTCCAGTCCCCTGCGTTCAAGGCAGGACTGTATAATAACTAGAACATTCCTGACAGGTGTTTGTCTAACCTGTTCTTAAAAAGCTCTAGTGATAAAGATTTCAAAACCTCCCTCAGCGATTTGTTTCAGTGCTTAACCACCCTGACAGATAGGAAGTTTCTCCTATTGTCTGACCTAAATCTCCCTTTCTGCAATGTAAGAACATTGCTACTTGTCCTAGCCTCCGAGGTTAAGGAGAACAAATTTTCACCTTCCTCCTTGCAACAACCTATTCTGTACTTGAAAACTGTTATTATGACCAGTCTTCTCTTCTCCAGACTAAACAAAACCAGTTTTTTAAATCTTTCCTCATAAGTCATATTTTCTAGACCATTAATCATCTTTGTTGTTCTTCTCTGGACTTCCTGCAATTTGTCTGCATCTTTCCTGAAATATGGTGCCCAGAAGTGGACATAATAGTCCAGCAGAGGCTTCATTGTACAGAGTAGACTGGAAAAATTACATTTCGTGTCTTGCTTACAATATGCCTGCCAATACATCCCAGTTTCCTTTTTTTTGTAACAGTGTTACACTGTTGACTCATATTATGAAATATCTTGATTAGCTTATACTACATCTGGAATTATCATGGGTAACTCTTAAAGACCAAAGAAGGGACAGCTATTTTCATCCACATCTATATCCATCCTCAGGGTGTTTCATATTACTTTTTTTCACTTCTGGGGGCACAGCCCATGGTATTTATCACTTAGGTTCATCTATGATTCTTTCACAGTGAATTGTGGAAGAACTTGTCTGTCCTTTGGGATGCATGGAGCTGTTCTGGGAAGTCATTGGAGGACTATCAGCAATCAAGTGATTTAACCTGTGTCCTCTCTTCAAAGTGAGCTGGCTACCAGCCCAAGCATAAGCAGTACTCAAGCTTTAGCCTATATCCCAGATCAGGAGGACTAGCTTGGGTGTAAAGTACCATCACAGAGGCCAAGGGGTTTTGTGTGCTATTGGGACACATATATTGGGACATGCTGATCTAGGCCTGCCCAAAACTAAAGGCCCATCACCTCATGTAAGTGTGGGGAACCACTAGGCCCAGGCCACAAGTGAATATGTAGGACAACAAAGGAGAAAACAGGAATGGGAGTGAAGTCAAATGTTAAAAATCAGGGACCAAGCAGAGGACTCTGGGCAGAGAGCCCCAAACAGCACCCACTGCTCCTCAAAGGTGATTAAGGAGGCAGTGGACACTGTCCAGAGGAAATCTGCCTGGAGATGTGATTGAATAAGGGACCAGAAACAGGCCCCAACAGCCACAGAGTAGCACCGCATCCAGCTTCCTTCTCCTGGAGTGATAGATGACTATCCTGGCCAGTGCCAGAAGGAGGTTGAAGAGGAGGTCCCATGATTTTGGGGGCCATCGACAGGATGTGCAAGAATTTCTAGGTGTGGGGAAAGCTTCTGGAGAAGCTGGAAGAGGGGCTACAACCTGACGCACTCTAAATAGACATGCACCAGGGTCTCCCTCTCACCATAGAAGGGACAGATGTCAGGGGAGCTTGTGAAGTACACACACATGCTCAGAGCTCTGTGAAAGACCCATCAACTAATATCCCTGGCAGGCCATGAAACCACACTAAAGTACAGAATAGCCCACAAGGATTCCTTGCCCTTCACAGGGGGCAACAGGTCCTGCCATTTGGTGTCAGGGTTTGATATGAGGATAAGGAAGTGGATTTATAAAGCACAAGCATGTATAGATGTCCTGTACGTGTGGTTCAGACGCAGACCAGCTGGATATCATGGCTGGGGACAGACAGGGAGGCTCATAGGGAAGCAGCCCAATATCAAGTTCCAGAGGACTGGTGATGAGCGGTGGGCAGAGACCACCATCCCATAGCACCTGACTGGGGAAAATGAAAGAAGCAGGAGGCAAGGCTGCTCTCACCTCCTGGAGCAAACAACAGGGGACACACAGGGTAGGCACCTATCTGTGCTGGCTAAATGTTAGTAGATCCCCCCAGTCCCTCAGATTATAGTCCAGGAGGTCTCTAATACTGGTGGCACCAGCCAAGACCATCCTCCGGTGTACACAAAGGTGTGGATTGTGAAGCATGGGTAGTGTGAGGATGTCCTCCTTTTCGGCAGCCACTATAGACCTGATAACTTCCAGGTCCTGAGGAGGTCCTCATAAAAGACCAGCAGGTCAGAGGGGTGCCAGGGACCTCTTGGGTGGAGATAAAATAATGATCAGTCAGAGAATTTTGTATGAGAATGGGAGCCATGTTATGGACAACAACAGAATAAAAGTCCAAGTGAACTTTGTAATGAAGACAAGCCCTGTGTCAAGATGGGAAGTTAGGGACTGATCCAAAGCCCATTAATCAATGAACAGGCTTATACTAACTTCAGTAGTCTGTTAATTATATCTTTAAAACACTTCATGGTGTTGAAAATGTGTCACATGTGACAGAAAGATGCTCTTCTTTCTCCAAATAACTTCATTGTACAGTAATTTCATTTTCTCTGAAAGTAATTGTTCCTAGATTCTTTGCATGTTTCTCTTCTGAAACGTGGAATGACAGATTAAAATGGCAGTTTGCAAAATATCTGCAAAGTAGTTCTGATTGGACAAAAGAACAAAGAAAATATTGAGCCTAGTTTAGCTTAGCTACACTTTATCTGTTCTATTTGTCTCTATTTTTACATTTATAAGGTCAATTCTACTGTACTGAACTGCCAGTCATTTCCTGGGTATGTTTTCTTTATATGGCAGCTAATAGGATGGTCTGATTTTCAAACATTTCCTGTGTATACTATTAGGTCCTGGGGCTGAGAGACCATCTGGATGCTGGACCCATGGACAGTGCTGCTGTTCAAACAGAGCCTTGTAGTTATGGGTCTTATATTACCATAATTGTCAATTCTTCTCTAGCTTCTAGCCATGCAGCATCTGTTCTTAGGCTTTGAGGGGGTTCACCACTAATTAAGAAATATTCCCATTCTTTATTTGACCTATTTTGTTTCCTTGCTAGCTGCTAGAGAAGCTGTGGCTGAATTGCTTCAGGCTCACCTCAATCAAATTCATTTATTTAAGGAATTTAAGTGTCAGCATGGAAGCCATAATGATGAAAGTATCATAGGGCTTTTCTTTGGTTACAGAGAATTACTCCACCTTGTTTTTCATTACATCCCACTTGGCAACTGACTTCTACACTGTTCATCATTGGATTGGCTCCTGCCTCTCTATGACCTTAGGGTGCAGCAACATTAGTAGCAAATTATAATCCAGAACAAATGATTTTCCCTAACTACTATTCAGATTTAATATTTCCTCTTTTTTTTGTTTTTGTTTTACAACGCTTAAAAATGTAATGTGTGGTGGATTATGGAGAAGCCAATGGTTTAGCTAGAAGAGAAACCTGAGACACCTGCTTACTTAAAAAAAAGAGCGGGAGACAGAAGGAGATCAACCTCCTGAAGGCTTGGAAAGCCCAAGAAGGTTTGTTGATAGCCCTGCATCCACCAGAACCACAACCACAACCTCAAGTGTTGGCCCTACCAAACCCAGCCTCCACACCAGTGGGGCCAGAATTCGGGCCAGAATAACAAGCCCAAATGAGTCAACTGTCCCAGGCATTCCCTGTGGTATTCTCAACACAACCAGGGAGGATGGTCCTGCCATCACTCTGGTACAGAAGGTACGGGACCACAGTAGAAAATGTCAGGAGTTGTCCACAAGGAATTTGAGGTGATGCTTCCCCCTGGGATCATTGAAGAATCTCAGAGCTAGTGGAGGAGCTTCATCCTTCTCATACCAAAATCTGACTGCTGGACACGGTTTCAGATTGACTTCAGGAAAGTTAATGCCATATCTTGCTTCAACACCTACCACATTCCCTACATAGATGAGCTGTTAGAAAGGCTGGGGAATGCTGAATAGATATCCACCATAGACCTGATGAAAGGGTACTGGCAAATCCCCCTGACCAAGGCATTCAAGGAGAAGACAGCTCTTTCTACTCGCTCCAGGCTTTACTAATTCATAACCATGCTGTTCAGCTTGGAGCAGCTGCCACCTTCCAGAGACAAATGGATTGAATGTTGTAACCACATTGCATTGAAGATGCACATATATGAAGATGCATATATTTATGACAATTGTTTACAGTGCCAGAAGGGAGAACCACCTATGCCACCTCACTGTGGTGTTTCAAACACTTGAGGAGGCAGGACTTCTGGCAAACCTACCAAGTGCCTCCGTGGCAAAGAGATACCTTGATTACACTGTTGGATGGGGACAGTTATGCCCTCATGGACAAAATGCAAGTGTTGAGTGACTGCCTTGCCCCCACAACCAAGAAACAAGTATGGCAGTTTCTTGAACTGGCAGGCTATTATAGGTTCTTTGTACCTGATTTCGCTAAGATAGCCACTGTGACCTTAGACCTCATAAAAGGTACTAGGCCACAAAAGGTTCAAGGGATTGAAGACTGAAAGAAGCATCCAGTCCTTGAAGGACCAGTTAAGTTGGGAGCCTGTTCTCTGCCACGTCAGTTTTATAAAGCATTTCCTCCTCCAGACGAACACCTTGGAGGTGGGCCTAAGGGCTGTTTTGTCCCAGAAGTTAGATGGCGAGGAACACCCAGTGATGTACCTGAGTAGGCAACTGTTCCCTCAGGAAACAAAGTACTTAATGATCAAGAAGAAGGCACTGGCAGTAAAGTGGGCAATGGAGGCGATGTGCTGTTAGGAAACCCTTTCCAGCTCATTATGGACCATGCCCCCCTTTGCTGGCTCAATTAAATGAAAGACACCAGTGCCCAGATACAACTTTCAAGTACTCCACTGCCCAGGGAAGGTGCATAGGATGAGGGGTTTCGCCATCCGAAGTGGACCCCATAGATTTAGCAGTTTGACCCACAAGTATGGAATTTGATGTGTGTCTGCCATCTCCGGCACTGTGGAGGATGTGTTGTTAAGTGTAAGTAAGGTGATAGGCTGTGCTAATATAAAATTTACCTCTTGAATGAATAAATCTATAATGATTTTCCTGGTTGAGGAGCAGTTTTTTAATTGTTTGGTACAGGAGGGACTCAGGGTCAAGGAGGTTTTTGTTCAAGCTTTTTCCTTGCTTACACCTACTATTAAAGCAGTTTTTTTCCAATTTCCCCTCTCTTCCTTCACAATGAGTTGCTAGTGTATGATCTCTCCTGTTAGGGGAAGGCGAGGATGATTCTGTTAGGCTACAAGAACACAAATGTGAGACATGTTATGTCATTTTGGCACCAGGTTTATGTGGGTTTATATAACCCTGAACAGTCCTTGAAGCTGACTTTAAAATGGTACAAAGGACGGGGCTGACTACACAGTGTTTGCTACCTCGGAAAATATTAAATGTTTCCTGTGTGGTCATTTGAGGGGCTGCTGTCCAGAGACTGCTGGTTCAAGGTCCCTGGTAAGAATGTGGGACCCCAGGATAGTGGGGAGGAGGCTGTGACATCAAGGGACCGACAGGAGGCAAAGCCTGTATCTGCACAGTCAGATTTGATCTCCTCCCCTCACTGTATGTGGTCTGCTGTTGTCCAAGGAGAAGCCCTCCGTGCCTGGACAGAAGTAAGTCCTGGAGGTTGAGGAGCACCTCCCTACTAGAAAACAGAGAGAGGTTCTGGAGATGGGGCCTTTTGCTACTTGGCCCTCTCTTTCTGGTGTTTGTGGTGATGCTCAACTTTGGCTCTCTAAACATTAATGGATGCTGGCATGCTCATAAAAGAGAACAGCTCTTTGTATTTCTCAGACAAAAACAGGCTGATGTTATCCTTTTGCAAGAGATACACTCAGACCCTGATAATCAGGATAACTTGTCGAAGGAATGGGATGGGGAAGCTTTTTAGAGCCATGGCTCCAATGTCACTACAGGGGCAGCTGTTCTCTTTCCTGAGGTGAAGGAGCACAGATCCTCTCTGTGAAGGAGAATGTACAGGGACAGCTCCTCCAGGTGGACACACATATTGGCACTATTGTTTTTAATCTTTTTATTGTGCATGCTCCTATCCTGGGGTGAGATTGTGTCTCCTTTCTGCAGACACTTGCCTGTGCTATGCTTGGCTGTGCCCCTGATACTATTATGGTCTTGGAAGGGGATTTCAAGTGCACTGTAGTTAGTGTTGTAGATAGGAACTATGAGGACCCACACCCTCAGTCAGCCATGGAACCGCACTGTCTCCTGAAGATCTTTGGGCTAGTAGATGTTTGGAGGTTCTCCCACCCCACTGTTAGACAGTACTCTTGGATGAAGACTGCTCCCAGCCAGATCCAAAGGGCTAAATCAGATCACTTTTATATCATGAAGGCTAGTGTGAATATGTTTGTTCGGTCTTTTATGTCTCCCACTTACTTGTCTGATCATTATGTTTCCCCCTGCTTCTCACTGGTGCTTTCATGCCAAATTATTACAGGACTTGAATTTCAGTCAAATGTTTGCTGTGCTTTGGGAGTGTTGGCAGAAGCTGAAGCCTATGCATGAGTCCCTGACATGGCAGTGGAATATCAGAAAGGTCCAGATCCAACTGTTCTGCCAACAGTATACCCAGGCTGCCATACAGTCCTTGCATTAGGTCATGAGTGACCTAGAATGAGACATCTTGGGCCTTCCTGCTGACATGGATAGTGGAAATCCAGTGCAGATTCACCAAACGTAAACTGAGAAGTACCGGCTTCTGAGATGCTTGCTCGAAGAGAAGGTACAAGGAGCCCTGGTTTGGGCCTGGTTTTGTCTGCTGCATGAAACTGACACTCCCTTTTTCAGGTTGGTGAAAAAGTCTATGGACCGTTGGCAGAATTTTTGCCTATGGTTGCTGAACAGTTACACAATGGCTGATTCTGATGAGACATGGAGTGCAGCTTTTTGTTTTTACTCTATTTGTATTCACCTGGCAATGGAAGAGCTGCACAAAGTGTTATCTCATCTGACTGGTATGAAACAGCTTGGACCCACTGCTACTGCGGTCTGTTGCAGTCCGGCAGCTCTTTACAGGCAAGGTCTAAGGTATTGATGGACTGCCATCATAATTTTACAAGAGTTTCTAGCATTTTATCAGTCCTGACTTTTTTCTAGTGGTGCTCGAGTGTATCTAGGAGAAAAAGCTGCACCTCAGTTGCTGAAGGGCAATGATCACCCTGCTGTGGAAAAAAGGGAACCTCTTTGACTTATGGAATTGGAGACTTATTTCCCTTCTCTGCTCTGATTATAAGATTTTATCCAGGGTCTTGGAAACTGACTGAAGGACTGCCTGGACTCTTTGATACTCCCTGATATATATTGTATTACTAACCACTGTATTTTTTGTTATTTGTTTATAGTTCATGATGTTTTTACTGTTAACAAACTTCATGATCTAGATGTGGGGCTTGTTTCAATGGCTCAGAAGGCCTTTGATAGAGTTAACCATAGTTATCTTTTAAAAAAATTGGAAGCGTTTAGAATTGGGCCAGTGTTCTCTTCATATGTTTCTTTATTGTACCATAATGTTTCTAGTGTCCTAAAGATTAATGGGTATCTTAGCTGCTGTTTCCAAGCTCACAGAGTCATTTGTCAGGGATGTCTTTGGTTTAGAATGCTTTATGCTTAGTTTGGAGACATTTCTGAACGTCTCAGAAGCCCTCTGATTGGTCTTTCTATGCCAAGGGTGCTGGAAGTTTTCCTGGTTCATCTGTTGGCCTATGCAGATGATATCTCAGTTTTCATCACATCTGATAGTGACATGCAAGCACTTTGTGCTTGTTTGCAAGTGTATGAATAAGCATCTTTGGCCTGCATAAGCTGGCCTAAGAGCAATTTGATCTTTTGGCAGTGTTGTGATTCCCCTTTTGTTGCCTCAACAATTGCAATGGGGCACCTCTGAGATTAAAGATGTGGGTTTTTTTTCTAGATCTGAAAAATATATGTCAGGGGAGGCCAAACTGCGGCTCGTGAGCCACATGCAGCTCTTTTACAGTTAAAGTATGGCTCGAACAACCCCCACCCCATTCTCCACCTACCAGGGTGGGGAGACTTGGGGATTCTGCCCAGTGGGGAAAGAAGGTCTTGGGGCTTCAGCCCCTCAGGGCTGGAGCTCCAAGTCCTGGCACATGGATTTCCTTGGGGCCAGAGCACCTAGACCCAACAGCCCATCATAGGGCTGGAGCCCCGAGCTCCAGCAGGCATGCCCTGGATCTCAAACTTCTGAAGATTGTCTTATTCAGCTCAGAGGGTCAGTAAGTTTGGCCACCCCTGATATATGTTAGGGATCTGGGACGGGGTTGAGGAGAAGGTGCAAGGCCTCTTACAGAAATGGAATTGGCTCCTGGATTCTCTTTTCGGGGATGGGTTTTGATGGCCAATAATCTTGTGGCCTCAATGTTTTGCACTGGTTAGAGTATACGAAGTCTCCATTGATCTTTTGGACTGGATTCAGAGTCATATTGACCATTTTGCGGGGGGGAGGAGGGAAATAATTATCACAGGATGCACCCTGCTTTGCTGTTCCTGCCGTAAGATGACTGAGTCCATGTGCTCACTGATTTTACCCTTTGCCTCTGGTCTTTTCACTGGTTGTAGTACTCTGACTCCTCTCTAGGCGGGAAGTCACTTGCCTTCTCTCTTCATTTTTCTGGGAGAATGGGCTTTGACTTTCACCTATTTTTGTTGGCACCTGGTTTATTACAGATTTGCCTCCATCCTATAATAGTCTTTCTAATGCCTGGCTTCGTAGTGCATGACCATACCAAGCATTTTCCAGTTAATGGCTTTTGGAAGAGCCACTGCTTTTAACCCATCTTTTCCCACTCCTCAAAGAGCCTGTTTTCTGATTTACTCAGGCTGGGTTGACCAAGCTGTCTCACCTGATTGTTCCTAGCTGGCCAAGCTGGAAATCGGTAACAGCTCTTGCTATTTAGACCAAATTCCTATATGTGCAGTTTTTAGATAAGGTTCGCTCTGAATTCCAGGCAGCCCTTTTGTAGCAGGCTGCTCAGTATTTGCAGAAAGTTTTTTCAGGGATTGATCTTCCAAGGTGGAGTCCCTAGGTGATTCTATGTCCCTACCTTGGAAGACATTGTACAATGTCT
>ML675649.1:17053068-17069191 GCA_007922155.1 Mesoclemmys tuberculata | reverse complement strand
TGTCTGGTGACTTTCATTGGAAAGTCCTCCATAGCATTGTAGCAATCAATAGTTTTGTGCACCATACTACCTCTGAAGTGTTTGTGCTGTGCCCCTTTTGTTGGGCTTCAGATACGACGTGTCAGTTTTTCCTACATTGCCCCCATTTGTTTCCTCTTTTTGGTTTTTTCAGCCACTTTTCAGTGCTTTGGGACTGGATTTTTCCAAGCCCCTGCTTGATCTCAGGGTGAGAGACAGTGCTCATATTCAGATGCTTAACTTTTTGCTGAGTCAGGCAAAACAAGCCATTTTGAAATCTTACCAGAACAGAATGGCCGGAGTGGAGTGGTGTGCTGTTCTCTGCACTGATTGTGGCCCAGCTGCAGATTGATTACACTTTTTATAAACTGACTTGAAACCTGGACTCTTTTCAGATGACCTGGTGTGTTAACATCATTTAGAGTCAACCTGACGATGCTGCTGCTTTAGTGAGCCATGTTTGATGTTAGCTTAAGATGTGTTTTGCTTTATTTTCTGTCTTTTGTGTATAAATTGCAATTTTATAAAATTTAAGCAGTTCTTAATGATGTTTTTACTGATTTTAAAGGTGTTTTTCATGTCATGTCTCTGTCTCGCGTTCAGGCAGATATATAGGTTAAGTTACATAATTATTTATTCATTCGGTTTTGCAAAATAACAAAAAATTCCCATTAATCAACCCTTGGCACCATGTCATTACATAAAATCACATACAAATTATACAGTAAGTCTGAACACATAAAGCATCATTTGGACTTATTCAAATCATGCACAGCAAGCCACTCAGCCTGGGAAACGTTGCAAAAACATTGGGCATGGAGGAATAATGTTCAGGTCTCCTTAGACACTTATGCATATCATTGGCAAGGGCTGTTCTGCCTTCATCTCTCTCACTCTGATTGATTTACTCCTTAAGTATAGAAACTACATACAGGTTGTACCTAGACAAGCAAAGGAAACATGACATGATGCCAAGACAGTACAATGCATTGCTGCCTGCACTGTTGAGTATTTAGGAATAAAACAACCACATTCTCCAACTCCTCCACTAGCCCTGTTTTAGTTTCTGACAACAAATTATTTGCATGTTGTTCAAAAGGAAAAGGAAAAGTTCAGGATGTGTTGGTGACTTTATGGAAATGGGTAACATTTGAAATTATATTTTGAACCACAAAAAGTCTTTTCAGTTTTATTTTGACAATTAAATGCAGTAAATCCCAGAACTTGCCCTTTGCTCAAAGGGCTCAGTTAAACAAAAGTATCACCATAACTTCTATAGGCCTTCTTTGCTCCAGGTCTAATCACAATTCTTCAAGGCTTTGTGCATCACTTCTTTTTCCAAATGGAGTTCCTAATTCCACCCACAGGGAGTGCAACTCAAGTATATTAATATAGGGATAGGTTCTTCCCTGGCTGGCCTACAAATTAGATACCAGTCATTCTGAAAAGATTCCGGGAGGTTTGGGAAGTATTCTGGAAGTCAACCAAGAAAATCAGTGAATGCTAACATTAACATCCCTATGCATCTTTATTTGCTCATGTACCTCTTTTTCCTACCTGCCATTTCTCTAGCTAGAAAAGGAAAGGAGGGGGGGGGAAGGTTGTTTGTTTATTATTGCCAAGTATTTGTCTCTACTTCCATGTGAATAATAAAAGAAGCAGATTCAAAGGTTGGCATATACGGTTTTTCTTGGTTAATCTTAAGAACATATCCAAACTCCAGTCTATGGCACTTGAATGAACTTCCTTAGCTCACTGATAGCCACGACATTCTTTGTCAGCTAGGGCCTAACCTGCCCATAACATCAGTTTAAGGCTTTTTTCTTAATCAAAGGTCTAAGGTAATTTTTTATGTCACAAGAAAAAAAATGACAGGACCATTCAGGTATGGGTCATCTGTATCCCACTTATTTGCCCCTTGACTGGAAAGCTGGCAAGTTACTCTAGCCTATGGCTGGAATAATGCTCATTAGCAGCATGGTGGTGATACAGGTGATGATGTGAAAACACTTTATGAACTCTCTATCTCATGGCTGGCTCAGCAACTTTGGGATAAGCAATCAGTGCTTAAAAATACCCCCAAAATGATATTTGTATGGGTTCTATGACAAATAGGCATGGGCAGAAAGCATTTACCAAAACAGACAATATTAATTTCTTCTGGGTTTGTCAGGGGATTGTTTCACCTGAATATTTTTGAGATTTTTGATGAAAACTCATACAGAGTGGTGTACAGATGGAAGAGCAAACATTTCCCCCATTTCCTCACTAGATTCCAAAATTAAGCACAAGAGAAAAAAAAAATCTTGCATGTATTTCAAAAGAAACTGCACATCTGTGCACAAAAGCCCATTTAAAAAATCCTTGTCTAGAGTTCTATTTACTGCATTGGTTTCCACAGCTGTACAGCCTCTCTAGTGAGTAAAGTGGGGGCAGTATCTCTTGGATCCAGGTTCAATGTCTTCCCTAACCAGGTCCCTAGATTGTTTGAGAATAGCCTAGGCAACTCTGTCCTGATGTTCAAAAAATGAAATTGGTGTAATTTATATTAAAATGACACTTTCCAAATCTCAAAATATTTAGTAAGACAGGAATGTGTTTATATAAAAATGTCACCATCTTAGTCAAGAATACTTCTCTCTGGGGGCTAGATTTTAAAAAATGAGTACCAGAATTGCATGCTCGCAGTTGTCCAAGTCTAATTTATTCAGGCAAATATTATGACTATGTGAACAAATTGGATTTTGCACAAGGTGGTCAGTTAGACATCTAGTTGGTGATCATATTAATAAACAAATACCCAGTATGCACAAGCAACCAGTAGATCTGGTGCATAAATTGGGTGTGTAGCTGCACACATCCAGATTTGAAAATCTAGTCCCAGACATCTTTGAGTTCTGATGCACATACAAAATTATTTGCTATTGTTTGACTTGCAGAGCTAATATGGCTCTGAAAAATCAAACTAGATTTTATCCGGTCTTATGCATCATTATCAAAATTGTTAGCATTTCTGTGGCACTTCGATTTTTCCGGACACTTTACTACTGAGTCTTTCTAACACTAACCCTGAAATCCTTACTAAGAGCCCATCCCCTCACTTCTAACACTCACAGGAAGGTGAGAGACAGTACTAAGGGGAGGAATATTCTGGAAGGTTCCCCTTGTGGTTTTTCCTCCAAATTATTCCACAGGGATAGAAATTTTCCTACCATGAAACAAATCAAGAATTCAGATGGCTTATGAATTATTGTTATTATTCCCAAAAATCCACACTGGCATTTGGACCTCAGTGTGCACAGAAAAGAGATAATGCCTACCCTAAAGGGCTTACACCCTAAAGACAAAGGCTGAGGGATTGGGATACACAAGCAAATTCCTGGTAAAATGAATTGAAAGAAGGGATTTAAAGGAAGATGTATCTTCCAAGAAACTTCTGAGTCTCAAGGGAGTTGTTGAGGGCCAGGACTCTACGCCACTGATTCTGCACCCCCTGTCCTTCCTAATGGGGCTGTGTTGCCGATGCTTCCCTCACCTGCAGATGCCCATGGGGGTCTGCTCAGGAGTTAATACAGTCTGAGCCTTATTTACTCCTAAGAAAGAACTCCATAGGGTTCTTTGTGCAAATTCACAGTGAGAGAAACAAGACAATGCAACATTCAGGCTTCATTACCTCCTGCACATATACTGTGCTCTTGAATGAAAAGCTCTCTAAGTTCCTATATACAATCATATTATGAAACTGCTTACTTTTTATCATAACGAGGGATTCTATAGGGACCATCTAGTCCAGCACTGTGGTCTGCCGACGTATAGGTACAGAGCTGTGGAGATCCCTTCACCTGTTCAGGAATAAGGTTAGTAGGGAGTTGCACAATGGCATAGAGATGGTTGACCTTCCTCCCTATTGTGGGGAGTGGCAGGACCCATGAGTGAAAGGACTTCTTCATATATAAATCTCAGAGGGACCATTTGATACTCAATTTATAATCCATCCTTCCTTACACAGTGAAATTTACCATTGGCTTCAGTAGGAATTTTACATGAGTCAGGGATGAATGAAAGTTGAGTAAGGGCTTTGGGAATTTGCCTCTTGGGTGCAAAATTTGTACTGATGAGGCAGAAAGAAAATCACTTGATTTTTCTCACAGTAGGCTTGACCATGCTTCTGTTAAAGTAAATGGAGAAACTCCCATTGACACAGGAGGGAGCAAAATCTGTATTTGGTCCCAAAGTCATTTTTTTTACAGTGACTTTTTATTTTCTGGAAAGGCCATCTATTTTATCAAGCTGTGAAACAAAGGCAACAAATGCAGACACCACTTTCCTATTGATGAACTCTAATGCGAATTTAACTAGAGAAAGGCTTGAGGGCCAATGTTATCAGTGTTCCGTTTGCAGAAAGAAATCCATTTGAAATACATTGCTTCACAAATTTTCACAAGATATGAATCCAAAGAATCTACTTAATTATAAGCTAGAAAGGATTTTTCATTGAGGTTCCAGAAGTAAATTGGAAATGAGGAGATGAAGCATTCATATACCATAAACAGAGGTTCAAAATAACAATTTAGGGTCTTTGATTTTTACATGGTATAATGAATGCTTCAGGCAGAAGGAAGAAAAGGTAATATGGTAGAGAGGAGACTCAAAAGAAATGTGTGTATTTACATGCACAGAATCCACATCTCTAAATACACAGAGCTAGAATCCAATCTCTGCTTAATGCACAACCCTAATACCCATTAACCTTGGGATATATATATATATGAGTGGCCTGAACCTGGGCCTCAAATGCTATGGTGAGGGCCATGCAGATACCTAGATAGAATCCTGCAAGCTGCTATTGGCCTCCCATGAAGTGCCCAACACCCTCAATTCCTAGGTGTATGAATAATCATGCGCCACATGGAAGTGAGTAAAAAAGAAAGACTGATTTGACAGGGACCAGGGTTACACAGAGTTTCACTCTTGTCATATGATCATGGTAAAAGGCTGATATCTCCTGACATCCATGACTTCTGGTGCAGAGTGTGGGAAGCACCTCCCAGGTGGCATGCCCCACTTCACAAGATCAGGTTTTGTGGAGAGTAGATAGCCCATGAGAAAACACAAGAATAGAGTGAGCATAAAAATCTACAGCATTCATAGTTGGAGGGTTTTTTTGTTGTTATAGTTTGGTTTGTTAAATGCATATGTAATCCAGTGGTTACACTCTGCACTGATCCACAGAGGACATGAGTTGTTACAGCCCCCGGTTACAAAAGTTTGTTTTTAGCTTTTTAACATAAGCTGTTCATGCTTTTAGCCCTGGAGCACCTCAGTTCAATCCCTGGTATGTCTGCCACGAGAGTGGCCATTTTACATGCATTAACAGCAAGGTCTAAGACCCATTACCAGCTGTTTCAAAGATTCTTTTATAGATGCAAGATTCTGATTTTGAATGACAGGAGACATTAGACTCAAGCTTATGTAATCACTTACAGCATATGTGCACATTAGCACAGTAGCTGAATTTTCTGAATACACAGTAATAGGTGCTGTGTATTCAAGATCACAATTATATCGCAAATTTCCCTCATTGCTGCTTTTGTTCCTCCACCTCATCATCTCAGCAAAGGGAAAGACTTCAATTAAAGGTAATAAAATAAGACTTTTCTAATTATGTAGCACTAAGGTTACTGGTTTTGATATATTTAGGTAATGAAAGATTGTGGCTAAGGCAGACAATATAGGTATAGGACTTCCACAATACAAAATAGACACACTCAATGGAGGGCTAATTGAAGTATATAAACATTCAGACATTTTAATCAGCTCCCTCCCCCTTTAAAAAGACATCTTTTCTTCTGAATTTTCTTGAGTTAATAATGATAGCGTGGGCTCCATTTCCCAAGGAAGTACAAAACTATTTGAAAAATAACGTATTTTCCATATTGGATTTACAAGCATACTTTCCTTCTCCCAGATTTTCCATGCAATTATATGTTCATTACTTTCAAAGAGTCAGAAAACAAGCAAGCTGCAGCTTCTAATGGCGCTTTCATAGCAGTGAGAAAAACTATGAAAAAAGCATTTAAAGCCGCTCATCTCCACCTCTATTCAGGCGCTCTTTCATTTCCAGAGGCTGTTGCAATGAGAGATTGGATGCTATCCAGTTTGGATTTATATGGGAAGCAGTAAAGGAGATAATGGTGGAAGTATGTGCTTTCGCTCAGTATAAATTCAGATCATCTCTAACATTTGGTCATTTATTTATTTATTTTGAAGGACATGAGACCAAGAAAAAGCAGGCATTTTCAGCCGTATTTTATAATATCCAGTGAAGCACTGCAGAGTCTCTTATATCCAGTGTAGCTGCTTCAGATTTTCCTTTTATTATTTGGTAAGACATAGAAGGCTATTTTTCTTGTTCTGCTATATGACTACAAAACCCTAACTCAGAGCATCTAAACCTGATTCTTAGTATGCAAGAACAGAAATACACTCCATTCCTTTTTACTGTCATGTTGCCACCCTAACAAGCTACAAATATGTATGTGAGAGGAGAAGACATTTCAGGATCATAGGACTAGTCAGTTAACAATTTATTACTGAGATCTACTCCCTTGACAATCAATAACAGCTAAATGTGACTCTGTTGGGGATGTTTTTAGTAGGTAAAAGTAGTTTCCCTTCCCTTTTATGACTCTGCCTTTACTGCCACTATTATTCTTAATTCTCTAATTAGAGAAAACAAACATTTTGACATACCTTTTTATTTTGAAATTCACACACACACACACTCACTCTATGAGTTGCCTCCGAGCAGGTGTGCTAGAGCTGTCAGATTGAGCAGTGATTACATTCCCTCCCTGCAGTCCCATGGAGGAGGCAGCCACAAGAGGCACCCACACACATTTTCTCCCTTAGCCTGTGACAAATCCTGTGTCCTTATATTTGCCCTTAAAGAGAAGATGGTTACGATCTGAAGAATCTAGCCATTTGCTTTCCTGAGTAAACCAAACTGCTCTCTCGTCACCATAAGCAAGGAAGTACATTAGACAACTTGGCAAACAAACTTATATAAAGCTTCACTTTCTGGAAATATTTATATTTTGTGGCTGAAAAATATACGGGCAAATTCTGATGTAGGTGAATTTTTCGAACTTGAGTGTCTGAAGTACGTAAGTCGATATTTAGGGCCCTAGCTACATCACCTGGTTTTCAGAAGTCTTGAGATCAAAGGGCGTTATCATGAGTAGCTCAGCACCTCCAAAAATGTGGCCACTTTTATGTATGTGCCTAAAAATTGATTAAGGAAAACAAGTTTTGAAAATGGTGACCCAGTGGTGGGGTTTTTAACAACAGCTCCCAGGTGTCCCTGAGACAACCCTACAGCACACCCTTCAAGCTACCCTTGGAAAAATCTGAATCTCCAGCTTGTCTCACGTTCAAAAAATTTCTTGTGTGAACACTTGCAGGAACTCTAAACAGGATGATAAATGTGGTAAACTCTGGATATAACATAGACGGAAGCTGCACAATTGCTCTAGTAAATGCAGAGCCTAACGAGACACAATCTGTTTGAGATGGGGGTGGTTCTGCATTATTCCTTACTTAAGGCTGCATTTTGAAGGCACACTCCAGCCCTAAATATCCATTGCCTGGAAATAATTACTGAATTTTTTTACTTCAAGGCTATACATGTCACACCTCTGAAGAGGTTTTATGGAGCTCTCATAAAATGCAATTCTCCAATTACAACATGGTTGTAAAATATACAGTAGGGTGTTGTTGCTGTTTTCCTAACATACAGACAGTGAGTTTTGACCATATCAATTAAACCTAGCTCCAAAAAAGAAAGGCTGTTTGGTGAATCCAAGTAGAATTATAAAGGTCTACAATCCTAGAAGGATTTCAAACAGTTTTACACTGTCCATCTCAATTCATTTTTATGCCCTGTGTTTTGGTAACCTGAAATTGGCTTAGTTATGTGGAGAGTAGAGGAAAGAGGCATTATTGACTTTGTTGTATTTAGGGAAACAAGTTGGGGCATGCATGGTAGAAGCAGGAAAGAGGGAGATGTTTCCATGGTGGCTGCAGAGAGAGTGAGCCCTGCTGTGGTATATTCTTGTAAGCAGCTCAGAATAAGAACTGATAGTGCTCAGTTAATAGATAAATAATAATACAGACAAGCAGAGGGAGACAAAAAAGTCTTCAGTATGTAGAACAGGAAACTTAAAAAAAAACTATGAACTTCCACTGGTTTAACTTAGATCATGTGCATGGGGTGTTTTTTTCTGGAATTCCCATCTACACACAGATTGAACATTTCCTGATATGGAACATGAAAACCTCCCGAGCCAAGAATGCAAGTGCTGTTATCCAACTATGGGATTAATTATTGATTGAACTTGGATTATGTGGAAAAAGTAAGAAACTTCTCCCAGATCCACAATGCCAGAGCAATATTCTAAATAATTTGAATTCCAATGTCTATGATGTGCAGACAATAAGATGATTGGTGTGCAGATTTTCTTGCTAAGACATTTCATCCTTACTGGGCTGTTTACCATCTCATACTCATAGCATACCGTATTGCATTCCCATGTACAGGTAAAGCCGAGCTGATTAACTTTAGGCCTCCTGCTGCTAAATTCAGCAAATAAACTGCCCACAACTCCAGCAAACATAGGTACTTTCTCTAATACTGTAGGAATAATTGAACTTTGAAGGTGTGAATGGAAATGAAAGAACTTGTTTATAAGTTCTCAAAAGAGGAAAGAGGTATACAGCTGCTATTTAAAAATGTAATCAGCCACTAGTGTAACAAAATATGAGAAAGTCATTAGGTTTTCAAGATCCTAAGCTGCATTGTTGTTGGTTTCTTTGCCAGAACAACAGTGGCTGATATGTCACAGTCATCATAAATGTAGGTGGAATGCAAGGATTAGCTAGAATCTTAAATCTGAAGCCCTTCAAGTTTTGATTATCTTCATCTATGAATCTCTACCACTACAATTTTGTTTCAGGGTTGGATAAAACTAAAAGGCTCCAGTTTTCCAATTCCAATTTGCTTATGGCCAAGATTTCACAACAACGATAGTGAAAACCATGGTGCTGGGAAACGTGGTGGAAATCTTGTGAAAACAGTTTATCGCAGGAGATTTCAACCATATTTTGAACCTGAACCCAACCAGAGAAACTTAGTAAAAGCTAACCTACTTCTGAAATATACAAGTCATTTCTCTGTTCACATAATTCCATTAAAGTCTGCAAGAGCTGGGACTTTAAGAAAAATACCAAATGTCGCAAGATTTGCAAGAAAATCACAATTGACAATACTGCATTATCTATTATTATTATTATTAGTTATAACGGTAGCTAATGAATTCAGTGGATACTATCTATATGGATACTGTCTCTCTCTCTGTATTCTTATGCTACATCTATTAACCTGGTATCTGAGCATCTGATGCCATCATAAGCCAGTCATGGGCCAGACCACATTGTGCTCGGTGCTTCACAAACACAGAAGACAAAGATGGTCCTAAAGAGCTTATAATCTTCTTTTTGGTCTTACTTGAAATACACATTTTGCCCCAAAGTGTTGCAGGGTCGACTGAGGAAAGATTGAGCTGAGTGGAGTGTTAAGTAGTGTTTATTCGGTTACTGCTTCTAGTCTACTTGTTCCCTTCGCCTTGCAACCAACAAAGTGAACCTTGAGTTCACTACTTTACAACCTTTTATCTAGAATAATATGTAAATACACACACTTCTACAGTGCCCTATAAAACCCTTATTGGGTGATATAAATGATTATAAAATGAATATTAATGGCTATGGGAGGCATATAATTATACCTGTCCCTGTTTGTTATTTACCACTTAACCTGCATGGCGTACGCATTTTTGCTGTGAATTTGGCTATCTTGACAGCAGGAATGACCATAAATTGCTTTAACGAATGAACTGCAAGGGAAGAATAAGGGGGAAGATATCTTGAGCTTTCTCTTTCAGGCATGCCATCTGAGAAAACACTTCTTATCCCCTTCTTTGTCCAGATGGTGAGGGGAGGAATAGAAAGGTGGGGGACATTATAACCTCATTACCCTTGTACCCCTCCCTAACTTCAGGGCTAGGACATTGCTGTGAGAGCAGAGCATGATTCTTGCTTGTGTAGTATGTGGCCTTTTTAGCCCAAGCCAGGGGTCCTGAGGAGGAAAATTTGTGCCCAAAGCCTGGGCCCAATTCCCAGCCCCCTCAGGAATCTGGCCCAGCACTGACATCCTTTGTCTCCGCATCCACACAAAGTTCCACTGTTGCCACCATAATTTCAGCCTCATTGGTGGTAACAACATTAAGGCACTAACATGGCCAAGGTATTAGCAGCTGCCGGCATTTTGACCACTGTTTTGTTTGGCTCTGCTTTGAGCAGGTTTAGATGATGTGATGTTTAAGATGTTGGTGATTGCCTGGAACTTTCTCTACACTAACACTTCCTTCATTACGACCACTTGAGGAACTGGTGGAAGCAACATTGGAAACATTCTGGCAAAAAAAGCTGAACATAGAGTGGTCAAATATTCCATGGCAGTTTTGGCAAGAGAAAGGATTTCATAATCCATATTTTCTTTATGTATACACTAGGAATTGATCCCTGTTTGATATCCAATGTCAAAATGAGCTCCTTTCTGTCCTTGCCCCCCAAGTGATTGATAAGGCTTAGTGGTATGGACATAGATAAGCCATATCCAATACCTAATACAGTATTATCTAACCAGGTGCATTTGATGTTGAACACTATGTGGCACACCAGTGGCCAAAATGTGTTCAACAACAGCTTAAGGAAAAATGTAGATTGAAGGGTTTGGCTAAGTTTCTAAGTTTCAGTGGCTCATTTTCTAATGTTGACAAGGCTTCTAATGTTCATGCAGAAGAGACAGGAACTCTGTTTCAAGGGGCTGTCTGCAAGATCTATCAGTCATATCAAATGACTACATTTCAAGGTAATACAAGAAGTCTTTTTGACACCTATAGTCAAATTTATCCCTGATGAAGTTCCACTGAAGTCACTGACATTACACCAGGTGGATTTGGCTACTAGGGCCTACTGAAGAGAAATGCAATCTTAAAGAGAGATATAAAACATTTCCCATTACAGTTTACAATAAAACTCTTCAGGGCAGGAATCATGTCTTCCTGTGTGTTTTTATAACACCTATCTCAACAGAGACCCAATCCTAATTGTAGCCTTTGAGTGCTTCTGCAGTGCAAATACTATATAATAATGATTACCATATGAACAGCTAGTAGATACCACTGACAGTTTTAGGTCTTAATTCTGGGAAGAAATATTTTATTGCTAAGACAAGCGGCGTAAGTCACTTCACAACTGGACTATTATGGGAATTTTATAAAGGTGTTTTTATATTACAAAAACATTTTTATATTATTTGAAATGTAATCTGTTTGCTTACTAAATTTGTGTTCGCAGCTCAGCTTGTTATTGTACTGTGGAATGACAGAGACAGCTGGCATCTTTTGGGGGGTTGAAGGGTTATTTGTTTTGTCTGGGGGTTTTTAAATTTTAAATAAAGCAGGCATATCAAGTACATTGTTGAAAACAAGTAAATGCAAAATAATTTACACCGAGTTAGCAATTGTGGGACATATCCTACTCACTGTTACGTCAGTGTAAATCTAGAGTACCTCCAATGACTTTAATAGACTTTACCAACTTTCAGATTTTCATGAGTTTAAATGAGAGCAAAATTTGGGCCTGTAGCTATATTATATATTTATAATACAAGCCAGATTTTGACCCTATCAGTTTGACAGTGTCCTTTTTAAGAAGTAGACAAGGTAAATAATGTGATACAATATTTAGGACCAATAAGTAATTAATATTTGAGCTTTTGGGTGCCTGATGTTTCTCTAAAACCAATTTTCTTCATACTTTTAAAGAAGGAATATTTGAAATGAGATGTTTCTGTATCTACCTGCAAATTATTTTTCCACTCCATAATGACAGCACTTGCTTCTCCAAAAGCCTTTTGCAGAACTGTACATGCAAACCTAGAGGCAAAAAGGAAAGGAAGTAGGATATTTATGTATTGCAGTTGTGGCTCAATCATCTGCATAGAGAATAGCACACACGCGCGTGCGCGTGCAAACACACACACAATCTTTTAAAGCACTTTTAGATTTATAAACTATATCTTAGCCTTCATATTTAGTTCTCTGATGAAATGGCTTAAAGATCATACTAGATAGCATAATGAACATTACTATTGCAAGGAAAAACATCCTAGGGCTTGTCTACATGGGGACATTGAGGAAAATTAATCTGAATTAACTAATGGTATGAATTTGAAGTGGATTAGTTAAACCACAGTAAAGCCTTGTGTGAACACCCTCATTCTGAATTGAAGTGGCCTTAAATTGGTTTCTCTTAATTCATTTCCGAAATCCAAGACATATCATGTCCACACAGAGATTTCTTCAGGTTTAACTAATCCACTTCAAATTCACACTTTAAATTAATTCAGATTAATTTTCCTGGATGCCCTCATGTAGACAAGCTCTTAGTCAGTCCGATAGTTGGATGATAATATACAGATATTTTGGAAGCAAGGAAAAAACTGTTCTGAAACTTCACACTCATGTGTAAATCCATTCTAATTCTTAGAGAAGAAGGGTAATTTTATGGTTAAATCACTGGCCTGGGACTCAAGTGATCTGGGTTCAGTTCCCAGCTTTGTTATATCATATCTGTGTGATCTTAGGCAAGTCTCTTAAATATTTTGTTCTTTTGGTTCCCCATTTCCTTTTCTCCCAGCCTCTTTTTTTAGTCTATTTATATTGTAAGCTCTTTGGGACAGACAATGTCTCTTCTTATATATTTGTACAGCACCTAGCACAATGGGGATTCAGTCTTGGCTAGAACTGATAGCTGATATTGTAACATAACAAATAAGAAATAAGAACATTTTTCATCTGTAAAGCCCTTTGCAAACATTAGCAAATGACAAGAGCACTGGGAGATAAGAGACTTTTGGTCCAGTCTTGAGAACGTTTGGGAATTTAGCATTCTCAGAATTTCCCAGTTGGTGTCAAGTAGGGCTAGATGAAAATTATCCATTGACACAAAAGTGTGAACCAGATATTTATTTATTACTAATGTGATGCATGCTATAGGGAAACATCAAACAGACAACTAGGGAGATTTAATTATGGCTCTGACATTGATGTTCTTCATGACCTTGGAAGGCGTGTGAATCTCTGTCTCAGTTTTCCTATGAGCAAAATAGGGATAATAGCTTTTATTTATTTACCTCACAGCTGTGCTGTGAGATTTAATCAGGTGAGGGCAGTTGTCACCTGAATACATGTAAGCAATGCCATGTGATATGAGAGGGATGGGTTTAGAACTGGGAGCTTTTGTAACAAGAGAGTAGCTGAAAATTGTTGGGAAGAGAGAATTTGCTTAAAAACAGCCTGGCTAGGAACAGGAACAGAGCTATTGTTGCAGTCCTTTGAGCTTTAATCTGCCTTTTGATTTTTGTTACTTAATATTTTTGTTGAGAAGTACAAATTGGGTTAGGATAGAGTATTCTGTCTCTGTCCATTCAATTCTATCCCAATAAGGAGATAGCCAACTCCAGGAATACAGATCTCTCTGATATCAGACTAAAAATGAGTCCAAGCCCTGATGTGTTTCTTAAACATATGAACTATATTGAGATAAGAAGTCTTGGGAGCTCTAAAAAGACCCTGCCTACATGTGTGATGCCCTACATTGATCATTTCCATCTAGTTCTTGTTTAATATTATTAATTCTAAATCCCTCATCTACCTCTCTGTACTTAAAATGTTATTTTGTATCATTTAGTACATTTTTTTAGGGTTTTGTTTTTTTTTACATAAAACCAATAAAATATTAACCTGGCATGAAAGACTCTGTCTATAGCAGTAGTCTTATGAAAACCATTCATGAGCCCATGAATAATGTATGATTTTTTACTTCAGTTGCATTATATTAGGTTTCATGTATTACTTATCTTTTTGTGTGAACCACACTTTGCCTAAAAGGGTAGGTTTTTTTCCTTAGTCCTTAATGTATTATTTTTTGATGAATGTTATGTCCAACAGACTTTTTGGTTCAGACATGTAACATTTATTTGGATCAATTTTCTACTCTTTCTGATCTTCAAGAAATCTTTTTAACACTGTAAAAGTATCTAATTTTTCTTCCTTGTTTAAGTTTTTGAGTCACATTATTTATGGGGTCTCCCAGTGTTCTGCCAGCTGAAGAAAAATTCTGCTGAGTTTAACATACAGTGATCATCAATGGAAACAACAATTGTACCTGTGCTTTATGTAGCAGTAATGCTGTCTGTCTTTTTTGATCCATATTACTTTTTTCTAACTATCGTAATTTATGTTGTTGTTCTTTCTGCTGTTGTCTATTGTTGATCTATGTTGTACATATTTGTTGTAATTTCATAATAATTTGAAGGCTTCAGGAAATTTGACTATAATAATTCTTTAATCTCTTTGGGCAACACTCCAACCATAGTGTAAATCTGAGGTAATGTCACTGTAGTTAATGGAGATATTCCACAGATATACCAGTGTAGCTGAGATCAGAATTAGTAGTGACAGAGCAACTGTTCATTTGGATGCCATTTTGTTGAGCTGAATTTGCTGGAGCTGGACTTCTGGTAAATCCACTTCCCAAGAATCTTACTGAGACAAAAGACACAGTTTCCAATCCAATCAATTAAACAGAATTTTTCCATGAGCAATTGTCACTTCACAACAGGAAAATAAATAAAGTTGTTAACATACAGAGAACCTAGGGCTTCAAATGCTGTCACACCACAGTCATTTGGAACTTAACAGTAACAGTGGGGATGGAATTCTAGAACTTCCTTTTCCAAAAGCACAGTTAAAGAGTTATAATTCTATTCATCACAGAGTTCTGGTATACACAGCCATGAGCAGACATGGAGGAATTGCACCTTGCGAGGGAAGAAATGTCCATAAGAAATTTACCTTCTGGTAAGAGAGGTCAGGTGAAGTCTCAATTTTGGAGTCCATACATCCTCCTAAACCCAAAATTACTGGGCAACCACACTGAAAGCTACCCTGTTCCATGTGCAAGGATAACTACTGGTTTTGTTAGCCCCTCTTTCCCTGGCAGTGTGGCTCCTGCCTATATATTTACCTTTCTTGACAGGTCTCCATTTTACTTTTGTTATAATGCACTTGGGGTGTCTAATTAGGCCTTTGGAGCAACCAGAGAAGAGGCTGACCCCACGTAATCCATCCCAGATTTTACATTGAGTCTAAATGCTGGGACAGGACTTTGACAATGTAGGCAGTGTTGTGTGAATGTTCTCATTTAACAATCAATAAAGATCAAATGTATGCATCTTGTTAGTGAGTTTCAATGTCTTGATTTAAGTTGCTCACTAGTAATATAGTCAACTGTATTTACTGAAGCAATATGTCCTATTGGTATTATACGAAAAGTATCAATCCACTGATAGCCACAAGGATATGTGGACAAATGGGAGCTACATTTAAAGCCTAAGAATCCAACCCTACAAGAAGATTATTACTGAATATAGTGCTTACAACCATGAACAGTCTCACTGCTGCCAAACTACATGTACATTACTGTGAGGAGGGTCAGTCACCAAGTTTGGTTTGACAAAGAAAAGTCTGTTTAGGGTGAAGTACATTAGGGATGCCAGACAATGTTTATAGAAAAAGGAGGAGACTGATCATGGTAAAAATCCATAAAGAGTATAATACTACAACATGAACATGTGAGGAGATTTTTTTAAGAATGACTGCATTTACATAATGATCTCTTCAGAATTTGCAAGTTGCATTTAGTATATTAACTTGCGCCATAACTGTCTTTCATAATAAATATTTCTTGAGTAATCTTTGTAGCGCCTTTAATATTATGTAAAAAAATTCAGATGTAGAGGAAACATTTTCATGTGGAGAGTTATTGTTATAGCTAAAGGGGAAGCCTGACTTCAAAATGACTTTTGGTAGTGTGACAGGGTCAGGCCTGACGGCTATGCCAGAGTACTGGAGGGCAT
>ML675649.1:17033676-17050602 GCA_007922155.1 Mesoclemmys tuberculata | reverse complement strand
ACAATAAAAATCACATCGTCATGTTCCTCTGGTCAGAACAGCCATCACTGATCCAATTCCAAAGTTCTGCAGTGGTTATCGAAGGCTGCAGGAGGTAGCTCAGCAAAACTTCAGATTAGGATTTAGTTGAGAACATGTCAGCATGCAGCAATCTCTCAACCACATCTTTTACAAGCTCTGAGCTGGAAGCGTTGCAGACTAGGACTTAATATTATTACTATATTATTACTGACAAATCTATCCAGGGAGTGTACCCAATTATACTTCAGAAGTAGGCACATTTTACTTATTATTTTAAACTAATACAAGGATTAATGGTACACCTATGACAAGGTTGCCAGTTTTCATCGTCCAGATTCTAAGGGGTTGATTGAGTTCTTGTTGAGCATGAGGAACTCTATCAACATTTGGCTTATACAAGCAGTTACTGTGCAAGTGTATTATATGACTGTATGCCATGAATAAATGTTACAAAAGTGGGTCAGGATAATGCATGCCTGAACATCTAAGGTCAGGTTGAAGCTACTAAGGGTACCTTTTCCAAGAAATTGGGCCCAGAAGTCTTGTATTTGTTTATGGAAGATGCAAACCTGATTCCTTACACTCCAGAGTCTATTTCCCCTTTGGTATATAGATTATTCCAGCAATTTGAACGAAGTAATTTTTAAAAGCAAGCAACCCATACAGGGTTTCTGAGCCCTGCCTGTCTTTCCTACAGTGCATGAGAAGGGCTGATGTAAATACTTTACCACCTGAACTGCAATACTGACAGGACAGAAATTGCCCCAAAGCTTGCTAGCTAGAGCTCTTGTTTTTGCTTGGATTGCCATAGAAACAAGAACTCATCTGCATCAGCTGTAACTCCTAGGGGAATGGAGGACTCAGCCAGTTCTCCGCTTATCCTCTGCAGGTTCCAGTCAGTGCCGGTGAGACAAGGGGCCTCTGTCCCTGTGTATTTACTGACTGCCCCAAGCTTTCGAGTGAAGACTTCAGGGAAAACATCAGGCCAAAAAGAAGAAGATAGGAAAGACCCTTATCAGGTACTGCCTGATCCTGTCCTTCTCAGAAGCACCTGGGTGCCTGTCCCCAGCTGGAAAGATGAAAACCTTGAGGTTCTGAGGAACCTTCTGCCATAAATTTGAGGAAGTTCCACAACATCACTCCTACACAGAGACAGTCTTCTGGGAGATCTCCATGCTCATACAGCCTCTCTCCTACCTGATCTCTGCTGTCCCTTACCCATAGCAACAGGCCCCACCACCTAGAAGCTGGCCAACCTCTGTGTAATTTTTTTAAAAAATAAGTGAGTTCTCAATAGTCCCAGCTAAATAATAACGTATGTTGGATGTTAGTCTTAGAACAAGGGATAAGCAGAGGGCCTATTCAATGAAAACATGAAGTGGGAGAAGTTGGCTTGTGAGATTTCTATTACTTTATTTGCTATAGAGCTGTTTAACCAGATTTAAATTTTCTATTGCCAGGTTAATCCCTTTGTTAGTTTAAATACAGCCATTGAGGTTGGCCGGTTGCTGCTTCTGCATTTTTACTGTCCTTGGGTGTGTGTTTCATTGCCTCTTGGATTGCAAGCATCGCTCCTATTAGTGTGAGTGAATCACTAAGGGTATCCCTGTAAAGTGGCCTGGCCTCTTGTTGTGGGTACTGTTTCTCCAGATGGAGACACCTTGCGTCTTTTAACATGGCACTGGATTTATCCTCCTCTTAATTATTGTTGTTACCACAGCACCTAGATGCCCCAACTGAAATAGGGTCCCTTTTGTATTAAGTGCTATATGAACATATCATAAGAAACACTCCCTGCCCATAAGAGTGCACAGTCTCTTATCAGAGAAGACAGAAAAGTGGGGAAGAAAAATATTATTAAAAGTATCCCCTTTTTACAGAGGGGGACCTGAGGCCCAGAAATATTTTCCCAGGGTCACACAAGAAGTCTGTGGTAGGGCAAGGAACAGAATCCAGATAATCTGAATTCCAAACCAGAGCCTCAACCACAAGATCATTCTCCCTCTCCTGCAAAGTCCCCTCTTACTTCCCCCTCCATCAAGGATGCAATAGTTCAATGACTCCTTCTTAAAACCTGCAAATAGCTGTGCAGAAGACAGCCCACTTATCCAGAGGCAAATGTGTGACATCCCCATGAAAGCATTGTTACAGATTTATACATGGAATCTTATTTTTTGATTCATCTTAATTTCTCCAAATCTAGAAAGACGTATTTTACTGATTTGTGGTTTGAAAGCTATCAGGTAAAGAAGTAATATTTAAAATTTGGTGTGTTTTTGTTAATATTTAACATATTAAATCTGAAATCAGTAATGATTTTATAATACGCTGGACCAATTTCCCATTAGTTACTGTAGAGTTTTTTCCACTTGTGCTTTTGCAGCAACATTGGAGAAAGAATCCTACTAAATTTTAAAAAAATCAACAAAGTGCCTGTTAATTTTGCCACTAGCCATGCTGAGTACTTAAAATATATCAAATAAAGAAGTATGTTTGATATTCATTCATGAATTGATTTGTTACTGTTATTTATGGTATATACTCTTTTAAAGAAATGACAGTGTGGTTTTTCATACCAGCTAATAGACATTTTTACCCATTCTTAGGATCTATTATTTGACTAGCCCATTCATTTTTTTCCATGAGACACAAATAGCATTTCATGGTATTTAAAAATCAAGGACCAAATCCTCTGCTGATGTAAGTTTGTTACCTCCACTGAACTCAATGGAGCTCCACTGATTTACACCAGTAAGGATCTCACCCCAAGTCTAGCATGTGCTAGACAATGTATACTATTTATGTCAGTGACACCAAGACAGCTGCATTTATTTAAGCCACTTCACTGTAGATAAAGCATCATTTAACTTATTTTATTTGCTCTCCAGTTTCCAACGCACTCTGTTATTTAGGGTAATTTATATAATAATATAAAATCCATGGATAGAACTGATGGTTTAAATTCTTAAATATAATGATTAAGTAAGTTTACTGTAACTGGTTTAGTCTGGGGAAAACCATGTACTGAATTCATGAATAGAATTAGTAACCAGACACCACGCAGAATGGAGTTTGGTATATACTGTGATAGCTAAAGTAAGCAACAATAGTCTTCATTGTTTTTGAATAAATTCTGTTAATCACAATTTCTGTAAACTGTATGGAGAGATTTATTTGGACAATCAGCAAAGCTAAATCCTCAAGTGTTTTGTTCATGAGGTCTTTCACTGGATTTGACTCCAAGTCAATGGGACCTTTGCCTGAGAAAGAACTTCAGGTTTTGGCCCTAAATGAAAAAAGAAAATAAATTAAGATGAATGACATAATTATTCTAAATCTGCAGTAACATCTAGTTAGTCAATGGACAGCCACTTCCTTGTCTGAGGCAGATTTGTGCAGTAGGTTGTTCCATAGACTATATGTCAGAAATCTAGCAATAAAACAGTATCCTCACTGAGAAATGACTTTAGATTTTACAAAACAAATATAGTCTGGCTCCTGTTAGATTTACGGAAAAACAGTGCAATTAGCCCAAATACTGCATGACTAAAGGAAAAGGGTTTGTTCCTTGGTAAGTGGGATTTTATAGTTGAAGCTGACTCTTTCTTTTCCTAGCTAAGCTCTAACAGCATCAGCAAGTCTTCTTTTTTATTGGAATTTAAGAACCATTTACCAGCTCTTGCAGAAGATTAGGACTAGACATTTTAGAGGAACAGTCATAATGAAGGAGGTATGTTTATTTCTTAAAATACCTCCTCATCCTGCTATTGAATTTTGCGTGTCTGCTGCAGTTTATCCAAAAGGAGAGAAGATTGGTAAAGTTATGCAACACATTATGGTTAGTATCTACTACTGATTTGATTGTTTTTGTTTAAATGCCCACTTTCAGGTATCATTCCTGAGGACTGTAGAATCCTTAGACTGTCATTCATTCTCAAACACAGGAGATCATAGTTTATAGAGATTTTCACTTTGCTGAGTGAATGTGTTCTGCCAAACACCATTCTTTGTTTCTTTCACCATGCCAAACTGAAGCTCAAAGCAGTCCTTACCACCAATAAAATAAAGAAATAACACTGCCTGGTAAAGAAAAAGCAACATGGTGTAGTAGTGGTAGGACCACATGACATACAGCCAAGAACTGAGTTATGATTCCAGCTTTGATTCTGGTTGTTTTCACTGGCTTTCTTGCCTGTCACTTAGAGGAAAACCATATTGTTTTTTACTATTGTGTAGGATGACTACAGGAAAAAAATCGCTTATGATCAAATTATGGCATATACCCACTGGCCTGTGTTTGTGGACATGCATCTCCATTAGTGAAGCAACAGGAGAGATGAACCCTAATCTAGTGTGCTGATGTGTAGGAAGATTGTCCAGGCTACATAATTTTTTATGGGTGCCCTGAAGTTTCAAGCAGTTTTCCATAGGAAGTCATTTTAATAATTATATTGATTAAGATATTCACTAGGAAAAGAATCAAACAAGGCTGAAGATGTAATTCTCAGCATACCATGCGTCTTTTTAATTTCTTTGCCTTAATGAATGAGTGGATTTATGTGTCATACCAAGTTAATATAACATAATATAATAGAATGTTATGCATCATCTGGCCACTGTTGTTCAAAATGGATGTTTGCTGAAAAACTGTGGAAGGGAGGACCTTTCACTTCACTTAAATGCAAAAATTTTTTCAGTCTTTCTCTTTTTCTTTCTGTCTCCTAGGGCTCAATAATCTAAACATGCAAATAGAGGAAATTTTAATCCAAATCCCTCAGACTTCATACATCTGTATTTACATATAATTTGTGTCTCAGATCACTCAGTACTTTATATTCTGTCATGATCAAATAAGGGATAAAAAATCACCTTGAAACACAAATTGGATGGAATGATCAGCTGTGATTCATTGAATTAAGTTCACCAGCCAAAACTATAATATTTTCTCATTATCTTCTAACTGGTTCTGAAGTACAATAAACTACTTGGTGCTAGCTGAGGTGGAGCTGAATTTGTCCTTTTACAATTGCACAACACACCATCTAGTGCACTTAGCTGACATTTTAAGACTCAATAACTCATTGTCAGTTGATATGTAACCTGACTGGCCAACTTTACATTTTTCATTGGTTGTTTAATTTTGCAGTCTATGACCTGTACAGTAATGACCACATGTAGCTGAAAGACATCATAAAAGTTTCTAAAATATCCTTATATCATATTACTACTGTAGCAACAATTCCTGGAATCATTATGCACAATACTTATACAGTCTGTAGTATAACAGAAGATATGTTAATTTATGGACATTATTTTGCTTTCAAACTGCTTCCTCAATGTGAGTAAAGGTAGAATAATTGGGCCATTAACACTTTATGCACAGTCAGATAATTGTGGTGTATGGGACACCCAAAAAAGTTAATTCCTAAAAGCCCGTGGTGAAATCCTTGCTCCACTGAAGTTAATGGGAATTTGCCTTTAACTTCAATGGGGTCAGGACTTTATCCCAGTTGATTCCACAAAGAGTGGTATAGTGTCTTGCCCTCTGCATATGTGCAGTCAATGGGTATTTGTTCTAATAGCGCCATACTTTTATTGTGTTTTACTATTTGAACATTTACTTTATATTTTCCTAGAGATTTAAGATGGGTGTAATTTATTTGGCATTGTTTGGAAATTAGTTTGGAAATGGCTCTTGCCATTGTAGTTTCAAATAAGAGTAGCTGGAATTTACATGTCTAGATCTCATGGTTATAGATATCAATAGATCTAATTCACATTTTAATAAGCTCAGTTGTTTTATTTCTAATGTGCACCTGGGCTTTCAATTATTATTATTCCAAGCATAATGACAATTGATATATCTGTTAATTTACAATCTTCATTACAAAAGTGTTGATTTTAAACTTACAACATTTTGGCTTCAAGTGCTTCTCAGATTTTTATCAGGATGTGCTATGTATATATATTAGAGATGTTATCATCTAATATTCCTTGTGGATGTTCATTTGTTCATTCAACAACTTTATCATGGCTGCTCATGCCCAGGGAAAGTTGAAAATCACTCGCGTGCAAAAATAATGTGCTCTGTATAAAGTACAGAACCAATGCTTCCATTTAAAAGAGTCAGACTTGTAGCACCTTTCATTGTAGTAAAGACCCTTAAGTTAATATCTCTTCACCTTGTTGAATCAGTCTTGCAGAAACTATTCACAATCAGCATTATCAGTAGAGATGCAAGTCTACTGTTGATTTACCTCATTGCGGGGTTTGAATTCACAACCTAGTTAGGGTCATTTAAGGGCCAGTATTAATATGCAAGCCATACTGAGAAACAAATATTCAACTGAAGTCAAAACCCCTTTGTGTCAACATTATTGTTACAGCTGGAATGACATGAGCCAGAGCAACGTATAATGCATGATCCTGCAATACTTTTGTTTATAAGTCTCTCAGTGACTTTAGTGGGATTTGAGGCTTCCAGATCAGACAAAATGCAGGACTGGAATGAAAGTACCTTCTGTGCAATATTTATACAATTTTTATAGCTTAGCAAAACAATTCAAATATATAATGTATCTATTCCTTCCCTCCACAGTTTGCTTTTACTCCTCCTGGTTTTACACCAGAGAGGGAGGAATGGGAGCAATCTCCTAACTCAGCAGTTCCCAAACTCTGTCATGTTGCGCACCACCAACATAAAACGCCACTCTCTGTAGAACCATCATCTATTTTTAATAAACAGACGTTGTATGAAAACCATCTTAAAACCTAAAGGTTGTTAAAACACATTGTATCAATAGCATAGCTATGTATATAAAAAGCTGTAGTCTTCCAAGATATTAATAAATGCATTATAAACTTCATCGGAGATTTCTGGTATGCCTTTACTGAGCGGGATATGTTTGCTTGACAGAGCAAAGTTGGTGGATACCTTGGTTGGTGGATATCTGGTGAAATGTTGGGAGATGGAAGTGGCTGCCGGACTACTTGGGGCATAAGAGGCTCCCGGTCAGGGCACTGGGCCTATGTGGGAGAGGCTGGGAGGAAGGAGCGGCCGCCGTGCTGCTTGGGAGCAAGGCCAGCACTGGAGTGGCTCCTGACCAGCCACTGTGAGTGTGTCCAGGGGGAATGGGGTCAGAACAGCCAGGCTACCCTGGGCGTGGGTGGCCACTGTGCTCTGTCCCTGCATGGGCGAGCACCGCTCTCTGAGTCTGTCTGAGACCTTTGAGTGAAGATGCTGCTTGAGTCTGTTGAGAAGATTGTTGTGGGATTCTACAGGTAAAGGCTCTTCAGAAGAAGAGCAGGACTTTCTGGGATCTATCCAAGAGCAATGAATACACCTTAGTGCTGTACCATCCACTCCTTCTAGGTCTTGCACTAGAGATAGCAGCATCTTGTGATCAGTGTGGGAATCTGCTGAGGAATCATGAAGTATGTGCATCGATGTGTGGAGTGGCCACAATATCATCCTTATCCCCTTGGTTGCTGAGGGAGTGTGCAGATGCAGAAAGGAAAGCTGGCCCTGGAGAACTAGGAGAAATCCCATGGAAACTTCCTGCTGCCAACCAGCCTCTCCACTGGTGGGAACAGATGTCACTTGAGGTCAAGGACAGGGGATTTCCTTGCAGGTCATCTGAATAGTCTTGGCTGGCTTTGGGGTAGGGTGAGAAAGAGGACATACATGATGAAACTAGACCTTGCATTGGTGTTGCTGGGAAGCAGGCTCAGGTATAGCTTGGATCCAGGGCCGGTTGATCAGCCCGAGGAGCAGGCCAGGGCCAGAACCGGGATGAACCAGCCGAGGAGCGCTGAGCATCACAATGACCACAGAGGTAGGCTCCAAGCAATGCAGCAAAGTCAAAACTCAGCACTCTGAGTTTGCACTGTGCCTATGCACCACTGACCAGGTATTTAGTCTCCTGGCTTCCATTGATTTAAACAATTTAGGGGATTAAATACCTTTGAGCATCTGGGGATAAAAGACTGGGGCTGGAAGGGCACTGAGACTAATAAAGGTGACTTGCTGATAAGGATGAGTGTGTGCTATTAATAATGATGCTGATTCTGCATGAATTCCTGCCTCCCCAAAGGCTGTAGAGGTTTCTCCACCCAGAGGCCAGGGGTGGGAGTTGAGAACTAATCAACAGTGAGGGAAGATCTCACCACAGATGCTTGTCTTCTATTCCTGGAGAAGAAGAGAACCTTCTTCCAATTGGAAGAGGAAGTTACAACAGATCACAGCATTCTTTCCCTCGCTTTCATGTCCTGATCAGGATCCTCAACGTGAAGGTCTATTATATTGACAGACCAGATGTTACTAGAGTTTCCTTGGCATTGTATTCTCAATGACTTTATCTAGGAGTGGGAGGTTGGAGCTGGGGTAGTAGTTAACAAGACGTGGAAGCAAGAGGTGTCCATCAACCATCAAGCGACAATTGGTCAGACTATTGTATTCTTTATAGGAAATGCTAATGCTCTCATTCAGTTCTGGCCTGCTGGGTCTTCCCTGGCTTTTGTCAGCTAAGAGATACAGGGGTATGGTCCACATGTAAACACAGGTGCAGCTATCACTTTCTCCATCTCTACTGCGATACATCAAGCCTATCTTGAATTGGACTGATGATATTCTGCGCACAGATAAACACACACCATCCCCATTGACTTTGGTTTAGCCCAATATCTTTATAGTTTAAAGGGCAGCTGTTACTGAAAAGTTTAATGTGTTTAATTAAATTAAACCAAGACATGCAAGGGATATTTAAACTTTAGAACAGAAGAGACAATTAGTAAATAGAAACAATCAAAGCAGATAGTGTTTAGACAATAGCAGTGACGGCAAGTGATGGCTTGTAAGATAATGTATTAGAATTATAAAGTATTCCTGTTGTTGGCGACCCCTCCATGTCTACACCACTTTCGTGCTAAAACTTTTTTGGAATGGATGTGTTGTTCAAGATAACCTTGGAATAAAAAGGAATAACAGTCTCTCGATTAAAAATAAATAAATCAGGAAATTAGCTTTGCACTAAAATAAATCACTAAATAAAACCAAGAAATCAAAATTGTGAAACAAAATAGAATTATTCTATATGCGCATTTGGTATTTCCACTACATTTTCCCTTCAGTGATTTTAAGAGTGTAATAATGTTATACACTGATACCTCTGAAAATATCAGGAGAAGTCCTTAGTTGGTGTAAATAAGTCTAGCTCCATTATTGTGTATGGAGCTACATGATTTATGCCACCTTAAAATCTGTTCCAACAAGTGGTAGATTTCTATATGCTGGATCCATGACCCACCTACTGAAATAT
Source organism: Mesoclemmys tuberculata (assembly GCA_007922155.1). Classification (NCBI taxonomy): domain Eukaryota; kingdom Metazoa; phylum Chordata; order Testudines; family Chelidae; genus Mesoclemmys; species Mesoclemmys tuberculata. The sequence goes on along the minus strand of ML675649.1, from coordinate 17,041,264 downwards.
TTCCATGGAAACCTATTGTGAGGGAGTGGAGGTAGGAGTGGAGGCTCCTTCTGTTTCAGTGTTTCCCAGTAGCAAACCTTGAGAAGGGAACTACAGGCAGTCATTTGGCAATGTAGCTGATTCTGCTTAATATTATTTATGATCTGTATTGCAATAGCACCTAGGAGCCACAGTCATGGACCGGGATCCCATTGTATGTAGCTCTGTACAGACAAAGAACAAAATGATGGTCCCAATTTGTTGTTCATGCCCTTCCAGAAGCCTGAATTAATTCTTGCTGAATCAGTAACCTTTTGCCAGTGTTCTGCATCTCTGTCTCTTTCCCTTTTTCTTTCCTAGTCCCTGGACTGTAGAGAGCTAATGTCTCTTTTCTTTCCCAATTATTTCTCTCTTATTCCTTCCCCCCATCAACCTCTTTTCCTCTGACTATTTCTATCTGCTTTATGCTTTCCACAGCATTTCTCATCCTTCCTCTGATTTTCTTTGAGCTATTTATTCTCTTTTTCCCTTCTCTTTCCCTTTCCCACGTGGGCTGCGGGGTCCCTATGCATGCTCTGTTGTCTCTCTGCTCCCTCCTTCTCAGGTCTCCCTTACTGTGATGAGGTTGTTAGGAAGAAATGTTTTTGTGCTACATTTCACTGCCTAGCCAAAGCAGCATTTGCAGGCATTCCCAGGCAAGGTTTGAGAGTCCTAGCTGTGGCCATTTAAGGATATAATATTTAACAATTGTTCCTATTCCTGTATATCTTACATCACACAACAGATTCCATTAACATTACAGATATTGGGCCGTATTCTGCTCTCACTGACACTAGAGTAAAACCTGAGTAGCTCCACAGGCAGTAATGTAATTACTCCAGATTCTTGGTGGTGAAAGAGCAGAATCAAGTGATTAGTCTTTCAAGCCATCGATCAATAACACTCCTTTTTTGGCCCTAATGTTTATTATTAAATTGTTCTCAGTGCTATTTTTAATGTCTGTCATCTGACAAGTAAAACCCATTTTAGTTTCACCTCATGAATCAAGGAATTATTCCTGACTGACTTGTACTTTTAATTTTTTTCATCTCATCCCTTTTCCATTTTTCAACTACCTAATAATGGCATTTAACTCACAACCAAGACGTGAGTGACAATTTTCTGTCATTGCAGCCACTTCATAGTCTGTCTTTAAATGGATTACATCATTTCAGGGATCAATAACATAACATATCTCTGGCTTTCCAGTTTCTCAGACTATGGTTCTTAGGACATCCTACAATGGGTAACTTAGAACAAAAGCTACAGTAATTCATATTCTCAGTTGAAATCCTGCTCTGACTTGACATTAATAAATCTACCTATTTTTTCCCCATTAGAAATAATGAGCCTTTTCCTCAGCTAGTGTAAATTGGCATAGCTCCGTTGACCCCAAGGAAGGTAAAGAAGATAATGCTAATTTACACCATCTGAGGAACTTCCCCTTTGTTTATTTCTATGCTTTTGTAACACCTGTGGAGATTGTATCAGACTTGTATAACAGAGGTCACAATCAAATATCCGCTTAGCCCTTATAGCTAATTGAATGAATTGAAGCAATAAATTGTTTTTAATCTTTTTTCTTTAATTAATTTATCTTTTTCTTTAAAAATATAGTGTAAGTAAAGGTCCAGATCCTGGCGCTCCTACATATAATGGTAAACTATTACTTCCAGGAGTAAGGCCACTATCCTCAGGAGGATTATTCATGACTGTAACAGCTAACTACTCACTAGTGGGGTAAAGGGTTCCCAATCTGGCCCCAAACACTTAGAATCTTAAAAAATATTTTAAAATGTCAAATAAATCATACAAAACATCTCCCTAATGGTTGGATTGACATCATTACAGTGTAACTGTCAAGGTGTATATAGGAAAGAATTCAAACTGTGGTTGACTCTATCTCGTAGCTGTAGCTATTTCAGATGTGTTTGAAATACTATGATTTATTTACCATGGGAAACACTTTTACTGAAAACATATTATAAGATCAATGGAACAGACTCCACTAACAGGTTCTAAGAAACCACCAGGACATCAGACAGAAGCCAATGACTTCCTCTGAAATCATATGGAGCCACAAGTCTTTCAGATGTAACATGACATTGGAACCAGCAGATTTTTCTGTAATGTTTTATCACTACCATTTGTGCAACAGATGACAAGTAGCTATTGTACAGTAGCTCTTCAGAATAAATACTAGCTTCAGAGAAGTTAACAATTTTACATTTGGGATTAAAACAAACAAACAAACAAACCCTGAACAAATACCACCACTTCACACTTAGGAGCAGTTTTCTCTTAAAGATTTTTTTTAACTGTGAGCTTAAGAACAGCTGGTCTGAATCTGCTCTCCTTATATGTATGTAAATCTGCTCCAGTACTTAGAAATAATTATCTTTTGGTCAATCACTGGTTTAGGACTCAGAAGATCTGGGTTCAATCCCCAGCTTGGCCATAGACTTTCTGGGTAACCTTAAGTAAGTCACTTGCTGTCTTTACTGCTCCAGTTCTGTAAAATGGGGATAATGCTTTCTTTATCTCACCCTTTATCTTTCTTGTCTATTTAGATTGGAAGCGCTGCAGGGCAGAGATTGTCTCTAAACAATGAGCACAATAAGATCCTGATTTGTATCCCCATGGCACACATATACTGTAAAAATATCAAAGATGATGAAGTCAGTAGATTTGCACCTATTTAAATGATCCCTTTCATGTCCAGCTTGACATATTTTATGCCAATGGTAATTAAAACAACTAAAATATGATTCCAGAAGAGAGTTTATTATGGAAATGTCCGTCAAACCCAGTGCAGAGCTGGGCCAGTGTGTGCTATTATTATTTGGCAGCAGATAAATACCAAATATTAATATTTTATTAACTGATAGTTTGAAACATAAAAATCTAATTAGAGCTTTAATAAAGAAAAATCTTTGCCAGAGAATTAATCACACCTTACTGCATTTTACTCCATTAGTTTTGAAGTCTTCATTTTAAAGGACCGCTTTAGCATCCAGCTCTGACCACTATTTAATACAAGTAATTGCAAGGATGCAGCTGTTGTATTGCAGTTTACTGTAGCTGAGATGGAAATTTGGTTGCAAAGTCTTCTGTTATAAATAATCGTGGAACAGATTCTGACAATTCTGAAAGTAACAAGGTTCTAACAAGACCACTTAGGGAAATACATTCTTCACTGGTACAGCAACCAAGAGGGATTGCTCCACTTACAGATCACTGCCAGCCTTAAACCACCCCTTGAGCTTGTTACAGTTCATGCCTTGGTGTCTTCATAATGGCTTTAATTGGGTGCTATGGGATTTGACAACAGTGGTTATAACAACAACAACAACAACAGTAAAGATGCTTTCCATGTCACATATCTAGGTTTGAATTGCACACAGCTGTTATTGGGTTCATGTTTCATAGAACCACAGTCACCAAAACTAGAAAAGGAAAATAAAAAATCAATTATGGTTTTCTAATCCATCCTATTTTCAGTATAGGATTTTTCCCAACAATACACATACAAACGCATTGTCCAGACTAACGTTAAAATTTCCAAATGATGAGGTTCCCTTGGGAGATTATTTTACAATCTCATTTTCAGGATTTTATGTCCTTGATGTTCTCTCTTCTCTTTCTTTCTTTCTTTTTTTTTTTTTTTTCTTATTTTCATTCTTTTACTCCAAGTTATGAAATTCAATATCTGTCAGCTATGGCTAGATAGTGTGGCCTAAATGATGGAGCACTGCACCAGAACTCAGGGAACTGGATTCTATTCCTGGCTCTGCCACTGACCTTCTGAGTGACAATGGGTAAGTCACTGCCTTGCTCTGTGCCTCTTTTTGCCCATCTGTAAAATGGGGATAATGATACTTACCTCCATTTAGTGTAAGAGATCGACTGAGGAAAACGCTATATCAAAATGAGCCATTAGTATTACTAGTTAGTACTTATTTGTTCTTTCTGCCTCACAGTAGTTTAAAAAAACAAACAAACCAGTGAAATTAATGATAACAAGATGGCAATAATGGAAGAGTGATTTGAAAGCAAACATGGTGACCAATTAACAGTATTTTATGAAAAAAAAAAACCTCACCCTATGGCTATAAATTAAACACAGCATATATATACCAGTAATAGTACTTGACAATTATACACTGCATTCTGTATGAGAATAGTAACATGCTGGACACACAATGGTTTTGGCCTCACAGTAGTCTCTATGTAGGTATCACATACTTGGGAAACAGAGTCACAGAACGTTTACGTGACTTGTCCAAGGTCACATCAAAAGCTCATGGGAGGGTTGGGAGTAGAGCACAAATCTTTGTTAGGGTTAAGAGATTGGACTGGAAAATAGATAATCTTTTTTTTCTTGCTGCTGTATAGAGAGAAATAACTGGTGTGTGTATATATGCACACAGTATAATAAGGCTGCATTAGCAGCAGTGCCGTTTGGTGTCAACATAAACGAGAGTGAAAGCTGAACATGTTTAAAGGCCATAAGGTGCATGCAATATTTTATAAGGATTGGTTAACATAAAAACAAAATGATCATGCAAGATTAACAGAGAGGATCTGAGTAGTTATTTTCCTAGCCTGCCTATAAAATGAATTGGGAATAAGCAGCCACAAAACACTAAGTAGGAAATACAATATAAAATATACACCAATTTGTGAAGCTTTTAAGTTGCATCTCTTCTGGATCCCTACACAGCATGTGCCCTACCAAAGATGGAACATTATTTAATCAACTGGTAAATTCCCAATCCTTTAAATCACATTCATGGGCTGCCAAAAATATATATCTAACAGTTACCTCATCTCCTCCTGTCTCTTGACTATTCTCAGGTTCTCTTTAGCTGCACATTCCTATAGATGTCCAATCCTGCAAGCTTTCTGCAGAAAAAAACCCTCTTTCTTATTTCAATAGAGGCTACAGGTGAACAAAGGCCAATCATTTAAAATTTCAGCCCAGGAAGACAAAAATCCTCCACCTTTAAGGTGGAATAACAGAGATGCAAGAGATGCTTTAGAAACAAAGATATGAAGCAGATGGATGAAAACCTGCACTCTGAATAGCTATATATAAATGCACTAATGTTCCTAAGTGCTAAGATTAGCAATTGAAAACATTGGAGTGCCTTTTGACACTCCCTGAAGATTCTTTTCCACGTTACCATGACACAGACCTGAAACTGGGTCTCTCCCACTCTCTCATCTGAAAGGTATTGTGGGGCTCAAACAAGAAGCGGGAACACAGATATGCTATTAAAAAGAATTTCTCAGAAAATCCCCCAGCCGATTGTCAGCTCTATGTGTCACAGTTTTAGGGTAACTGCCCCTTTGACCTCTCCTCCAGGGTCCACTCCAGGAATGCCCTTCAGACTAAGGCCTATCAGCCTTCACCTCTCTCTGGGTATGTGCAAAGTGGGCAAAACAGCCTCCAGCATATGATATGAATTGGAGATGCCTTATCCTATTGCTATGATAGGGCAAAGGGGCCACAGGTAACAATGGATTAGGACCAATGGGAGCAGGCTCTGCTCAGCATCTCTCAGGATGAGGTCCACAGTATCTATAGCTTTGAAATGATTGCCATTGTTGGCAAGACCAAAAATCATATTTTGGTAAGTTCCAAAATACTGATATGTTTCATCTCAAAATTTTGGGCAGATAACTGTCATTTTAATATACAAAGAATCTTAAATTCAGATTTCCAAAAAAGATTCAACCTAGCCAACAATTTTCTCGGTCCAAGGTGGGGAAACAATTGCAGACACAAATGCTAACATTTAGATGTATGAATATTGATTTATAAGCACAGCCAGATACTAAGTCATCAGAATGCTAGTATTGGCTCTTGCAGTTTAAATCATCTCCAGTTTCGCATCTATAATTAATTTCAGGTACACCTGCAACATTAGAGACCTTGCAAAAAATATCAGCTCCACAAAATGAATATTAGTAGCTTAGCATATTTTTGTCAGAATGTGATATTGTTTCCCTCAGAGTTGAGAACGCAATACCAAGACTAGAGAGTTTACAGTGTAAGGCATAAAGACAGAAGAGAAGACAATAAGAACTAAGTCCCCCAAAATCATATTAATTGTTTATGTAAGAATCCAATAGATAGCACGAAGAGGGAGAAGAGTTCTGTAAGCATCATATAAAGAACTGAAAGGAGTTCAAGGAACTAAGGCTCTGCCTACATTAGAGAAATGTGGAAGTGTGTTGGCCTGAGGACTTGGTTAAGCCAATTTAAGCATCAGTGTACACATCTCTAGGTTGATGGAAGAATTCTCCCTTGGAGTTAACTTCCATCACTCAAGGGGCTGGATTTGCTACAGTGACAGAAAAACCCTTTATGTTGCTATAGCATATGGCTACAGTACAACTCTACAGTGGCACAACTGCCATGCTATACCTCATAGACTTTAAGGTCAGAAGGGACTATGGTGATAATCTAGTTTGACCTCCTGCACATTGCAGACCACAGAACCTCACCCATTCACTCCTGTAAAAGACCCCAGACCACTGGATGAATTACTGCCTCAAATCATGGCTAAAATTTCCAGTTGCAGAGAATCCACTATTTACACTAGTTTAAACCTGCAAATGACCTGTGCCCCATGCGGCAGAGGAAGGCAAAAAACAAAAACAAAAAAAACCCCAGGGTCTCTATCAATTTTTATGGAGAAAAATTCCTTCCTAACCCCAAATTTGCTGATCAGTTAGACCCTCTGTATGTCTATGAGACCCACCAGCCAGATACCTGGTAAAGAATTCACTGTATTAACTCAGAACCTTTCACATCTAATGTCCCATCTCCAGCTATTGGAAATATTTGCTATTAGCAGTTGCAGATAGGCCACATACCACTGTAGGCAATCTCATCATACCATCACCTCTATAAACTTTTCAGGATCAGTCTGAAACCAGTAAGGATTTTCCCCACTGCTCCCTAGGAAGACTGCTACAGAACTTCAATCCTCTGATGGTTAGAAACTTTAATCTAATTTCAAGTGTAAACTCCATTTGTTCTTGTGTCATCACTGTCCCTTAAATAATTCCCCTTCTGCCCTAATGTTTATCCCTCCAATGTATTTATAGAGAGCAATCATATTTCTCCTTAGCCTTCATTTGCTTAGACTAAATCATGCCTTGATTGCAGGGGACTGGTCTAGATGACCTATTGAGGTCCCTTCCAGTCCTAAGCTTCAATGATTGCTCTTGCAAGGTAGGTTCTCGGTTCCGCTGATCATCCTTCTCTGCACCAATTCCAGTCTGAATTCATCTTTCTTAAACATGGGACACCAGAATTGCACACAGTATTTCAGATGAGGTCTCACCAAAGCCTTGTATAATGGTAATAACAATTCCCTATCTCTACTGGAAATACCTCTCCTGATGCATCCTAGGATTGCATTAGCCTTTTTCATGGCCTCATCACATTGGTGGCTCATAGTCATCCTGTGATCAACCAGAACACCCAGGTTTTTCTTCTTCTGTCATTTCCAAATTGGATATTAGGAAATTTAGACTAGAAATTAGACGAAGGTTT
>ML675649.1:16743163-17020229 GCA_007922155.1 Mesoclemmys tuberculata | reverse complement strand
TTCCAGAACTTCACTCCCCTAATGGTTAGAAACCTTCGTCTAATTCATTTGTATTAGAGCAGGGCTTAGAGGCCCCAGTTGAGATTGAGTCCAATTGTGCTAGGGGTGGAAGTTTTGTTTGAAGGCAATCATGGATGTAAGTTATTGCATGGGAACCTTTGATAATAGTAATTTATGCGTTGCATGATGACAGCAGCTAGAAACCCCAACAGAGATCAGAGCTCCATTGCTTGGCGTTGTACAAACACATAGTAAGAAACAGTGACTTCCCAAAAGACCTTACAGCTGAAGTACACCAGAGAGACAAAGGTATCATTCGCATCATCCTTTTTTTTCTAGATGTGGAATTGAGACATGATGTGACATTTGTAAGTTTGTGGCAGACAGTGGAAGTCTCTGGCAGTTCATAACTGAACCCAGATCTCCTAGCATCTTAACCACAAAGTCATTCTTGCGCATATGTAAATATTTGGAAACAGAATTTTTCTGTTTAACTTGACTACCACCATTTGTATGGTAAGAGATGACAATTCCTAGCTGTGATTTTCACTGAGTTCTGGTCCCAGAGTATAGCATCTGATTATCAGAGCCAGTTGAGAATTTTTTGACTAAACATTTTTTCATCAGAAAATACCAACTAATCAGAACCAAAACTTTTCTTGGCTACGTATCAGTTTTGACAAAACATTCTCAGGTCCAGAACAGACTATCTGGTTACAGTGAGAAATTAATCTCAGACTGGCCAATAGCCTAGTGGTTAGGTTACCGTAGGATGTGAGACACCCAAGTTCTAGTCTCTGCTCTTTTTGTGTGAGTGAAAAAATTCAAGAAGTTTACCTTTTGTTCTGCTGCAGAACAAAAACTAAATTCAGAAATTTAGAATATTTCTTGTTTTCCAGCCATCCCTACTTACTGCGGCCCAGAAGAAGCAAGCAATACATCTGAAGCAATTATTACTTGTAATTTCTGCAAGGTTCTCTCTAGAATCTGTCATCCAGACATCAGTTTATTCCCCAGTGGGAGCAGGTGGCTGTTTCTCACAAACATACAATAAATGATATTACCAAAAAATACATAAATAAAAGTAAACCCCATGAGAAATTTCATGACAACAAAATTCACCGAGGCAGGGAGAACGACCAGTTACAGTTTAAAATGCATAATTAAAGGATTAACGCACACATACCATGGCAAGGACTAAAATAGTTTATCTGCAATGAGAATAGGCTGCAATATTATTATATTTTTCCATAATCAAAGAGAACACATGCACTTTTTTTTAGTCCCTTGATAAGTTTCCCTCTCATAAGGCACCCCCCATTCAAGCTGATAAAATCTGGTTTCCTATTTATGTGACAGTGTGACTGTCAATTGGTGGCTGGACAGCACCCCTCCCCTAAGAAATGGATTTTACCTACTGAGTCTTCTTGCTGTGTTTACAGAATGTTCATCTCTGCAGCCTAGAACTAAGACCATGTGGCCCTAAAGAAGTACATCAAATCAGACAAATTAAAATTTAGTCTTTCACCCTTGAGTGAACCTGAAGAATCTTCACTTAGCTTGTATCAGCTGGAAGTCACTTTTCCCTTGTACATCACAAAGGGTATTGTTCTCATCGTAAAGCGTGGTGTGTGGTGAAATAAACATAATCCCTCTGTGCTACAATTTATCTATTAAAGTAACTGCAATATTGATGGGTGAAACTTAAAGGCTCCAAGTTCACATTTCGATAAGACTCTAAAATTCCAAAATTTATCCTAATCTCTAGTTCCTGCAAAATTGGGATAAGAATCTAACAAGAACAGTTCCTGTCATAAGATTTCTGGACCTTCCTTTGCCAGTTATAGCTGGACTCGCTTGTCTTCATATAGTTTATCTCTTCTGATTCCAACCCTGGATAGACATTAGAAGTGGAAACAACACCCCCCCCAAAAAAAAAACCCCCCAAACCCCCCAAAACTAAAAGGCATTTAAGAATCTTCTCAGTGTATGACTGAAGTTTCTAAAGAAGTGGATATCAGTGCCATGATATCTTTCTGAACTGGCTAATTCATTCCTAGTCTACAGAACTTTAAAATAAAGGTGATAATGCAGTAGTGATAACAGCACTAGAAAACCTAGCTCTTATGCTTCTCAAAGAGTATATAATAATTCAGATATCTGATGGTCTCTAGTATTTGTTTCCTCAAAGGAAACCTACATAATGTTTTCAAAAGACAAGCCTGGGAGTTTAAATTCATTACTCTGATAGATACTAAAAATGATGGACTGAACAGAGTCACTGGATATATGGCCTTTTAAAACCATCTGTAACCGCTAACCCTCTCTTTTTGTGTTATGACTGCAGAGGTGTTAATGGGCTACTGTCTCTTGAATGGTCCCTTACAATATATGCTAACTATTTATGCTAAAAATCTGTTCCAACTTGCATTTTGCTCTGATGCTGGGGTTACCTTTCCCAGACCTGGAGAAGAACTCTGTGTGGCTTGCAAGCTTGTCCCTTATTAACAGAAGATTGTCCTATAAAAGATATTACGTCATCCACGTTGTCTCTCTAGTATTTGTTTAGCATTTTATATACCAGCTAATTATTAATTTGTGTTTGTATAGTACAGTTTATAAGCACAAAACATTGATGTTCTTGTCACCAAGTGTTCATATTCAACAGAAGCCATTGCACATAATTAAAGTGTCACTGCACAGCCATCCAGCCAAACCGTTTTTTAATGCTCAAGGCTATTTTCGTAAATGACTACCTGGAGTCCTGTTTTCTTTTTTCCATCTTTTAGGCCAGTTCCAGTTCATGAAGCCAAAATTACCTTGGGGAACTTCAGGAAGTGCAAAAAGATTGGTGAAAAAGGTTTGTGAACAGACACATTAAAATGCCCTGGGTCATCAGAATAAATAAATAAATAAATAACTAGGCAAAATTGATTAAAAATGACAAGAAGCAAATCACTAAGGTTTTATCTTACAATTTTAATAAAACTAACCTTTTGTGTCCTTTGTAAGGTTTTGGACCTGGTAAAATCTGTTAAACCTCATAGATTCATAACTAAAATAAAACAGACATTAAAAGCCAGATTTTCAAAAGAAGTCAGCACACAATAGTTCCCACTTACGCACCTAAATAATCATCTGGATTTTCAAAAGAGCATTGAGAGCAGAGGGAAGTGGCTGGATGTGGAGCACTTTTGAAAATCTTTCCCTATATATTTATTATGATTGCTAATCTACCTGGACATTAGAAGTGGGGGGAAAAACAAAGAAATAAACTTCAAAATAATTCTCAGTGTTAAATATTTGGTTCTGTTTTATTACCATTAACTACATTATCATCATTTTTAAGAAGCAACGGGGTGCTCTGCACAGTACACGACATAGAAGAAAACATAATCCTTGTTGCTGAGGTGCTTACAATGGACAATCACAAACAAATCAGACAGAGAAAGCACTTAGGGATCCAAAGGAATGTTTTATATGAGAGCATGTTCTTTTCTTTGTATTTTAATGAATTGGTTGACAGCAATAAAGTTTGTGGATCTGGACTTTGGTGAAAGCAAAGAGTGGGCAATAGTGACCTATTCTAGTGATGATAATGGGTGCCTTCACATTGATTTCAGTGGGCAATGGATCAGGCCCTCAAGCTAAGTCCTCAAAGGCATTTAGGATGGGAATTAGGGACTGGGCCTAGTTGGGCTTGTGAGTTAGGAAGGTAATTCCAAGCATAGGGAGAGTCATTTAAGAAGACACAAGAATGAAAGTACGGGGAGACAAAGAGAGAGGTAAGGCTATTTCTCTCTTTCTTATAAAAGAATCTTCCTCTGAATGCCAGCCCATCAATCTTGAACATACAGTTCCCAGCATGGACATACTTCTACATCTGAAACCAGATAAATTGAACTAGCCACACCATTCCGATTGTCAATCCCCAATAACTCACCTGTTCATAGAATTTAAAGCCAGAAGGGACCATCATGATTATTTAGTGTGAACACCTGCATAAGACAGACAATTGAATTTCACCATATGATTTCTGCATCAAACCATACTATCTGGCTCAGCTAGATTGTATCTTTTAGAAAAAAATCTAACCTTGATTTAAAGACTTCAGATGATGAGGAACCCAACACGTCCCTAGGTAAGTCGTTCCAATGATTAATTACCCTAAAAATACGTTCCTTATTTCTAGTGTGAAATTATCAGCATCTTGTTATGCCTTCTTCTACTAAATTAAAGAGCCTTCTACTATCTCTCCACTGATACCTATTAGTAAATCATAGAAGATTTCCTCTTGGAATTAGAATTATACATTTACATTTTGTGCAAGTAGATGGGTGCCTACCAGAGCTGTAGGGAGTCCTGTGTGTTTATATCTGTTGCTTTTCCAGTATATAATGTACAAGGCATAAGTGTTGCTGCATTTTTTGTGCTACTAAGGAAATTGATAGACTAAGTGAATACATTTTTGTGCATTAAATCAGTGCCCCATCTCCATTGTTCATAGAACAGCAGAAATAAAAGAGATAAAATAAGGATCATTTAAATTAACATCTGTTAGAGGAATCAATCTGTTAAAACATAAATACTGAGCGCAATGAGGTCTTAAATCCAGCAGTTTTCTATTTAACAAGTGAAGAACAATCTCATGAAAAGGTAGGTGAGACAGCAGAAAACAGAGCAAACTGTAAGTGCTGGAATGATGTAAATTTTATACAACTGAAAAAAAACCCAAAATGACACATTAGTGACTTGCTCCGTGAAGGGACATACTGATATCAAGCTTTATGGTAAATGAAGAATGCTGAATATGGAAAATTAGGATGTTTCTTACAGAAAAATTTTAATGCTTCTTGGCAAAGACGCTGGGATAATTCTAGAAAAATTAATTGAAGACTTTCAATGAAGAACTTTAAACAGCATTGCGCTTGATCAAATTTGTACACTTAAAATTGGCAGCTCAGCACTGCAGCTGAAAACTGCAGTTATCCAACCAAGACAGTTTCCATACTTTCCAGTGCATTATTTAAGCATGCACCAGTTTTAAGCCTGGAATATATTTGTGCACATAAATGTTATTTGCATAATGTTCTGCTTGTTTTGTTTCCACATCGAATTAAGGGTCTGATCCACTAATTAGTGCTTGGATACCACAGTGATAGACATTGTGGATGGGATTTTCAAAAGCTTTCAGCATTTGCCTAACTTTGTCTCCATTGCCGTCAATGACTCACTGACTTCAATGGGAGCATAATTAGGCTAATAGAGCTCTGCCAGCTTTACTCTACCCCTTTGCCTTTAGCCTCTTGAACCAGCAAACACAAACTCAGGCACTGTTGTGTCAATCACACATATAGACCTCTGTGTGAGCGAGAGCTACTTCTGACCCATTTTCAGGACACACTGAAGGCCCATTGCATGAATTCAGGCTTGGAATGGTGAAACCACAGGAGACAAAGGGCTCCACAGCTCCTTTCACATCAGTTTTACACCATGATTTCAGTGGCGTTACTCTGGATCTAGTGCAGTATACATGAGATTAGAATCCAGTCCAAAATCAGGACAAGTCAACCACATATTTGAGAAAGAGTTATTCTCTTCACTGGTTCTTCTCTTTTCTCTCTTTATATTACTCTTTTTATTCTCTTTTATGCTATGGCGCCCATATGGTGCTCCGGTGTTGCCCTCAGCTGTAATTTATTGATATTTTCTTTTGGTACCAAGCTCCTTATTTTTAGGCGTAGGGGTAAATCAGATTAGTTTCAAGAAGTTCTGTGGTACTAACAATTACCAAAACAAGCCAGGTATTTCAATATCCATGTAAGAACTGAAAAGGCTACATAACACCAGTGGGATACATAAAACCCATTTGAAATGCCAAGTCCACCTTCAGATTTTTACTCTCGCTAACCTTAGGGCATGCAGTATTAGCTAATGGATTTTAAATGAGATATAGCTCAAAGGAGGAGGCTTTTCTATTTTATCTACATTTGAAAAACTGAGTTTTTTAAATAGCATTGATATTCCTTATTGAATTGAAGCCCATTTGGTTTTGATCATCACAAAATGTATAAATCCATTGTAATGTTCCTTTTGATTATTTATCCTTTCACATGTAACCCTTAGGCAAAAGGAGTTTCATGTTTGCACTCAATGAATTTGCTGTTGTGTATTTTTATTTTTTTTAAGTTGGGTGCTAGTAGCCTAGACACATTTTTGCTGTCAAATACTCACCAACTTATTCTGTTAATCACAATTTTGGAGGATGATTCAGATAAACCATGATACAGGGTTTTAAACAAATTAGTGGAGAGCAGGGCATTGTAGTAATTTTGTAGAGGAGATACTACTTCATACTTTGATTGCAAAAAACTGACTGTGTAAAGTAGAAACAGCTACTGTGTAAGCACAGCTGGAGTGGGACTTTCTATATGTTGTATGCAGGGTATAGTCAGAATTATCTGATTGCAAGCAATGCCCTTATTTAAGCTTTTGGACATATGCAAAAGATATTTAAGATGCTTTCAATTTTGGAGAGATCGTACTGGAAAAATTATTGTTGTGTTGATTTATAAAAAGGCATTGTACCATTCCTGAGCTCAAAGGAAATTGTTTCCAAATACACACTCTAAGGAAGAGAAAAAATACACATTCTTCCAGACATTATAGAACGAATTCCACCCACATTAAATCATAGGAAGATAAAGAAGCAAAATAAGGAAAAATGGCAGGTTGTCATTATGATTAAGATGCAGAAGTAGGTGTCAGGATGCCTGGTTCTACAGCTCTGCCACAGATTTCTTTTATGACTTTAGGCTAGTCATTTAATTGCAGTGCCTCAGTTTATTTATTTGCAAATGCATATTACATAATTTGTACAATACTTACCTCGCAGCTATGTTGTGAGGTTACGATCTAGTGCTGAATACAGAGCATAAAAAATAATTCATTCATCAGATTTAGCCTGTTTTTCTTTGTGCAGATTGTCCATGTAAGCAGCTTACAATTTTCTAGAATTAATTCACTATCTTAGATTGTTACTTGCTTTAAACAGTTCTTGGTCTGTAGATTGTTCCTTTCAATTTTTTTACTATTCATATCTGAGATGTATTGGTTAATTCTGACTGGCCCTGATCCAGGAAAGCACATAAGCATATAAGTAACTTTAAGCATGTGAGTAATTGTACTAACTTCAATTAATGTAAATTAAAAAAAATATACACATGTGCTTAAGTGCTTTGCTGGGTTAGGGCCATCATTCACATAGCATTGTTTCTAGTTCCTGGCTGGACGATGCTTACACTCAGATTTCAGGAATGGTGATTCATATTTACTAATTTGAATCACCCCTTGTAAATGTTCTCTAATATTTGCTTTTAACTTATTGTTTCTCAGACCATTCTTGCAATTTTTGTTTGTTAGAATATATGCAAAAAGCAAACACAGCCCAAGAAAATTTAGTTTGTCCTTAATCAGACCATTAATAAAACATTAACATTTTGATCCTGAAATTCCTGGTGTTCTGTACAGCAGTTTATAGAATTTTGTTGTGCCCCAGCATGAAGTGGCAAAAAATTTCAGGCTTAGTGATGGACATGGTAACAACGGGTCTGGATGTAAATGAAGAACGGGAGCATCTAACAAGGCATGAGCTTCTGTGGGCTTCTCATCGTATTGCTGAGCTATTTTGCTAGGTCTAACTATTACTATCTGCCTGGAATAACTGGAGGCCATGCAGCAGCACTTACTCTCATTAATGCAGGATTGGGTTCCTTTGCACAATGTATCCTGCTCATTCCTTTTCATCTTGAATTATATGTTTGCCACTCCACGCTTGTGCTGTGCAGAATCAAGTCCAAAGTGCTCAGAATAAAGTTTAAAATGCTCTCTAAAAGGTCCTGACTAGGATCCAAAATATGCTAGATTCAATGTGAATATTTCCTCAAAGCCTTTCATTACTTTTGTTTAGCAAAAATGAAATAAAACGTCATTAGCTTTTTCTTGATTTCTAGTATTGGATAGAACATTTCTAGATTACTTCCTCTGATATCTTTTCAATCTGAAATAGTCACCAGATGGTAAATGTGCTTCTGTTGTGCTGACCACACTTGCTGAAATACTAGGCAATCGCTGGGATTTTTATCTTTCTTTGCCATTGGCAACAGAGGTACAGTAAAGAAGAAATAGAGTTGATGGATGGATAGACAGACAGATGTACAGATTATTTTATTACCACTGTCACCCTGTGAATTTTTTCCACTGAACAGTTTTATTTCAGGTTAGACCATCCGTACAGCTGAACAAAAAGGAATGAAATTCAGAAATGCTTTTCTGCTATGGAACTTGTTTTACGAACTATGTATCCAATAAGGCACTAAAAATATCAGTTAAGTTCCTTAGCTAGTACAAACTGAAGTGGCTCTGTTGAGGTCTACGGGACTAAGCCCATATACCTAACTAGGGGCTTGTCTGCATGGGGATTAGCCTGCACTAATTCAAGTTACTGTGGATTAAAACAGCTTGCACTAACAAAAAATTCAAAATGCAGAATAGATATACATACTCAGAATCTTTATATCAAATGAATCTCAAACACAAATGTCTAACTAATTTAACTACTATTCTGGGAATGGAATGGATACAGACTAAATAAAGATATGCTTTTCTAGTCAATATTTCATAAAACAAAACAAAGATCCACTGCAAAGGCCTAAATATACGCTTCAGTTTACAGGACTATATGTGAAATCAATTGCCCCATACTCACGTATAGAAAGTCTGGAAATGAAATTAAAAAAAATTGTTTGTTTTTGTGCTAGCAATCTACAAACTTCAAAAATGATGGGGTCTAGGATGAACATTTGGAGACAGGATTTACTAAAGCACTCAGCATATGCGTAGCTGTGCTCTCGCTGAAGTTAATGGTAAAAATCTCATTGAGTTCAGTAGGAATGGAGTTAGATCAACAATGGTCACTTTTGAAAATCTTATCCTGGATGTTGCTTCACAGCTTATTTGAACTACCAGAAACTGTTTGGTTTGCAGGATTAAGCTGTGATTTATTATAAGGTTTTTGTACTCTTATTGGGAAGGAAATACCTCAGAAACAGCCTTTCTTGTAATATTCCTGCAGAGATACTTCTGGTTCTTAATGGGATTCTGAAATTCATTTTTAACACCACTCCCTTAGATAGGTCATCAGCAGAAGGAATTGGACCTGGTGTCATGGTGCGATGGTAACTGCAGCTGTATTCTACTTCCTTGAGGGCAGCCACTCAAAGTTTCAGGGTCTGAGCTGTCACCCCCCCTTGGTGGAGACCCACAACTCCCTTCCTTCTGGCTTGGGGTGTTAAGGTTGCACAGATTCCCGCCATGCACTGTGATATCCTGAGTCTGTCAACTGGGCAACACCTGTGCTTTCCTTTCTCTCCAAGGGCAATGACAATGTTTTTACCAGCATTTATAAATTACCACACAGACCTTCCAAATCACACATTTATTTTTAGGGTAAAAGCAACACAGAGAAAATGTGTAAAAAAACAATAAATAGATTTCAATGTACACTAAATGTACCAGGAATAACCCATCTTCCACACGCAGAGTCTGGTAAGGCCAAAGTCTTTCCAACTCTCCTGCCAGGATTGGGGTCTGTTTGGTGAAGACGGGTCTAGTGGTAAGCCTACTTACACAAGAAGCACTAGAGCAGGCTTTACCCTCTTGGAGCAAGGCAGCCGAGTTTTGACATTTGCAAGACTTTTTTGAAAGCATTCTTTGTTATATATGATGACTTGCATTAAGCCCATTGAAGTGGCACTGAGGAAACTTTATCTAAGGAAGGGATCCACCATCACATATTGATGCTCAATTGTTGAAATTGCAAGTTGAACCAAAGCCCTGTGCCCTAACTCTGAGACAATGAAGATTGATCCGAGCCACTGCTTGAGCCTGGGAGAAAAGGGGCAATGATGTTGCAAAAATGAGTTTTTCTATTTCAGGACATCTGGATTCAGCATTGCCTCCTGCTCAATCACAGAACTGCTGGGTAATGAATGGGTACAAGCATGATAAGAGGAGCCATCTTGTGTACAGTATCCAAGTCCAGTACGGCCTCCCAGCTGGCCACCCAGACAGGTACTGAGAGCTAAGGGGCTTCCTTACATCTCCAAGTGCTCATGCAGATGCTCATTCTGGATCCAACCATGCTCATCCCATTACAAAAGGCTCTGATGCCAGGACTGCAGAAAAAAATCATCAGTGTTGAGGTATTCAATGCTCATCTTGCACATTCCCCCTTCCAGCTCAAGGGCACACCAGATCTTATTGAAATTATCAGTGGATCCTTCTTGTCTCCAGGTCTGGTGAACCTGTAACCTTAGAGATTGAACTCCAGAGACAGAGTTCATGCAACTAAATACAATTTGTTCACTTCACTTTCCCCTGATTCTTGGCATTACTTGGCTGGTGCAACATGACCTATTATTTCCTGCCAGGAGACAACATTTATCTTTTCTTCCAAGTATTGTCAAAGGGTCTAACTTGTAACCCAGCTGCATGTTTGGAGTTCAAATGACATATTCAGGACTGTCCGAGATCAGTTTGTAATCATAAACCTTGATGACATATTGATATTTTCCAAGGATCCTGAACAATACAACAACCATATCCAGTTAATCCTGGAAAGATTATGAAAGTACAAACTATATGTCAAGGTTGAAAAATCCATGTTTGACCCCCATTCACTGAGTTCTGGGTTATATCATGTGCCCACAGAGTATCCAAATGGACCCTCAGAAGGTGAAAACACTCCACAACTGGGCAGCATCCCAGACCTTCTTGAGCTGCAGCTCTTTCTGGAATTCACAAATTTTTATTGGACATTTACTCTGAATTTCTCAGGGCAAATTAATCCCCTGACCTTGTTAAGACAGTCTGCATCCTTCCTTGGGGTTCACCTGGACTACTCAGCTGCTTCTGCATACCCAAAGAACCATTGGAGTGAAAAACCCCCATCTCCATCTACAGACGGCAAAAAGATTGAACCCTCTCTTACGGGAATTTGGACTTAGACATAATGTTCCAGATATTGATCACTTTCAGGTTTGATTATTATAAATTCTCTGTGCCTATGACAGGTTCCCTATGCAGCTTTCATTAACAGGACTCCCGCAGAATGCTCAGTAAACATGAAAGCCTGGCAGAAACTCCAAGGAAGGGCAGCTGGCAGTTCAACTGAGTCATAGTGTATCAGTTGGCACGCTAGGTGGATCTGGAACCAGTCCTGGGAATATAAATAAATAAATAAAATAAAAAATGCAGGATTTGGTAGATACAAAACAAGTCTTTACTCTACTTCATATTTACTTTAAAATTTTGAATAAATCCACAAGACCCTTTCTTTGTCTCCCCTTTTCCAAAGTGCTCAGAGTTCATTTCTTTCTTTGAATAACTCTACTGAGGACGTTTGATTGACAGCTGCTACACCGAGCATCTTGCTATTTGAGGTTAATGTGGGCCTATTCTCATGATATCCTCAGTAACCCATTTATTCAGATTTATTTGCATTTGCTCTCATTTTCACAAGTACCATGAATCCCAATTAGCTTCTGGAGCTCCCCACTCATCACTAAAACCTGTAAAAAAGAAATCCCCATTGTTGTTTTCCATTATCATTTTTACAAGGTGATCATTCTTTGCCTGAAAACTTTTCCAGAGTGAGTCTCACTAGATTTTTTTATATTGATAGATACCTTTTTTCATGCTGGTATTTGATAACTCTGTAACATTACTTTTCATCCAAGAATTTTATTTGTTCCCTTTCTTTGCTGCTGTTAAGCACTATAGCAGATATAGAGTTTTATCACTGCTACATCTTTCATCACTACAGTTTGCTGTTATTTCCCTTAAGACAACTTTGTTTAGAAGGTGTTTCAATATCAGTGAATTTTGTTCCTCGACCAATATTTACATAAGTAAAATAAGCCATAACAATCCAATTTAGAGTTTACATGATTGCATTCACTTCCCACCTTCTTTGATCCCAGAATATTTGAAATGTGATTCCTTTTCTCAGTGCAGATACTGTCAAATGAAAACGTTTCTGAGCCATATTTTTAAGTTGTTAGCAAATATAACAAGCCTATCACTTTTAACAACCTTAACATTAAAAGAAATAATAATTAATATCCTTGTTCCTAGCAAAGTGATGAGTGGAACACTTGTGTGGCTTAAATTATTGATTGCCCTTAAGCAACTCATTTCAAGCATTTTCAAAGGGGAGGAAAATAAAAATGCATTTTCCAAATAAGTATCAGTTTAATGAAAAATTCCATAAAACAAATTGATTATTATTCTTGGTTGGTTTTGATTAAAAATATTTTTAAATAGTTTTGGAAGCTATTTTTTCTATCCTTGATACATTTCTGCGTTCTGTATTTACTAAGCTCTATAATTCAGTGTTGGAAGAAAACTAAAACATGAGCTTAGTTGGTGAAGTACAGAGAATTTCTGAAAGGGGGTTTAATTGAAAAAGGAGTTCTTACTTGCTTAGACTGTGGAATGTATTTATGTATGTGATTTCAAAATATATATTTCAGAGAGAGAGAGAGAGAGTGCTGAGTCTGTATTAATATTGCACTCTTGCAAGAAATACAAAAGAAAGCATTCTATAGAGTACTTTCCTTTTAGGCATATCTTGAAATATTTTGGGTATCAGGTTTTAAACATTCATAAATACTGTTACATCCCCTGTTTTTCCTTCCCTTCCCCCTCCATGATTATAAAATATCTTTTGCAGTGTTGCTGTAGCCAGGTTGATCCCAGGATATGAGTAAAACAAGGTAGGAGGCACTATCTTTCAGTGGATCAACCTCAGTTGATGGAAGAGACAAGCTATACAGAATTCTTCTTCTTGTCTCTTCCACCAAAAGAAGTACTCACAAGATGGGTGAGATAATGTCTTTTACTGGATCTACTTCTATTGGTGGAAAAGACAAGAAGAAGAAATCTGTGTAGCTTGTCTCTTCCATCAACAGAAGGTGATCCAATAAAAGATATTGCCTCACCCACCTTGTCTCTCTCATGAAATATCTTTCCGTTTTTCACATTTGCAGATCTGTGATTCAGTGAGACTTGTACGGCATAAGGACCCAAATGGGTGGCTGTCTTTACAGGATTGGGTCCAAAATAAACAAACAATGGCTTGATTCTGGAAATGTACCATACTACACATGGAACTTCCAGTAACTTCACTGTGAGTCTCTTGTCTTACATCTTGAAAGATACAGGGCTTTATCCTGGATCTGGAAAATAACCAGATTGGGAAGTCGTTAGTTGGCATAAGACCAACAGAGTTAGCTCCTGTGACATCTCCTCTATAAATCCAAGTGTAAGGACTGTGCTGCAGGGGGAAAGGTATATGATTAAAGAATAATATGCTTCATCACTCCTTGACTGAAGGAAACTCTCTTGGGCCGTAGTCATTCTGATGTAGTTTAAAGCAGCTTCATATCCTAAACTGCAGCAGGGGACAAACTGATTCTTGACTGGACATCATGATCATGGACACTATGGACCCTTGACCGGACACCATGATCATGGACACCCACTGTAATGGATGTAGTACTAAAGGGGTTGACCCTGCAGACTTGTCTCAGGCAAGTCCTCCCACAACCAATACACAGATTTATTACTAGGAGGGAATTTGGCCTAAGAAAGGATTCAAGGATCAGGACAAAAGTAGTATTCTTATTTCACAAGGGAGACCTTCTGACTATGATGAAAAGAATGGATTTTTTATATAAAACATCATTCATTTCATAGAGTCATAGAAGATTAGGTTTGGAAAGGTCCTCAGGAGGTCATCTAGTCCAACACCAGGCTCAAAGCAGGCCCAACACCAACTAAATCATCCCAGTGAGAGCTTTGTCAAGCGACACTTTAAAAACCTCTAAGGATGGTGATTCCACCACCTTCATAGCTAACCCATTCCAGTGCTTTGCCACCCTCCTAGTGAAATTTTTTTCCTAATATCCAACCTAGACCTCTCTGATTGCAGCTTGAGACCATTGCCGCTTGTTCTGTCATCTGCCACCACTGAGAACAGCCTAGCTCTATCCTCTTTGGAAGCCCCCCTTCAGGTAGTTGAAGGCTGCTATCAAATCCCCCCTCACTCTTCTCTTCCACAGACTAAATAAGCCCAGTTCCCGCAGCCTCTCCTCATAAGTTATGTGCCCCTAAACATGTTTGTTGTCCTCTGCTAGACCTTCTCCAATTTGCCCACATCTTTACTGTAATGGGGGGCCCAAAATTGGACACGATAATCCAAATGTGGCCTCATTAGTGCCAAATAGAGAGGAATAATCACTTCCCTGGATCTGCTGGCAATGATCCTACTAAGGCAGCCCAATATGCCGTTAGCCTTCTTGGCAATAAAGGCACACTGTTGACTTATATCCGGCTTCTTGTCCACTGTAACCCCCAGGTTCTTTTCTGCAGAACTGCTGCCTAGCCAATCATTCCACAGTCTGTAGCAACAAATTAAATTCTTCAGGAGTCTGTACTTGTCCTTGTTGAACCTCATCAGATTTCTTTTGTCCCAATCCTCCAATTTATCTAAGTCACTCTATATCCTATCCCTACCCTCCAGTCCATCTACCACTCCCCCCATCTGCAAACTCCTGAGGGTGCAATCCACTCCATCATCCAGATCATTAATGAAGATGTTGAACAAAACTAGCCTCAGGACTGACCTCTGTGCATGCAGCTTGTTACTGGCTGCCAACTAGACATCGAGCTGTTGATCACAAACTATTGAGCCAGATGATCTAACTAGCTTTCTATCCACCTTATAGTCCATTCATCCAACCTATACTACTTTAACTTGCTGGCAAGAATGCCATGGGAGACCATATCAAAAGCTTTGCTAAAGTCAGGGTATATCACCACTTTCCCCACATCCACAGAGCCAGTCATCTCATCACAGAAGGCAATCAGGTTGATCAGGCATGACTTGCCCTTGGTGAATCCATACTAGCTGTTCCTGATCACTTTCCTCTCCTCCAAATGCTTCAAAATGGATTTCTTAAGGACCTGCTCCATGATTTTTCCTGGGATTGAGGACTGGTCTGTAATTCCCCAGATCCTCCTTCCCTTTTTTGAAGAGGAGCACTATATTGGCCTTTTTCCAATCCAATTATCGTTATTGTTTTTCTGGTTCTTATTATATTTCTTCTCTGAGCATATTTTGCAGCTTTTGTTTTTCTAGTTTTATACAGCTAGTTTCTTATTGTTCACAGTAAGGAAAATGGATGAAAAGGGGAAAAAATGTAAATACATAGTGGCTGCTATTTTGTGAAGTTATTGGCAAATCAAGACATTGAGGAGTTCCACTAAATATCAAAAATGTTATATAGTAATTTTGGATTTAAAAAACACAAAACATAATTGCCTGACATACCACACAGCCGCTGCTGCTGCCACAATGTAAGTAAAGAGAGTGAGTAAATGCAAAATTACCTTTTTGCTTACGGAGGTCATTGAAGGGTACCATCAACTGAAAATATCCTCATTTTTCATAAGGGAGCAGTAAAGTTGGTATAAAATATGATGCACTTTCATTTAACAAGCACACAAAAATCATAAAACTTTGTATGAATCATGTAAACACAGACACCCCTGGGGGGACCCTCTTTGTTCTAGAGGAAAACTGAAGATACTTTGGAAAGTACATCTGCTCTCTGTCTTCATCCAAGGAAACAACCACAAATCAATTAGTTTAGAGCAGTGACTGGTGATACAGGAGTTAAAGGTGTGGGTGTCAGCATTTCTATTAGGTTGATAAGTAACTGGCTGTGAAAAATCAAAACAGTAGCAGAGAAGATCTCAGCAAATAAGTTGTCTTATTGTTTTTTCCAAATTTTAAATCATTGACCATTTGGAAGTTATGTCAGCTTCATTTTAATGCTGTGTGTCTGCCAACTTCAAGAACAACTTCTGCTGTTATTAATAAATGAAATATACCACATGAGTTCCATCTATCTGCTTGGGATTGGAAAATGCATCAGGAGCTGGTCCTTACTGTTATTAATGTTATTATCTAAATGGAGCTGTTATGGTCTTATGGTTACATACTGGAATATACGTGTTAAAAATTGCTCAAAAACACACTGGAACATAAGATGGAGCTATGAATGTTTCTTAGGTAAATGATATGGTTTTAAATGTATTCTAAAAATATCTTAGATAAAATATACAATTTTAAAAAGCTAATATATATGCATTTTTAAATAGTTAATGATTGGTTTTTAAAAAACAATTAAAAACATAACAATTTTGAATACAATTATAGCAAAAAAGACTATTACTGTTCAATTTCCTTCCTTGCTGTTCCTATAATAACACATACTGCATTAGTATGTAAATCATACAGGTCCAAATTCAGAGGTACCTTGTACAGGGAATCAAATAGGCCAAATTTACTGGAGAAAGTGTTGGAAGACAGCTAGTGCACCTATGTGATACCAGCAGAATCCAAGAAGATCTGAAAAGCTCTGAAGCAACAATTGCATTGCATAGCCTATGTTCAGTGGCTTTAGGGTGCAACTGAAAAGGGATATGTTATGCTCCCAGGTGGTACACTTCACATATTAATCCTTCCAGACACAAACCTAGGAAGCAAAAGACCCAAGGGATTTGTTCTATCTAGCTTAAGTGACTCCCAGTACCACAGTATCTGGGCACCTCATAATCTTTTATAGTATTTATGCTCATAATTAGCCTGAAGAACTGCTAAACATAAATCTTCCCAAGCTTCTTTGGGAGTAAGGTAAATAACGTCAGGCACATGGCAGGACACAGATATATATCTTCACCATGCAAAAGGAAAGTAAATGCTATGTTCTTGAACTTAACAAGTTCATCTTCCCTGAAAATAAATATACATTGAATTAAATATATATATTTATGTTTGGTTTGTTTATTAATTTTACTATTATTACTTTTTTCACTTGTGGTACAGAAAAGAACACAAGTGAAGCAACTCTGAACTCAGGGAAGCATAATTAATATATTCAAATTAGCTTTAACGAATGTTGAAAATAATGCTGCCACTAAATCCATTTAAACTTTTTAAATTTTACTGTCATGTGGTGGAGAAGTGTGACAGGGAAAAATACAATACTGTGGCAGTGACAGAAGTGTAATTGCAAAGCAGGACTTGCATAATTTATGTAAATATAATTAAACAATCTTTTAATAAAAAGTAGTGGTATTTTAAATATTTTTCATGAAGTGCAACTGCTATACATTTCAATTAAAGTGACACCTTACAATACAATATGATTGTAATACATCTTTGCAATGATTGGAATGATTTTTGATAAAATGATTTTGGAAATATCTTATAAAACTGCATGTTACAATGTTGAAGTTGTGTAATAAAAGTTTAATTGTTCAGATCTACAGTTAACTCTGAATAATATTGATAATATATTACCTAAGATGATTATAATTGTTTTGTTTAAGGAAGCCACATTATAATCACATTAAGACACTTCAGGGTGTCTACTGTAATGATGGCATGTCCTGCTGGGTCTTATTACTTAAATGTGCATGAAGTTTGGTCTCCCTGCTGATTATTCATTTGTCTTTCCTAGGCACAGATAGATAGCATCTTGTGTCAAATTGTATTTGCTTTTCTATGAAGAGATTTGATCAATATTACATGAGCTGAGACCATCAAACTCATTTTTCTAATTATATATTTACAGCAAGTCTGAAAAGCTATATTAATTTGTACTATACCTTGCAATAAATTTGTTTATATAAAGAAACATTTAATGAGAAAGTAAGAAGCTGTTACTACTGATTCTCTATTCATGGGAATAGGGACTGGTTACTTTCTAAGACCATCTGCATCCATAATACTTGAAAAATACTGCAAATCTAGTCCCATTGGTCCTAATTCTGCATTCTTTGCCCACCAAATGAAATTGCCAAAAAAGTCTATTGGAGCTTTGAGTCTGTGAACTATTTCCTGCATTCGTTGCATACCATGAAAAATGCCCAAATACTTACTTCCATGAAAGCACAGTACAAAGGATGGATGTCAAAGAGATGATATAAAATGCAGCTATGTATATGAAAGGAAGTACTAAGACCTAAGAATGTATTAGGTAAACTTCCTGTTACCGAAAGTTATTTTAAATACACAATCTATATTTTTAGCCATTAAAAAGACAGATGGAAAGACATGGACCTACAACTTCAAAAGAATTCAAGACAGATTTATGAACTCCCTTCTATTCTGTGAATGCTATTAGTTTAATTAGCTTAGTTAAGGGTTTAATAGTTACATGGATGTACTATATTCCTGATAAACATATTTAGTAAAAAATATGTGCAACTGTTGTCTCAGAAGCATCTTTAAAGTGCTTTCAGATACTTCAATTTAAATTAGATCCAGAGTGACATAAAATCCACTTTTTGAGTTACATTTGACATTCACTTTGTGTAAAATTCACCCCCATGCAGAGGGCCAACTCAAGACAAATGCAACATTTAAGTGCTCAGAATAGGTCTTCAGTGGAATGGAAGCTGTACATAGGCCATGACACAGGCATAAATATTAAAATCGCTAACCAGACCCAAACACTGAAAATACAACTTTCTCTATTATTATTTGAACATTAACCTTGAATTTATCTTCATGCAGTTAAAGTTGCAAGTAGTTGATACTAAAGAAAGGCACATACAAATATCAAAAAATGAGGTATAATGTAGAATGAAACCTGCAATGGGCTTCCCACGCACAATGTGGTAGGATTGAAGTAGCAAGGAGTACTCTAGATGAGAGAAGAGTAAATCACAGCAATATTTTCCAACAAATATCCATTCAGATTTGAAAGCAAATTTCAACTTCATTGTATTTGCAACCATTCTGTGTTTGATTTCCAAGAATATTTGAGAGCCTGAGCATTATTAGTTTGAATATTCAGTTAAAACTAATTTTATGAGAGATTAGTCACCAAACTGACTAAACCTAAAACTTTGAGTTCATATAAGCAGAGTTCCAATAGGCTGGAAACTCCTAATTTAACTGGTGATTTAGCTTTCTCTCGGCTTCTTGGTGCAACAACACGGTTAAGTTTGGTTTATGACTCCTGTTTTTGTCATCAGCCAGGAAATTGTTAACAACTAAGTTTAAATACATAGCAAAATTAACCTTAATCTGTATGAAATCATTTAGCTATTGTACAATTTGGGATCAAATGGGAAAGCCCATAAAACAATACGCATTAAGGCTGGACGTAGAAGCTGATAGACATCTTTATTCATTCTAATGATGTGGGGCCAAATATTAATCTTAGTTTACTGGATAGGCTAAGAATCCCTTAAACAAACACATGTGGGCAGGGCATTATACAGACCATGTAAGCTTAGTTACACTCCAATTTAAAAAAAAACAAAGCTTTGGTGGGATCCCTGGGCTCTATAAGAGCCTGGAGGATCCCTTCTTTAAACTCCTAAATCCTTTAACTTCCAGAATTCTTTATATCCAAATAAATTATTTCCTTTAATTTGAATTTCTAGCACATCTATTTATTATTATTATTTTTATTATTATTCCAAGTGACCTCAACCAGATCAGGGTTTCATTGCACTATGCAGTGTACAAACATATTATGAATTGCAGTCCCTACCCCAAACAGCTTGTTATAATCTATAGTCTTCCAGCTCCCCTAGAGGTAGTCCCTACCTTTCGCTGCCAGTCATGAGCCATACAGGATATAGTCCATTAACACTTAGCAGGATGTTAATTACATTTTCTTGGTTCCCAAGTGGTAAGCCTCAAAATAAGTTAACTTAATTTAAATCTTTAAGTCTATTACAAATATTTTTCAGGATTAAATATTACCTTTATCTCTGATGTGTCTTTATAATTGAGTTTGGGTTTCTATATGGGTCTGGAAATAAATTGGACCTGATAACGATTTTTCAGAAATATAAAGAATCCTAAGTAACTACTAGTTGTGCCCAAGTATAAAAGCATAGTTCTCCCATGTAGGCCAATTACTGGGTAATTATAATCAACAACAAACCCTAGAGAGTAAATGTTTCTATTGAAGATGAAATAAGAAAAGGAAACATACCTATGTGGTGTAAGAATATTTCCTGAAGTATGAGCTGCAGATGCCAGTACTTTGGAGAATTATAGCCTTGATATTTCCAGGGCAAATATATTGTTCCTTAAAGGAGCACCATGCAGAGGCATATTTCCAGAAGTGGCATTACCCTATAGGATTGTAGGAGAAGAGGAAGGGGATGAGAAAAAAAAAAGGCAGAAAGTATACACTAGAGTAGGTACCAACATGCCTAGCCTTTATATGAGCCTTACACACTGAGAAAAAGAATTGTAATCACTCATAATTAATGGTAATTAATCTGATTCAGAGCTTTCTTAACACTGCACAATGCAAGGAAATGGGCTCCCACTCTAATATCTATTATGCCATCCCCCACACCCTAAAACATGCCTTAACGTCATTATCAATTCCAGACCGCCAATGCTGAGATGTATTTTGCAGTGTTTACAATGCTTTTTAAAAAATCCCCATGAATTCTGCATTTTAAAAGGATTCTGTGGGTTTTGTAGGCAACCCTATCATTAGGGATAGAAAGCAATTGGGAGCAATAAACTTGAAATGATGCCTGGTGCATGAATAAAAGGTGTAGACAGAGGGCTCTGAATCAGAATGTACTGATGAGTCATCCTGATGAGTCATCTTGCTGAGTCATCTGCAAGGACTGAACTCAGGACCTAAAATCATGGTGTAACACCAGGAGTGTAAGCTGCTTTATGTGGCTACCAGACAAATACACACCTCTCAATACGTAACCCTGGCCTCTATACAAGCTCAGTAAAGATCTGTTTCCCACAGCTCTGCCTATCTATCTGCCTCATTACTTATTACTAATGTCACATTAACCACTCTCTTTGTACACTTCTTCCACTCCCATCTTTTTACTTCCATCTTGCTCCTTACACTAGAAATTCTTTCCCTTTCTTCATAAATCAAGAATCTACTCTTTCTTTCTTCCAAACACAAGGCATCTCTGGACTTCAATAGTATTTAGGCAACTAACTTGCTTGTGTGCTTTTGTAAATCTCACTAGGTGCCTATATTCATTGTTAGGTGCCTAAATACCTTTCTAAATCTAGCTCTTTATCATTAACCTATTGATTAAAGAGAGAATAATTCTTCATTCTAAATTTAACCCATCTGGTCATCTGCTCCATGTGGTGTCTGAATTGCATTTTTTGTTTAGAATGTAAGGGCCGGTCTTCCCTTCTGTATAATCAGTACTGCTCATTGTTAGCACTAAACTAGTA
Source organism: Mesoclemmys tuberculata (assembly GCA_007922155.1). Taxonomy (NCBI): domain Eukaryota; kingdom Metazoa; phylum Chordata; order Testudines; family Chelidae; genus Mesoclemmys; species Mesoclemmys tuberculata. The sequence continues at coordinate 16,998,841 of ML675649.1, read as the reverse complement.
GTGGCCAAGATCAGTGGGAGTGGCTGGGTGTTCAGCACTCTAAAATTCAAACCTTGTGTTTAGATGTCTAAACCTAGATTTAGGAGCATAACTTTAGGTACACATTTTTAGAAAATGTTTGACACAATCTATGGTTTCTTATCTTCAGAGTGCAAAAATACACTACAGAATATTTAGCTTGCTTCCTTTTCTCAGGGTCTGTTAAGTATTTTAAATCGTGAATTAATGTACTACAACCTAAGATATATATTTTAGGTATTTGCAAAGCAACAATCATTATATAGTTGGATTTTCAAAGAGAGCTCTCTCCCCTTTCAGAAACCTATTTGAAGCATTCAGATTTTCAAAATTTCTCAGCAACGAGCAGCTCCCATTGATCCCACTGGAAGCTGCTACGGTGCCTATATTGTAGCTGAACTTGTTTAAAAATTCAGCCTGTAGTATGTAGCTCCCATTTTGTGTCACCTTATGCTGTGATACGATACTTTCCTTTGCTTTTTAGCTTCATTTCTGTTTTCAGTTTATTGAAATTTAGAGTAATCTCTTTTTATGTACACGTTGTGCTGAATTTTTATCGCATGTAAGATTTTTACAGGAGAACAAATGGTTAGTTATATCCACATGCACAATGTAAATATATATCAGAGAAGGGCATGTGTGTTCATACAAACAAACAAACTGAACAGGTTTAATAGAAAAGCACTAACTTAGAGCTATACGTGATGGATAGTCATTGTGACAAAATAGTAGAGTTCCAACACATGGTGTATCTCAGGGGAAATTGTTTCAAGCCTCTGAGTGTCCGCAATATTGCAGGTGGTAAAGATGTGTTGCTCAAGGGACAAACCCTTCAGATTTTTATGCTCAGTCATGTTCTTATTGACTCTGTAGCTGGTGAAAAAAAAAACAAGTCTTCAGTGTAATTCATCATGGTGTTTTGGTATCCGCTTAGAAAAGTGGCCAGTGTACTAAGCTAGATGGCAAAAAAACCAAAACAAATGAACAAAACACATCTGCCTTCTAGCTGACAGTATGTGGCTACTTTTATTACAATCTTTAATAATAGCTCAATCAAAGGTCAGTGGGATAGTTATATATTTTGAGAACCATCTAAATGGGTTTTTGTTTATTTATTATAATACATGCTTATTGTTTTGGCCATGGTTGGGGTCAAAGCATGGCATTTAGTCACTGGCATGAGTAATGGGCAAGGCCAAGCTGCACTTCCTGCATTTATAATATCCCCCAATCCTTATTTCTGGTTGTCCAGCTACGAGGCACAATCCCTTCCTGAATGGTGTAAGTGCATATGAAGACAATGTGATGGTGCAGCCTACTTTGGAGGGATGGAGGGGGTGATATTTCCCCAGCTCTTCTCAGCCCCTCTCACTTTCTCTGGAGCACCATGTGCCACCAGGGGGCACCAACAGGAACAGGGATGGCACTTGTGATTGGATGTTGCATGAACCATGCAGAGGAGAACTTTTTTGTGCTTTCCCCCTTCTCCTTATATACTTGCAAATGGAAGTATCAGAATTTGGCCCTTGAACTTAAACCTTAATAGAGGGAGATATAACAGCTGGTGAACCATTTTGTGGTTCAATCAATTTTGCAACTTTCAGAACAGGTGTCATTTTACAGATACAGTCCTACCACTGTTTTCCTGTGAAGAAGGTGCTGAGATCTATTTCACATGTGATCTGGGGCTGATTAGCTAAAAACTGAATATATAGTTGGAATTACACTTTGTGTTGTGCTGAGATTTTTTTTTTACCAGAACAGATTACTGATTTGCAGAGGAGAAAAATTTTCAGGTTCATATGCTACCCCTACTTAGTTGGTTATATAATGTCTCCCTGGTGAGCCACAAAAGTAATGAGTTGGTAAGCCTATATTTCTGGAAGACCTGGAAGACTCCTGTGTATATCCTTAGAAGAACACTCCAAGACTTCTTTTTCCCCCACATGGTGTTACAGCATTCCGCTCTAGGTTCAGGAGGGTCGTGTTATCATTATTCTAACTAATGGTGTGACTTTAGGAAAGTCTTGCTGACTGTGCTCTCCACAAGCAGAGGTACTTCATGGAATTGGGCCTGAGCTACAACATTATATCAGTGATAAGGTCACCCTGGTTTAGTAATTCAGAAAGAGATCTTGGAATTTACATGAGACTTTTGCCTCGTTGTGAGTTGCCTCTGGAGGATGGTTGTCCTGCATGCCTGGGAATTATTCTCTGGAGCCCACAGATGCTATGTGTTGCCTCTCTAATGGCTTGTATCTGGTAGGCTCAGGTGTCTACATAGATGGGGCGGAAGAATAAATATAAGTCCTGGATTTTGCTAAGGGAACTCAAGCAGGTGAAGCCCCACCTGGAGGAAGATAGTTGACACCAAACCCAGAGAAGCAAAGCTCTACATTGAGAGAGAGCTATCAGAGAACCCACACAAAAGGCACTGTGCATGGAAAGAAGGCTGCTAGAGAATGTTGATGTTCTTAATAGTATATCGGGTGATTAGGAACTGGATTATATTTATTGTGCTTGTATCTATTTCTTCAAAGGCTGTTTATTATTATTTATTTATTTGTTTGTTTATTTTACTGTTGGGTTTACAGGCCCCAACAAAGATCAGGGCCCCATTGTTGAAGGCACTGTACACGCATATAGTAAGAGACAGTCCCTGACCTGAAGAACTTTCAGTCTAAATAGACAAAGCACTTAAAGGCCCAGAGAAGCGAAGTGACTAGCTCAAGGTTGTATCACATTTTTTTTTGGAAAATCGTCTTTCCCCTACTGAAGATATTATAGTTCTGTTTATGTTTTAAGCTCTACATTGAGCAAAAGTTATTATGGGAATTTTAGATGAAAAGCTGGAGAAGGCACCAGCAATGCCTGCCAATCCCACCATGGAACTTAAGCCCATGCCTATAGTTAAGCATTTGCTTAAAAATATTTCCTGAATTGGGGCATATGTGGGAAATTTCCCGAACATCTGGTTCTAGCAGAATTATTAGTTCTTCAAATTCACGAGAGTTACATTCACAATAAAATGTTAAAATTTAAAATAAGTCAATGAAAAGGAACCATTTTAAAGAAATATTTTGTACCTATTTTTTTCCAGTTTCCTCAGAGAATCTTTATTGGACCATCATTTTTAAAACTGACTTGGCAATATAAGAGCCTTTGGAGCAAATTTTCAGAGTCAGGAAAGACTGAATCCATCTCACTTCCACAGTGATTGGGTTTTTGTCTCAGCCAGTGTTTCAAGATAAGTATTTTCACAAAGGGATTTTTCAGTCATTTACAATCTGAAAAGAAGGAGCAAATTGCCATTGCTCCAGTCCAAAAAAGCAGCCAGACACAAAGAGACACCTGAAGGAAGGAAACAGTAATAGAATAACTAAGATGTTCCGCATATTAAGTAATATTATAAATTATATACTTTTTTTTCTGCGCTCATTGCTTGAAATGCATTTTGTCTTTGATGTTTTATTTCAGATGTTTGTCTGTTATCATTGGCAATTTCTAATTAAATCTTTCTGTGTTTGTATATTTGGGCCCTGGTGTGACATTTCCTAGTTTAGGGTCATTTGCTGTGTTCGATTCACACAGCAGTTACATACGCAGATGAAGGGAGCCCCCAAGACAGAAAGCTGGCAGAACTAAAAACAGCATGTTTTTTCCTAACTAGACCTGTCTGATCTACTGAAAATTATGAAGGGAGTTCTCAAGGAATTCGCATTGCAATAGTGTACTTAAAGAATACATATTCAAATATTCCAACTATAAATAGATCGCTTAAAGTCATAGATCTATCTTCATGTATTTATTTTATCTTTCATATTCTGATCCTCCATTCCTGAGCACCTAAAGCTCCCATAGGTGATACTGGATTTTAACAATGTACAAAAAATGCAGCTTCAAACCTTCCAGTTTTTATTTACTAATTTCCTACCTTGATATTAAAATGGGAATTTAGGCCCAATCTAGACCCGCCTCCCCAAATCTGCAGAACTGTGCACTGAAGCGACTCCAGTCCAGCAGTTAAAGTAGTCTCTGTGAACCTTTACATATCTGCTTCTTAAGGATAGAGGAGGAGCATGGAAGAATCCATGCTAAAGCAGCTCCTCCCCACAGTCCATCCATATGCTGCCCATTCCACTGCTTGTTCAGTGATGAACAGGAAGTCTGCATTGTGTGGAGGTTGTACATGCTGAGTGACACAAATGTACAAGACCTAAGCAAAGTAGGATGAATATGTTATTGGTGTAACAACACAGTACATAAAAGATCTGGATGAACATGGATTAATCACATAGCTACAAGAATGTATGAAAGATAACAAGCATAGCAACCTTTTGACAGCATACGGAAGACATTTCAAAAGCTGATTTTCCTTCACCACCACCTCACATTGGACTTCTAAATTATTCAAGCCTTCTTTTATTCCACTTTATTACTGCCTTCTCATGCGCATTAGTAAATATGATCATTCTTGGTAGCAGTATTTATTTGTATGATAACAAAAAAGTGTGCTAAGTGCTAACAAAGGTAAATGTGTCCTCTCTGTGAATGAATCCCCAGGAGATGCTAAGATTTAATTTTTCCCTTGATTCGAAGATAGCATTATTTGCATGAAGGCCTAGGAGCATTCAAAACACGCTGTTAATCTACTAACTACAGGGCCTTAATCTAGTCATTTAATGTAGTTCACATTTGAACGTTTTTGTATGATATCTTTTTAATTCATTTTTAATCTTGTTATACATTTTTAATTATGTTATTAGAGTGCTTGTGTCAAAATTCACCTAAAGTGCTGCACAGAGATAATTAGTAAATGTATGACTAGAAATCCTATTGTATTGGGCACTACTGAGGATTACTGGAATTCAGAACCATCTGGCTTTTTAACTTTTAAGATCATATGCAACTATACTGCCCAAATATAAAATTCCATACAAAATATTAATCTGGCACATATGAGTGAGAACCAACAAAAGGCAAGCAAACACTCATTCATTTTTCCTATTTATTGTATAATGCTCAATATTTGACCTGAACCAACAATGACACTGTAGCTGAATCTTGATTCAAAAATCTAATTGCTGGGTGAGTATGAAAACAATGAATAAAGCAAATGTGAAATGGCTTTCATAGAGAAGGAATTAACTGAGGCACAATGAATTCATAAATCCTGCAGTGTAACACAGATTAACAAACTCTCAAATAGTGCTGGAAATCCAGAATGTTGTGTAATAATCTCCAAATGAAGCTCTGCTGACTACAGCAAGACCGAGGATATTCCCAATTTAAACATGAGGGGCTGAATTCTGCTGTGATTTACACCCAGACAGTAAAACTATGACATTTCCCAGGCATAATTGATGGTAGAATTCATTTTTTACAATATTTTTTAGCATTTCCAGGTGTAGATGTTTTGTTTGAACACAACTATGGATAAAGAATATTGCTCTGAGAACCTCTGATAATAATAATTATTTGTCTATTATTGGCATTACAGTAGCTCCTTGAAGCTTCAATAGAGATCAGAGTCCCATTGTGTTGAGTATTGTACAAACACACAGTAATGGGGAGCCCCTGCCCTGAATAATTTATAATTTAAATAGACAAGAAAGACAGAGTGGGAGGGAAAACAGAGGCACAGAAATAAAGTGACTTGTTCAAGGTCACACAATGGGTCAATGGCCATACTGGGAACAAAACTCTAATCTCTTGACACCCAGTCCCTATCCATGAGACAAAGCTATGACATCTATTAAAACAAATGTTTAGTCTAATTAGGATCGTTTGGAATCTCTTTGCAAAATATTGCCCTTGTAAGTATGAGGATCTGATTGACTTCATTTTGCTCCAGTGGATATACCTCTCTTACTTTGGTTAACTCACAGTGAATTGTGCTCACTGTGAATTAAAGCATGGAAGCTATATTCACGGCTTAGAAGCTCACTTGCTCTCAGTACAAAAAATGTGTTTAGTTCTAGTATGCAGAAGACCCTCAACATTCTTGCAGCAAGGACAGAATCCTCCTTTGGGAACAAAGCAGCAATTTCTGAGAAAGTGGGGATGAAATTTTACAATCCTGTGGGGCTTGTTACTTATTGACAAGAGTCAGCTTCAATAAAATATAAGGAAAAAGGAAAACATCCAGAAAAGAGCTCGTCAAAAAATGGAACTTTTTTTTGCCATAAAATAAATAAATAAATAAATAAATAAAAAATCCTGAAACATTTTGATTCAGAAATGCTGTGCTTCTTCTATGGAGTTATAGTTCTGGTGCCTCATACTCGCCTATAGACTGATTGAACTACATCTCCTATGATGCACCAGTGTCCTTCCCTTTGTTGAGGGGAAGTGATGCATCATGGGAGATGAAATCTGGCTGAGGTATCATAGATATTGATAATGTGACCCATGTAGTCTCTTCTGTACAGTATACAAAATATACATTCATGCCTTGTAGCTGGAAAGTGATTATGAAAGATATTTCCTCCTTCTCTACAATGCCATCTTCACCCTTCACAAAACGTCTGACCCACGAGCTAAGTGTTAAAAGCAGTCAGGACCAGGCTTCCAAATGTAGGGAAGCCACACTAAGCCACGTGCTGCCCCTTGAATTGAGGATGATCTCCGTGAAAGGTACCTGGAAAGGTAATGACACTTGAGGAAGCATTGCCACATTCGGGTTTCATTGTGTCAGGGCCGGAACTCCTCATTCAAAATCCATATGTCCCCAACTCTTGTTGACTTCAGAGAAAGCTGAGGGATTCCAGCATCTTATAGGATAGGTTTCTAGGTAGTCTTCTCCAATAAGACGTAGAGGGCAGATGAGTGCTGGCAACAAGTGTCAGCAAGACAACTGGTCATACTATATTGAAGTGATTTGTGGGGAGAAACACTGAAATGCAGAAAGGAAGAACCTCCATGTAGCTGACTTCAGTTGACTTCAATAGAGCTATGCTGATATATACCAGCTCAGGATCTGGCTGGAATACTTATTGTATATGCTTGTATATAGTTAAGGATGGGATACTAAGTGTATCTTCATCTTACTGTCTCTCAGCCAGGTTCATACCTAGGGTAGTTCTGATCAATTCATTCACATTACATTAGATAAGAACTTGTAACATTTTCCCTTTATTGTCTCTGCCTACGGCTACATTTCAAGTGAGGGGTGTGATCCCCCTATTCATGTATACATACTCATGCTAGCTTGCAATGAGTACAAATAGTAGTGTAGATACAGTAGCACAGGTAATGGTACTGGCTGCTGTTTCAAGAGGGTTTGTACTCAGCATGGCGCAGCCATGCCACCACTGCTTTTACTCATGCTACTGCGGCTACACTGCCCTTTATACTTACTCTAGTCAATGAGAGCTAGCTCGAGTATGTATATACGAGCAGGGGAATCACACTCCTTGCTTGTAGTACAGATGTAGCCTGTCTCTCCTTGAGCATATGTGGGAAAAAGAAATAGCTTGGTTCAACAGTATAGTAGAATGTCCTTTACAAGGATCTTACATGCTTACAGCAAGGACAGAATTCTCCTTTGAGGACAAAAGGATATTTCTGAAAGCTCCAGTAGGGGCTTATTGGTTCTAGCAGTCTAACTTTTTTTTGGAGGCAACGTCCTGTGGATGGGTAAGTATGAAAAAAATCAATAAAGCAAATGTGAAATGGCTTTCATAGAGAAGGAATTAACTGAGGTACGATGAATTCATAAATCCTGCAGCGTAGCACAGATTAACAAATTCTCAAATAGAAACTGGCTATACAATTGCTCTTCAAGTGGTTGTGAAATTTCAGAGCGAATTTTCAGTCTATGCATGGAAACGAACTGACTCAAGCTCGACTTCTGGTTTGCTGACATGAGCTTGATTCAAAGCCCAGTTAAGTCCGGGAAGGATTAATTGTGTGTCTGGTTGAAAAATGGGATAAAATTTTGTACAAAATCTGTTGTAAATCATTCTTCTCATTTTTCCATTGACAAATTCAGAAAATGTCTGCCAGACCCGGTTCACAGATTGCTTAAAACTAGAGCGGGGCATGAAACATTTTCCCTTCCCACAAACGTTTTTGAGATTTCAAGAAATGTTCCTATGTTGAATTGGAACAAAAAGATAAAATATCCAAAATTGTCATTAACTGAAAAACGGAAAGAAAAAACTAAGGGTTTTGATTTGGATCAATCAAAGTGTTTTGTTTAGATATTTTCAAATCTTTTCAGTCTGATTTTGAGTATTTATTTATTTATTTACTATTGTTGGCTTACATTTTAAAACAAAAAGTTCAAACCAAAACCTTTTGTTCTGAAAATTTCAAAATGAAATATTTCAACAATTTTAAAGCGTGTTCTGTTCAAACGTTTTTTGGGGGAAGTTACAAAATGAATCAGAACTGACCATTGCCTATGAAAAGTTTTAGTTTGGACAAACTGATATTTTCTGAAGAAAAAATGTTTTATCAAAAAATTCCTGACCAACTTGAACACCCGCTACCGATAGCGCATATTCATGCCTGTAATGTACTGAAAAACATCTATTAATAATTTATTAACCCTTTATAAAATATTTATGACAATATGACTACAGTTTGTGGTCCACGATGTTGATCTTGGTGGCAATGTTAGAATATGGTCAAAGTTGAAACCCTGTCTCTCCTTTCCCTTAAAAGATGCTCATAACTGAAAGCACCTCTGAAGTTACACTTCTACAAAATCAATCAAATCCTTTTATTCTTTGAACTGGCCATGCTTCTATAACCATGTGTTCACTGAGAATTTTAGACCATTCTCTCATTGCTGTTTTAGCACTGGTGAGAGCAATGCTAGCATAAACCATCTGCCAGTGTATTTACCACCATTTGGCCTAGACCTGCTCCTGGAGCTCTTAGCAAAGGGCTTCCTAGTTAATCAGTTTCCTATGGGTTTTAGAGCATAAGGGGACAATTATAACATAATAGCTCTGATTCTGATTTTAGTTATACCCGCAGATAACCTGTGTAACTCCAATAGGTGTAGACCATAATCAGGTCTGTAGTCCTAGCAAAAATAATTACTAGAGAGAACAAGGGAAACAGACAGCATGATGGTAAGAGAGGAGAAAAAACATTAAGGCCCAATCTTGATCTCTTTGAAGTTAATGACAAAACCCCTTCCACAAGCTCAGAAGTTTAGAATACAATTGTTCAGATGTTTATCCAAATCACGTGGGTTTATGACACTGGGCAAGAAACTTTCATGTGAAATTTCTAGTGTTCCTTGTTTTTGATTAGGCCAAATATACCATAAAAAACGTTTAAGAATGGAACCTGGGGAGGCCAAGATATGCATAAATTAGAATATTAAAATATATTGCAAAACTAACTTTCCCAAAAGTCTAAAGGCTCAGAGTCAGTATATGTTCTGTGGTCGGAGAGATTTTGTTTCACCCATATTTTACCCATCTCGTAAAAAATTGGAACTACTAATAATTGTACTATATTTCAGTGATCACTCAGAGCCGAAGTCAAGCTGAGTCTTTTCGGCTGTGCTGCAATTCAGTCATTAGTGTAACAGCATAGACTAAAAGGCAGAACCAAAACTTGCCTCCTAAGCATAAATTAGATTGAAACTGTAGCCTAGATGTGACAATCTGATTTTATCCAGCAAGTCACCCGATTCTCAGTTTTTTTCTAGAGCTTACAGCAAGGAAAGGACTGTACAAGCAATATGATGATGCTGGAAAATCCAAATAAAAAAAATCCGCTAAAAAGTAATAGTAGTTTAACTAATCTACTTCACCAGTCATGTGAGACCTTAAAGCATGCCACTCTATAATCTCCAAGAAAGTAAAACATGAGTATTTATCTGTCAACTCTGCTTAATATATAGTCAGCAAAATGAGAAAAAGGCCTATGTAAAATAAAATCTTGCCAAACCACAGGGACTGCTTTCTATCCAGCACTTTCCAAAATGTCAGTGAATGACATATTATCATATTTTTCAGCAGAAACCACTGCCATCCAAGTACGTTGTGATATAAACAGAAATATATAAGGTCTCTCTGATCAAATCCATCAGCTAATTAAAACTTCGTTTTTTAGAAATATGTTACAAAACTTCGGGAAATCTTGATTAATTTGCCATAGTCTGTTTATCCTTGGAATATGCGATGAAAAAAAAAATCTTTTAGCTGAACAAAATTTCTGGCCAAGCATAAAAGCAGTGAAAAAATAACAGGCTTTTGAACCGTCAGTCCTCTCCATTTAATGAGATTATGCATGAAGCACAGAAATTATTTCAAAACCAAACATTGTCTCTGTGTGTAATAGATGCAGAGTCATAGCCTTTTAGCAGATATAACAGGCATCAATACCCCTGCTTTAGATTATAAACCTTCAAGGAAAATTCTGACAAACTTAATTACTAACCCCATTGTCCCCCCACCTTTATACAACATATGCATCCCAGGGAATCAAATAAGAACCTCTGAGGGGCTGATCTGGTAAATCCCCTATCTCAACCTAATTACCAAAGGCTAAACTGCTAAAACAAACCCCATCCATGGGTTTATTTACTAGTAAAGCAACTAGAATATTCAATCAAGCTATGTGGATCTGGTGAGAAAGTTCCAAACCCCAAATCAATCTCTGTGCATTGGTTAGGTACAAAAGGATAATATTTTTTGATTATTTTCATTTTAGGAGACTTTTCCTTCTTTACCACCCTTGCAAAGGACAGGGCTGATGTAGAAAAGAAATCACTGGTAAGCTGTCTGGCTGCAAATGGCCTTTTGCCACCCCATAGGAGGCTCTTCTGCAGTCTATGGAGCTGATCAAAGGCACATGCTAATTTCATTGTGATGTTTCAACATTACTTAGTGATAGTTTTATTGTGATATTGCATAAATACGTGGTAATGGTAAATCATGACTATGTAATATTACAGAGCACCCTCCACATATAGTGCTGTGAGGAATATCACAATGTTCTACTTACAATACAAAACAAAAAGAATAAACCTTCAAAATTACCTCCAGTCATCATAACAGCTGAGACTGGCTTAATGCCTCTGACTAACAGTCCCTAGATTTGAACATCAAGAGGCTGGTGGGAAAGTACTCTTAGTACGGGGAAATTTGGGATCTTATTTTCACTGCTGATCTATCTAATCCTGAGTCAGCTGACACATTCAGGGTATGGAGAAAGAGCTATCTATTTTCCCAGGCCTTTGCCTGGTGGAGGTGATTGCTAGACTGTATTTCTTTATGGTTTAATTTACACTGATAGTAACATAAGTATTGTAATAGTTTATGTTTGCCATGACTCCCGAGACAACTTCTGAGGGGTGCGTTGTTACAATTTAAAAAAATGAGGGCAAAGGGGAGAATAAAAGTAACCTTGGCTTGCACTGAAGCTGAGGTGTTGGTTATTATCCGTGAAAGGATCCAGAAACGCTATCCAATTGAAATCAAAGTGCTCTTTAAAAATGTATTTTCTGTTTTTTGTCAAAAATAAAAGCCAGCAATTAGCACGGATAATTTTTCATGAATTGGTAGATAAATAACCTGATAAAAGGCTGTGAACTGATTAAATGCATTTACCACTGGTTAAAAAAAAAACAACCAAAAAATTGCAGAATCTAGCTCGTCTATTTTTAGCACAGCAGAGCTGTATAAAAAACAGCTACAAAAATTTACACTGCCCACATTGCTTCATAAACAGACAGACTACACTTACAACAACCAATGAAACCAGATATCATAAATGCAAAAAAACCCAAAACCCCAAAACATACTCGACATGAAATATTGGAATACATCTATCTCAGGCATGGCACACAGTTGAACTATTAACATAACAGATTACTACTTAAGATAACATGTCCTGTTTTCCTGTCAGATTTTGAATCTGTCTGCCTAACTATGCATTAAAATACCAGACACAGATGCTTAATTTCATACCTCTTTGATTTGTCATGAGGGTGCTATATTGTAAAGTGAACTGATGAATATTAAAAACATTTGCTGTTTCACCTAAATATGAAAGCAGCGACACTTTAATAGAATATAATAATTGCTTTGCTCTTTTTCTATATTTTTTCTTGGTATCTAAAAAGCCTGTACTGATGATCACGACTTAATTCTGAAATGCTAACACTTACATCTGAGTTTTCCATGGAACTCCTTCAGCTGCCTGCTGTTAATGTTTTTTTTTTTAATTATTATCATTATTACTATTTGGTCTAATTTTAGTTGTTGGGTTTAGTGTGCGGATGCTGGCTGATGTTGGTGGCTTCTGATGCACAAGAGGTTGGACTAGATGATCTGATAGTCCCTTCTGGCCTTAAACTCTACGACTCTGTTATTTACACATACAAGACCGTTATACCAACACATCGAGAGACAAAGATCCACCCCTAAAGAGCTAACAGCCTAGGGTCCTGATCCTGCAATGGACTGTGCAAACGTAGAGCTTGCATGAAGCCCCACTGACTTCATTGAGCTGTGTATGGGGGCACATCAGTCTCCTGCGTGCTATATAGTGCAGGTTCAGGGCCTCGCTCAGACACATGGTGTAAGAAAGTTACTAGCGAAGGGGTAGGAAGGCGCAGGAACATTCCCGGGAAGAAAAGTAGTGTTGGAAAGCTTGACAAAAGAAGGGCTCTCTCTCTCTGGTTCCATCTTCCTCTCCCTGTTGATTTAACATAGTTTTTAGAGATACAACAAAACCCTACGATTTAAGGCTGTAAAGCTTTTTTTATTATAATGTCAGCAGAAAGGTGGTTTATGCTACTTTGCCATTTTTTGTGCAATCTTCCCTTCATCACTCCTACACAAATTCAACTTTCCCTTCCTGGTGTCTGTGGGGGAGTTCTGTAGATGAAGGGAAAGCAGAATAACCCCAGAAACCCACTGCGTGTTCTGAGAAGTGAGCTCTGAGAGCTTAAATTGCTAAAAGTCAAGGGGGACAGTAGATTCAGCACTGAAAAACATGTTGCTAGCAGGTACATTTTATCATTCAGAATAACTCCCCTGGCCTCCTCTGTGATGCAGCAAGGCTCAGAGCAACTACCTTCCAGGGAGTTTGCTTTCCACTAAGGATCAAAATAAGTAAAACAATATTAGCGAAAGGCTTGATGTTGGAGTCCCAGCACAAGGAAATATTGCCAATGTTACCTGAATATGGACTGCCGTAGTGGGTCCAAAGGCCAGTTCTTTCCCCAGCTTTTCTAGGAATCAGGAAAGGATGGCCAAAGGTCCTGATTCTCTGTTGTCATGCACCTTGTGAAATCACTTACACCATTGCAAAGCCAGTGTAAACAGGGTGCAAAGAACTGCCATTGTGATTTGGTAATACTTTACACCCTCTCTGCATGGGTATAAACAGCTCTATGAAGGGTAGGGCCACAGAGAGTCAGGACTACAATCTTTCATTTTCTGTGCACATGGGCAACCAGATTGTGCATGATTCCAGAGGAGATGCACTGGAGAGGTTGGCTGGGGGTGTAAGCATCTTCCCTTTTTAATATCTCCGGCTAAGGGCCAAACACAATAGCAATCCCTGTTCTCATGGCAACATGGGATTGTTTCCTCCTAGTATTTCTGGGGGTAAAAATTACGCCAAAGTGGATAAAGGAGGAAGCTCCTTTGGCATAGTCCTTGATCTCAACCTGGGGCAGTGCAGGTCCATGCCTCAGTTACCCTGGTCTCTAGGAAGCACTAATGAACCCACCTTGCAGAGTGATATCAATTCTCTCTCTAGATTGGGGAGGGGGGTTGAATTTTAAATTCTGGGTCATGCTGAGTAAGATGGTGGTGGTGAGTGTACATGAAAATTTGAATCCAAACTGATAATTTAATTTAATATAATTTAAGATTGTTCCACTATACCAATATGTTATAAAACATTTGAGTGAACTATCCCCAGCATTTTAAGTACAATTGCGGTGGTAATTTAAGTAAAGGGTTAGGTGATTCCTTTTACTACCTAGCTCTTCTTAATAGAAGAATGGAAGCACATCATATAATGTCCCTTTCAAATGGTCTTCATTCTCTCTGACCCTTTGTACCACACATGAAGAAAATAAGATGTGGCAATACTTTGCTTCAGTTTAATGGCTAAAGTCCATATAATACGTTCATTCTAAAATGACAGGTTATTTGCAATTTTTGATTTTCTGCTCACTTACACAAGTTTTACATTGCTATAACTTCCTTGATTTCAGTAGAGCTACTCTTTATTTATGTGAGAGTCTGCTCCAAGCAGGTGTTTGCAATAAATTCTGCTCCCCGCCTTAAGATGCTGCAGAAAGAATTACTTTTGAAGCAGAAGTAACCAAAACTGTCCTTTTACTGATTTTCAATTTTACCTCAGGTCCAGAGTATCGTCTGCTAGCATTCAGCTTGAGGTCTTTAGTGAATTGCTGAATTTAAATCTTTGTTATTGTTATTTCTCTCCATCGTCTAAACTGTCATTTTCATAGAAATCTACAATCTGCCTTGCTGAAAGGTAAAATTCTAAAACTGACAGGGGCTAAAATGTTTTCTAGACAGTTCACACATGCTGGATATTTGCTAGTCTCTCTGAATTGAGACACTGTGCTACTAGAAGTATTTTTTATTGTTCCAATTGGATAGTTTTGCCTTTAACATTTGCCTTTTACAATGAGTATCAGTAATATATTTTAGAGCAAGTGGGCCCATCAGCTAGAAGGCACAAAAGAGCTGTTCATATGGGCCACATCATAGTTTTCAGAGAGAGAAAAAATGAACCTACACTTGCAGCCTTCTGGTTTTTATTTTACAGTGTCGCCCAAAACTGACAAAGGGAAATGCAAATTCTGCCAGACTGGAGCTTGATTTTGATAATGAACAAAGAGAACAAATGTCTTTGCTCTTTTCTTGATCTAAGAATCCTTACAATAACTTTTTTTCAGAACTGCACATTCCCCACATACATTCTGGAAATATAGGAAAACTAAAATATATAAGGCAGAAATGAAGAAAAAGGGCTAGATATGCATATACAGAATTCTCATAGCCATCAATGGATTGGGCCCAGACTGTATATGCCTAAATTACAAATAAAATTGATTTCAATCTTTCCTGACAGGCTTTATTAAAAGCTCAATCTTCTCTTGGAGACAAGAGTCTCAAGTGCTTTTATTTTGCTTTCCCTGCTACTTCTTTCTCAGGGATATTTGCCATCTGAAAGTAGCCTTGCACATACTATGCATTAAGGAAAGAAGGAACTTGAATAGTCTGCACCAGATTGTTTCTGAACCCAGGTAGGTGTGCAAGGGAGAGAGAGAAAAGATTGCAAGGAATTTGCTCTTCAGCCCTGTCTTTCTTGACCCTGGAGACTCTAGATCTATCACTTCTCTAGCCTCTAAGCACCAGTACACATCCAGCAGATGCTTCCTTTCCAATGATTAAAGTAAAGGGAGGGATGTGATAAATATTACTTCTTCTAATGGAAAAGCTCCCATGGCTGAATGTTGCTAAATCAACTTTACCAGAGATGACTGATTCCTTGGGCTTTGGATTTCACCAAACAGCACACAATTAAAATAAAAATTCAGCGGAGGATACCCTTGTCTCTCCATATGACATCTTCACCACCCATCTTCCTATTATAGAAATTGAACACAGAGTTACGTCATCAATATTTTTCACGCACAAATCGTTTCACACATAATATTTTTACCAGCTCTGTATATTTATGTCATCTGGTGAACTTGACTTACGTTTGATGAGCAGTAGTTGTTTCCTGCCTTAGTTATTACTATATGAGCAAAACTGTTATCTTAGAGGAAAATAATATCAATAGATTCCCCAGTTTTCAGTCAGCATATGCAAACCTGGCATCTGGGGTGTATTCCAGGATAAGAAGGAACAATTCTGTGGGAGAACCATATTAAAACATAGGCAGCAAATTTCTATTCCCAAGCCTGTCTGTCAGGGCCAAGGCCATGGCGTTGGTTAATGAAATGATCATTTGCAGTGATATTGATCCTGACATGGATCTGAAGAGTGGATAGGGAAACCCTGAAGAAGAAAGCTAAGCCATGTGAACTAAGCTTTGTGGGAGAGAAGTTGGTCTGAAGAAAAAGGTGAAAGAAAGAGATGGTAAAAGGAAGTAAGCTGGTATGAAGGAGAGTGGCCTTGTTCCATGAGCAATGAATGATGGGGCAAATAGGCAAAAAATGTAGGAAATAGATCTTTATCGAGTATGCTGAGAGATCAAGGCATATACAGAGTCTCAGAAGTCTAAGAAATAGCAGCTTGGTCTCTGCTTTGCATTCCTAAGTCCTTGGGTATCCAGCCAAAGCAGGTTCCTCTTGAAACCTGACCCTCATTTTCCAATTCCACTCCTCATGCTACAGACCTAGCAACAGACAGGTTGAGAAGAAAAGAACCAGAGGATCAGAGGGACAAATAACTGAGAGACAGCAACATGCAGATTCACTGATGTTCAAAGGGAGAGGGATTTAGCATAAGGGAGAGAAAGAAGAGAAAAAGTTGAGGAGAGCCAAACAGTGAGACTTTGTATTGAATAGAGATGAACCATTGGAGAGTATCTCAGTATTTGGCACATTTCTTGCTTGGCCTTGATTGGCTGCCTACCCTATTCTAATCAAGTATGTTCTGAGGCTTCCCTAATATAGACTTTCTCAAAAAAATGTTTTTGCACTTCTTTTATTCTAAAATGCTTCAGAATTTGGAAGGCATAAAGACAACAACCTGGCTACTGAAAAGGAATTCTGTAAAGGCAGGAAAGCCTCATAGGTGACTGTCCAAACTTTTCCTGATCTAAACATGGCACCTGTGGCAGAGTGAGGTCTGAGTAAATATGACAGGGGGTAAAGCTACTGATTCTTTGAGAATCCAAAAAAGTACCTTGTGGCCATGATAATCCCCAGTTTCTGGGATTACCAGGGGCCAAAAATTGAGAAGCTAGGACACAGAGGAGTTCCTTCAGAAGGTAGGAGAGTTGCATTCCATTTCCAGGTGCACTTGGAGAAAGGATAGATCATTTTGCTAAATAGGACTGTTGTTGCCATGGAGAGAGCAGCACTCAACACCCTGTAAGGGTATTCAAAAAGATATATGCTTTTACTTTCTTGCTTTGTTGTGAACCTGCTTTTGAGTAGCATCTTAAGGCTATGAGTACCTGTTCAAGAACGTTTAAGAACATTTACTTTATGCTGACTGTGTTAAAATCAGGACTCTTGCCCTAAAAGAGGATTTTGGTTTTTCCTCTTCTTGGCTGTTTTCTATTGTTTGGGAGAAGGAGCTTGGAGTTGGGCTCAGCCACAGTAGGGTTTGAGAACATTCAGTGTTTTATTATCCAGTTTGCTTATCCCAACATGTTTTTAAAAGGGAACCTCAAACAAGTTAGTCAAAGACCAGAACTTCCAGTACCTCAATGTTTTTCCTTTAAAAGAAAACAATGTTTTTCAAAGAGGTTCTAAACTGTTTAATAAATCCTTCATGCCTGGAGAGTCACTACAAAGCATATAATATGCATCACACTAAGAGTGTCCTAATAATTAAACTCTATTCCAATATACAGTATGGATCAATGGAAGAATTCTACAGAACTTAGATATAGGCTTCTGAATTTAATCTGCAGAGTTCTTTCTTCATTTTCCCCCACAACACACAAGTTTATGTTTAAGTTTGTTCCCCCCCACCTCATTTTTGTTATTTCCTATGTTATTCTACATAATGCAGGTTTGTTATTTGTTATTTCTTATAGATATTTTGCAGAATAGATAAGATATAAGAATATAAGATTTCTTATAGATATCTTATAGATTTCTTATCAATTGCTTTCCAAATATAACTTTTAGCCTTAAAACACAGTGAATCTCTTCAATAGTGATCCTTTCATGATGAAACAATATCTCAATTATGACATAGTACAAAACAAAATTTCAACAAATAAATGCTAATGGAAATCCAGGTGTCAACATTTTTTGGACACTGGGAAAGGGCTGCTGTTCTGAAAAGTACAAACAATTCCAAATCAGTAGTATATAGGGATAAAATATGGATAAAATCTCAAGAATGATTAGGTGATTAGGAGCCCAAGTCCCATTTTCAAAAGGAACTTTGGCTTTTAAGACCATAAATCCCTTCTGAATATGGGACTTAAGCTTCCAGTTCAGTTACTTTGGAAAATTTTATCCTGTGGCTTTAGTACTTGATTACTCATTATTCCAAAACCATTCAGATGACAGAAAGAACATGTAGGTGATTAGGGTAATTCTGTGCCTTACTGACGCATGGTTAGGTCTGTCAATGAACTTTTGCCAACCTGCCTGTTTCCAACTCCTAGAAGTGTTTTTTGATCCTTTCTAATATTCTGAGCAGATTTTTGGAATGTCATTAAGACAGGGAATGTTAAAAACAGATGTTAGAATATTTTATCTATTATGATAAATTACTGAAAAATGGGAAATCAACTCTGGTTGGCCCAGTGAATAGATCAAGACACAGGAAGGGACTTTCCAATATATCTATTTTAAAATATTAATTAAAAATATTATTATGGAGGGCGGGATTCAGAAGTCATTTTGGGATTCTCAGTTCATAGAGATTACAGAAGAGCATTGTGTCCTCATAGGAAGTTGCACAGGATAAGCACCATATTCATGATTAGGTGTAGTAGACCATTCTGAGAGATGAAATTACCAAGGGAAGACATGGGGGAATAGATACCACATAATAATTAGCCAAGTTAAAATACTGATTCAGGCCATGAGTCAGCAAAATCCTTAAAATTAAATCCATCTCTATTCTGCAAAACACTTAAGCATATGACTAAGCCAGTCAATTGGGTTTAATGGGATTTAAGCCTATGTTTAAGAACTTTGCTGAATAGGGATGGTTTGCTCAAGCCAGACCTCACTGCCCAAGGGATCTTCAGGATAATTTAGAACATGACCTGACAGCATTTCATGGAGCAAGGCGGAGAAATAGTCATATAACTAATTTCATATACACTCACTCACACACTCTCAGGAAAATCATCAATGGATATAATCTTTACTATTGAATTAGAAGGATTCCAAACCAAGATTTTACACTCCCCAGCCTGTAATTTATGAATGAACTCTAAGCAACTGCAGTGACCCTTGAAGTCCAAGAAGCTGGTCCACATAGATTTCTAGATCACAGTAATTCCTACTGAGTGTTACTTGCTACCCAAAAGAGTACCTCATTATTTTAATCCTATATAGTTACATCTCTATCATTTGTGATCTTAAGCCTTAAAATAAGTAAAGAGTAAAGAAATTGTTAAAAAAACAATAGGCTTTTCAGTTCATTTATAGGATTGTATCTAGTGTCAAACAATGCTCTTTAGTAAATGGAAAAGTTAATAAAGGATTAAAATACCCAGAAAAATACTCAGTGATTAGGCTTACTATAACGTCACTGTCTTCAGAACAGGCCTCACTTCAGTTGATGCTGTTGAGAACTCTGTCTTGTCTGTGTTGTGTTGATGATGCCCTCGTGTAACCATTAATCTTTCCTTAAAGGATATTAATGATATTTTCTTAATGGAGGGATTCATCATCTCTGATTATAAGGACCTGCTAGAAAACAAATGGAGCCAATTAACAATAAAAAGAGTACTCTGAAGAAACGTTGAATAAGGACTATCCTTGATGGATAGGAACCCTTCCTGTGCTGAATAAATTAAATAAATTAAATGTCTTTCAATAAATTAGATACGGTACTATTAGCTGCTTAAACAGGTATGGACCTTTGGTTTAAAATACTTTGGCTGGGTCAGTAGTTATAGTATAGCACTATTCACAACCCCTGGACCAGATTACTATGTGCTGACTAGTACCTTTCTCCAGAAGCAGTGCCAATGAAAATCTATGGGTCGAATCCTTGCCCCATTGAATTAAACGGCAAATTTCCCATTGACTTCAATAAGACTAGGATTTCATGCAATGGGACTTGCATATTTAGGTATTGGCCTGCTGTCTGTGCTTGTTTTGTTATACAGAAAGAGCAAGCAGGTATTTTCAATCAAAGTTGGCTTTATTTCTTATTAAGCAAGAAAGAACAAAATTAAGTTCTCTATGTGAGAACTAAAAGGAATGAAATATGAAAAAGATTTATACATTTTGGGGGTTTCAACTTTTGGAAGCCTAATTTTATATTCCTAGGAGCTGATTTTCAGAGGTGTTGAGTACCACAACTCCAGAATAGCGACAAGTATGCTGCTGGCATTTACCAGCTACAAAATTCAATGATAATAAGTCTTTTGGAATTCGATTCATGAATTAGAGGGCCAAAATATCAGTTTAAGTAATGTGGCAGGGCTAATTCTGTTCCTTTTGTTAATATAAAGTTGCTTGCTTAAATAATATGAGACGAGAACAGAAAGGAAGGGCATTTACATTGTTAAATAATTACCATCCACCCAGGAGCATTGGTAATAAAAGATGCAGAGCTAAATTTTACAGATAGTAATTTTACTTAATACTAAACTGACATCTCAGGGTATTTTTTAAGTCTTCCTGGTATCAAGGATAAACATACAGTCAACAAGCATAGCTGTTCTTTGGCACATGCCACATGTGCTGTTACATAAGATGCCCAAACAGTCTTCCTCCTCGTCATAAATAAATTCCTTAATTACAGCTACACAGCCAAAGAGGAGCCCAACTACACAGTTAGAGCTTGATCCAAAGCCCACAGAAGACACATGAAAGGCTCTCATTGAATTGAAAAGCCTTTGGATTAGCCCCTAATGGAGAGAATTGAACTTGTTTGAAACAAATAATGCTAGGGAAAGGAAAGCAGAGGAACTTGAAAGGAGAATCATATACTTTTCCTGGGACCTTAATGAATATCTTGGTATGTTAATTGTCAGTGGGAGCAATGAGGTCAAAGACTAGACCTTGGGAAAGAAAGAAGAATTGGGAAGCTGTGCTAGCCTGTAGCTTTTATAGTTTTAAACAACTTGGAATGGTAGGGAGGGAAAACAACATTTTAAAGAGATGGATTGCAGCTGAAATCCTCTGTATGGAAATACATATATTGGCAACCACTGTGGAAAATTATCTTGCCATTTTTTTGTTTGATAAGTAGTGATGGAGCAAAGGGATTTAAAGGAGCACATAATTTAGATAACATAATCACTGATTAACAGTGTAAAAAAGAGTGGAAAGGGAAAGCAAAGGAGAGCTACAGTAAGAAAGAAAAAACTCCTTTTCCAGTGCTTGGGGCACACATAATAAGAAGACAGCTGAATGTGAGACGCCTGTTTTCAAAAATTACTATATTGTCAGAATAACAGAGGTCTGGCTGAACCATGAAAATGAACAAGGGACTAAAATACCAGATTCAATTCACTGGAGGGATAGATGAGGAAAAGCATGAAGTGGGGTGGCCATTAGTGAGGGGTGGTATTAATCTCCAGAGACAAATCATATAAATGTTTTGGTTGAGGCAATTTGGATAGAACTGTAAAGAGAGTAAAAATATTACAATCCTTGGATGCTACTATAGACTCGTCAGGGCAGTTGGAAATAGCAACTTTGGAAACGTGTTCACACTAAGAGAGCCAACACT
Source organism: Mesoclemmys tuberculata (assembly GCA_007922155.1). Taxonomy (NCBI): domain Eukaryota; kingdom Metazoa; phylum Chordata; order Testudines; family Chelidae; genus Mesoclemmys; species Mesoclemmys tuberculata. The sequence continues at coordinate 16,977,245 of ML675649.1, read as the reverse complement.
TGTCACTTGGTGGATTTTAATTATTAAAATATTGATTGGTATAACTCTTGTGCAAAAAGTAAAGAAGGGAACATATTTCTGGAAGCAGTACAACTTCTCTTCCTTCTACAACTTGTTGATTAGCAAGTATGGACAGATGCTCTTTTAAACTTCAATTTAGGCAGCCAAATGGGATGAAACTGAAGTTGAGGAGCATATATAATTTGGTGGTCACATTATCATTCACTTCAAAATACTTACTGGCATCGAGTGCTAGAAAAGGAAGCAATAAAAAGTGTCCCCCTTTAGTCTAGCAGCTGATACTGAAGAAAATCTGCAGTCTCAGCAATTTTGATCATATTTCTGGTTTTGTTTGAAAAACCGCAGGTCTACAATAAATGTATTGAGCTGCTCTAATATCATTGAATTATAGTGTGTCTCAGAAGCTGCTAAAATATCTGGCTAGGGAACTATAAAGTGAAGTTGAGCAGACAAGTCCTGATTCCCAAACAGGGAATGAGAAATCCTATAATTCAAAAGGAAATACCCCTGGAGCAATGCATGTATTTATTGCAGACCACAATTCATTCCTTTACATTTTATTTTACAAATTCTCCATTACTTGCTTCAGTTACAGTGAAATGGCCTGCTGTATTTCAGAGACTATTCTCTTTCCGGAGGACCTCTCTGTTCACTTTTACATGGCAAGGAATCTTCAGCCAATTGAACAACCCGATTACTGAACAACTGTAAGTGCTTCACAGTGCAGGAAAATGTGAAATATTTAAGAACAAATGTGAAAGTCTGCAACTTAAATGCAGTCAAGTGAGTCTAAAAGGGGAAAGGGGAACATAGATCAGTACAATTAAATATGAATGTGCAAAGACCGTATTCAATAAACATAAGTTGTGTTTAAAATATTTTATGTAGTGAAAGAAAGGTAATTCATTATTCTAGAGAACAGCATCTTTTTCACACAACATGTTTTACCCTTTGCATTCTTCATAGGTCACATAAATAATCTGGTAATGGGGATTGGGAGACAGAGATAAATGAGAAGCTTGGTAAATTAGAGGAGCTCAGATGATTTCTGTGTGTTGAACATTACAAAGATTATTTCAACTAAACATGGAAGGTTTATTCAAATATCTTTGCAACAGAAAGGAGGTCAAAGATCAAAGTATTCCACAAACAATGGTAACCATCTAATGGCTGTTCAGTGGATTTTGGGAAATGAGTGGTTGTCTCAGTCTATATCTGAGTTGACACATCACAGATTTGGATAGAAGTCTTAACTGATGTACTGAATGGATACGTGAGCTGAGGTGTCATGTTACCCAAACAAAAATAGATCTTAACATTTATGTTATGTGGTGCTTAGCCTCATTAGACAGGGAAGGTGGGACTCAGTTAGATTAAATAGACAAGATTAGACCTCAAGGAGTTCCTAGTCCCATCTCATGCTTAAACCAATAGATCATGATCTGAGATTCCTGAAAAGAGATTGCCTGTATGCTGTCTGACCAATTCTGTTCCAAGACTGGTGCATAAATAAAAATTAGTTACACTTAGAAATGATCAAAAATCCCTATCACTAATCTCTCTTCTTTTAGCAAGGTGATCCGCTACCACTTGGCTGAGAGGTGGTGGTAGTTTCAGAAGAAGGAGCAACATTATTTTTTTCTATAGATCTAAGACCCAGCTATTTGGTCCCCATAACTATAGAAACTGAGCATCTCACAATCCCTAATGAATTTATAATTACAACATCCCTGTAAAACAGGGAAGTGCTACTATTTCCACGTGCGGATTGGGAATGGAGATACAGAGGGGACAAATAATTTGCTGAAGTTCACACAGAAAGTCTATATCAAAGCAGGGAACTGAATGCTAATCTTTCAAGTCTTAGCCTATCACCCCCAGCCACCGAGCCCTCCATTTTCTTCACAAACACCACAATTCCATCATTGCACTTTAACTTCTGTACTGCATGAGTAACAGAATTAATTTTAATTGCTTAAATTCTTCTACTTTAAAATATGCTTAGATTTCACTTAAAATATTAGACACTTTTTAGAAGATGAAAGCTTCTACTTGCAAAGTTTGGTTGTTCATGAGTTACACATGCATACACATATAAAAAAATCATAGAAAATGTTTTACATCAGGAAATAGATTTTTTCCCCACATTACACAATTTAAAACATTTTAATGCATTTTGCTCAGCTTATCCAAAATGAAACAAACCAATCATGGAACCCAAAACCCAGTGATGAACATCTGGAGATGTTTCAGAATGTTACAAAGTGGTGATAACTAAGATGGGGATTTTCAAAAGAATTTAAGGGAATTAGGAATCCATATTTAATTGAAATTAAGTGAGAGTCAGGTTCTAACTGCATGAGGCCTCTTTGGAAATCCCAGTCTAAAGGGTTATAAATGGAAGTCTGATGGTACCTTTAATTATACAATTCACCACCAAAAAAATACCTATAATGGCATATACACTGTATGGAAATATCATATGCATTTATAAGATGTATGATGATGAGGGTCAGAAGAAATGTACATTCTATAACATGTAGGGAGTTTGGGTAATATAATTAATTGATCAATTTGTATTCCAAGGAATCACAAAGAGGATCAAGGGTAAAAAACTAATTACCAGATCAAAGAGTAAGAACTCAAGTGTTGAAATAGGCAGATAAGGAGGACTTATTGACCAATAGTTATGCCACTTTAGGTAATATCTGTTTTGTTAAATCCTTTAATTATCTTAACAAGGTCTTTAATGCATTTTGCAAATCTAAACTTGTGTGTGTCTAGACTGCGGCAAATTCCTTGCACAGCCATAGCCTAATGGTACACTATTTTTAGGATCTTTTGGATGAGTTGCAAGATAATATAGGCTTTGTTGCTGATTATACTGCGTGGGCTACTTTTCTTGAGAAAATATCTATAAAAGGGAGTGCAATATTCAAGGGTTTGGCACAAAGCGTGCTTTTATATTAATATAAATTGCTCAGTTTATCTGTGAGAAGAAGTGATGACATGATTTAAATGACTCTGTGCAAGCTTCCCTCCCAGCGTTCTGACTGATTTCTATAAATCTCTTTGTTACTCGAAAGAGTCTCCAAGATCTATCAGTGGTGGCTATTTATCATATATCTGAGGCTGGGGCACACCTGTCTACTCAGAGCAAAGAACTGAGTTTAATTGGAAAGTAAAACTTTCATTAATTCAGTGGCAGAAGATCTGGGCTGCAGAATTTTCTACTAAGAAAACAGGCATCATGAGGTCATTCCCAAAGACATTCATGAAGTGTGGACCATCAGGCTGCCCATTTCTTTTATAAACTTGACTATGAACTTGTTATTTCGGTTTCTAAGAACTCTTGCTGACTCCAAATTTGTGACTGCAGTGGGAGTTTTATCTGCATCAGGAGAAACTCTTTATTATGGTATTATCATAGAAATAAGAGATGGGGAAAAATAAAACTATTAATCCATCAACTTCTTCAGCCTGCCAGGTCTGGATAGTTTCCTGAAGTATATTTTCACTTACATCTGTAGCACTGCAGATGAAATACAGAATGTAATGAATTCCTAGATAGCAATCTAACCTCTTGAAACAGAAAGAAAAGTATTTTCCAGACCACTAAATCCTGCAAATCTAAATTTACTTAAAAATAAATAAATAAAAGCAATCTTTCCCCTATGCCTCGTTTCTTCTGATTTCAAACAAAGATCTTAACAGTCATGCACATTAATATTATTTAGTGGCTCTGGGGTAAATCCAACTAGCTATACCTATAAAATGTGTAGCTCTGTAATTAGTGAGTGGGAGAGTTTTAATATTTCAGAAATATCATTTTGGATGTGTAATTCCAACTAGCTCCCACAGTCCTAAATAAAATCCACATGAAATACTTTCTAAACAATTCCTGATGAATGATCAGTCACATCTCTTGGGGCTGGCTCTCAGTTAACCTAGATAATTCTTTCCTCACAGATAAGATAATAAAATAAGATCAGTCTAAAGACCTTCATTGAAATATACATATCTATTTTGCAAGAAATGGTGCTCTATAGCCTGTAATAGAGAGAAGATGATGAGGTGCCCTGAAGTGATTAGACATGCAGCAAGAGTGAATTTAATTTGGAAGATTGAGAGGTGTGGAGATAACTGCTTTCTGCCTACACATTTTTACCACTGCTCAGTATAACTGAGACTTATAAATACTTTATAAATTAAAGAAATTAACCGCAGCACTCCAAACTGCAAGAACCACCTACACCATTTGTACATTATTCTATTAATAGGCTAAAGCATTAGCTGTTGAAGCTCTGGAATAAATTAAAATGGAAGCAGAACTAGAAGAGACAAGAGACTATGTTCTCTTCCCTGTATGTATGCTAATTGGGAAGGACCATACAAGAGATTGGTTGCTATTCATATCTGAAATTGACATAACATCAATTAAAGTAGAGGATTCTATCCTGTCTTTCAGTATTGTTAAGGAAAAAATACAAGGATTTGTCTGGAAAAGCATGACTGACCCCCCAATGTATGTATTACTACAATGAAGCCATTGGGTTAACCATATATTTTGTGATGCTATTAGGGAGCAGAACAGTATCAAACAACCTTTCTACCTTCATTAACATTGGCATAGCAACCACTGTATCTCAATTAGATTTTATAGTGGGTTCCACAAATGACGTGCAGTGACATACCCTCCTCTTCTGCCCTAATCTGCCCTCACCCATCATTTGTCCTTTTATAATGTTTGTGAGCCTTATTTATATTCACCTGCAACCCAATTAAAACCCTGTTAAAGTGCACACCTGTACTGACTTTAGCTTCACATCACTGCATTGTAGTCATTAAGCCTATTCATTAAAGTTTTCCTAAGTACATCTAATCTAGTCTAACAAAAACATTTGTAGTTTTGCATACAAAGACAGGGGTAATCAATATTCATGCATCAAGATTTCAGCAGGGGTCAGGAAGGAATTATCTCTCCTTATGAAGCATTGCTAAATTGGTTAATTACTTTAGGGCATAAGATTTGGTCCTAAATCAACTGAAGTCTGTGTAAATGCTTTTGGACTTTTAACTGGTTGAATGACTAATTTGCCTGCTTTGTGCATTATATAAAAAATTTCTGTGTGCATATTTAAACCAATAGGATTTGAAGTTATGAGTCACATATAGATGGTATATATGTATTTTATGCATTAACATTTAAAAGTAAGCCTTCATTAGACAAATCAATATTTCTTGCAAAGGCTAAAAATGTATTTGTGGGATACAATATGCTAAGTAGCAAATTCATGAGGATTGTGAATATGAACAACATAGCAATTTAGGAACATTTGCCATTGGCTAATCAAGTCCAATATTTTGTCTGTGGCAGTGGCCCTGAGGAAAAAGAAAAACCCTGTAATGTACCCTTCTAATTTTGTAGTGCTGAATATACTGAGAAATTCTCTATGGCTCTTGTAGTAATCAGCTTGTTTTTTGATTACTCCTATCTTATCATGCACAACTGCAAGATGTTTTGTTGCTCATAAAATTATCTGCTCTTTCAAAAAATCCAGCTATCCTATAGGATATTATGCGCTCCAATAAAGGAACACTCTCTACAGTGTCAGAGAGTAAACTGGATTGGACTGTGAATGATATGTTTTTAAACTGCATCAGCCTTAAAAAAAGAAATAGAAGAAATGATTAAATGGAAGAGTAAAATGCACTGTACTAAAATGGATTGAGATTGAGTGATAAAGTGAGTAGAATAGAAATATATATAAAATGGAAAGCTCTAGGGAATAAACATGGTTGAATTTAAAAGCAACTAAAAGAAATGGCAGATATCAACTGAAATAGGTAAAGAGCAGAAATTGGGGTAATGTGAAAAATTCAGAACATTCAAACTGCATGAGGAACAAGTAAGGGAAGCCATGCACCTAGAGCTTGACTAGAAAAGCATGTGAGAGCTTGTATCATTTGCTAGGGAAAGAATGACAGCACTAAAAGAAATTTAAAAACAAAGAAGAGGGCATAGGGGGGTAAGAAAAGATTAGTTTGAAGAACTAGTATTAAAAAAAGAAAATAAAAAAACTTTCTAGAGAATAGATTTAGAATAAATACCTTTCTAGACAATTTTCATTATCGAAGTTCTTAAAAGGACAGTTCTTATTGAAGATTCATTGTTTAAAGCACTGGTTTTGTATATACATGAAATCTTCTCTTCTTCGGGAGACTGGATGTAGGGACTACAGCAGCTTGCTACTTAATTTAACCCAAGTGATAGAGTGTTGTGGTTACAGGGATGAGCATCCTGGGTTCCCTCTGCATGGATGACTATGTTGCTTGGTATGTATGTGATCCCAGGTCATTAAAATAGCATTGTACTGCCAGATGTATCTCTCACTTGTATTTCTATGAAGCTACAGAAGGCTAAATAACTTAACATGAAAGGCTGGAAAACACTTTACAGGTGTTGTCTTAGAGGTATCCCATTTGCCACACTCTTACTTGTCATATTTCCTGGATGTCCTTTTGACAGGTGCCAAAGTCTGGATGTAAATAAATTACACAGTATAAATTATAGATGAGTGCAGATTTAAATATTCACTATTATAAGGAATGTAAGAATAACCTAATTTCAGATAACTAACCCATCATGTTAGCATTACAGAACTTGAAGTAAGTAAGTAAGATTGAAAAAGTAGCTGGTCTGTATATGTTTCCTATGGATAGAATCGGAACCATTAAGTTAACATCTGTTATCTCTACAGGCTGAGTTAATGCAATGGCTTTCCTAGCTCACCAGGTAAAAAGACTGTGTTATAAGAGTCAAAGGTTGTGATAAATTCTTCCCCACCTGCCACGCTAGCTCTGCATGTTAGCTGTTTTCAAATAGTGTCTGTAGATCATTAGGATGTGGTATTCAAATTGTGAAAATCTCGCTGCCAAAGGTTAGATTAAATGTTTCCTGATCAGCATTTAGCAACAATTACATAGGACCAGAAAACCATCCAGAAACTTAAGTTACTGAGGAGAGAGAAAAATTAGTTATGAAGAAAGAAAAATGCTTGTTCATTATGCTAGGGATTTTCTCTAATGAATTCTTGCTCCCAATTCATCCAGAGTGAATCAACTGGCATGTACTACAGATGGTAAACATATACAGCTGTACATATCCGTTACACAGGTGCTTGTTTTGTAATTGCTAGCTAGCCAAGAGCAGACAGATTTGCTGGCAAATCCCCATAGATGCACAGAGAGTGAGAGAGAACGACAAGTGAGGAAGTAGTCAGCTGGCGCAAACACATCTCCTCAATAGGCTGCATGGTTGGGCCAGAGCTGCTTCTGTCGTTCCTCATCCTAAATCACTGTTAGATTCCTAGCCTATATCTGCAACTTGTTGGGACAAAGTTATGGCTGAAATTAACAGAGCAGAGATAGCATAATGCTTAGTGCAACCACATATCCAAGCTCCTCCAAGTCCTTTAATTCTTGCTAACCCTGGAACATGGCTTGATCTTTTAACAGTTAATTCAGTGAAGAAGCAGGAGGAGCTGAAGGAATGTCTGAGGTTTTCAATCTGGCGGCTGGCGCTTATGACATAGGCTGTTCTTTAATGGTTGGACGTATTGCAGGCTTAACAGCGGTACTATGGTGGTTATCATGTCCATCTGAATCAGCTATTGCTGATGCCAGAGAACCAATGTGGAGCCATTGGAAGTGTGACCCATAACAATGGCTGAGGTGAAGGCAACTTTCTGATATATATATTTCCATTTTTAATATTCTTTTTCAGACTAAGCTATATGTTATCTGTCTATGGCAATGGACTAGATTGCTTTGATATTGTGACACATTGTAGCGTTCAGAAATTTTGATAAATTAAAAATTACAAACTTATGATGTGGTTTAAAAGATAGCATCTCTACCTCATCCTATATAATAGGAATGGTACAGAGACCTAATAGTATGGGATTCATATTGAGTCTGTGCATTGTACAATATAAAGGCAATTTTCTGATTGTTCCATCAATTTTTCCATAGTTACAGTTAAATCTAATTTTCCAAATATGAACTGACACAATGTTGTTTTACTAAGTCTGTTGGTAGCAGACCCAAATTCTATCTGTGTATGTGTCCATCTGTGTGTTTATAGAGCAATGATCACCACGGTAACTAGGCCTGTGACAAAACCCTGATGAAGTTAACGCAGTTTCTGTAAGCTTGGAGTCAATCGCCTCCATTCAAATCAGTGTGATAGTTAACTCTTAAGCCTAATGATGTCCATTTAATGTCAAGGTTGTTAATTGTACTGCTAAACATGTTTTCAGAAACTAAAAACTGCTGAGGTCTGATAGTCAGAATTTTGGATCCTGAGAAGTTGCATGAATAGAGTACCAGCACATGTTCTCCATCAATCCCTGGTTGTTAGCCCCTTTTGAGCCACCAGAAATATCATTAACCATAATACATATGCAGCAAGATCTACATTAAGGTAGCTGTCCAATAGGGAATGATTCTCTTAAACAACTACTTTAAAGTATCCTCATAGAATTTCTAGTATAATTTTGTTCGACATTTAGCTATAAACCACCTACAGTGGGTGACTGATTTTTTGCTGTTCCCTTCATTAGTCATTTATGGCAAGTTTTACTGTATTTGCATAAATGTAGGATAGAGACATATGACTAAATAAAATCAGCACAGCATTGGAATGATGTAGTAATGGCATTTTACAAAATCCTTTCCCAGAGCAAGAAAAACAAAAGCACACAAAACATTCATACCAACAAAATCAGAAAGCCAACACTTCAAATGAATGGGTTTAAGTTTCATTTTATTCAGTTTTTCTTCCTCTCTCTTCTTCCAGTCTCTCTTAGGGTTTCATGTTGCCGTGTCCAGTGAAAAATTGTAAAAAGAGTTTTATTCTTAAAATACACTCACGCAGCACAAATAGAAGAAGAAAAATACTACATATCTTTTAAAATGCTTAATCAGAACAAACCTGTATGTTTTTTAGCCCTCAACTTTTTTTAAAAAGTGATGTTGCTTGTCTCATTTTCAGAAATAAATTGAAATGGTTGAAAGGACATCAAGAATTTGGGTGTGATTTTCAGAAGTGCTCAAGTTTGACCTAATTCTATTTCCTTTGTGGTCCACATTGACACTTTTGACAGTGTTAAGCCCACACTGAGCCCTTTTGAAAATCACACCCATTAAGTTAATAAAAAAGGATTGCCTTCTGAATCAAAAGAACCGTCTGCGTTATGCACAGAGACTCATCTTTCTGTCAAATTTTCCAGTGGTCTGAATAGCAGAGCATAGGCAGATAGCAGGTGGTAAACATTCAATACTCTGTAGATCACCACATTCCTGCATGTTGTTGTTATTAGTAAAATAATATTAAAGGTATATAGTTCCATAAATTTATATACTATAAATGTGATATACTACACATATATTTTTTGCAAAATCTAGGGCTTGTATACAGCTGTGCCCCTGTAGCTTTTCAGTTTAGTCACTACCTACACTATTAGTTAAGATGGTCAAGGATGCAATTCCGACTTCTGACTACTAAAGCTGCGACTGGATGACAGGCAATAGATAAATTGCCCTATTTTGTTCACTCTTTCTGAAGCAGCTGGCATTGGCCACTGTTGGTAGACAGGATACTGTGCTAGATATACCATTGGTCTGACCCAGTATGGCTATTCTTATGTTCTTACACCAACAGGACGGGTTCTCCCATTGGTGTAAGTAATCCAGTTCCCCAAGATGTGATAGCTAGATTGACAGAAGAATTTTTTCCATAGACATTACACTGTCTATCCCAGGGATTAGGCCAGTTTAACTATGCCACTCAAGAGGGTTGATTTTTCACATCCTTAAACCCCATATCTGGGTTGATCTAACTGTTTTGTGTAGACCAGGTAGTTAGATATTTTCATTCTTTACTCTGCATATGATAGTTTAATTTCCCTGCCCAAAAAATTGATGAGCTTTTGACTGTGCAGGTTCTAATCCAGGAAAATGATTTTATAAGAAATTGTGATAAAATTTTTGGTAATGACTTCCAAGAATTTATGCAAGAAATAATTATATTCCCTAATCAAAAGGATGAATTATATTCCCTAATCAGTTAAAGTGCTTGTTGCAAAGGAAGCTGTCAAACCTTTTTTTTTTTTTTTGGAGTTTATATCTTTATTTTCATCTGTTTCTCCATCATCTTAGTGTTATCCAGATCTCTTCAGTCTATCAAAATGGACTAGGAATTTCACCAGCGCCTGCAATCTCATGAGAATTCTAATAATACTTCCTTCCAGATGGACCAAGGATAACTCCTTACTATATTTTTGCTTCCTGTTCAAGCCAGAACCAGGAAGTGCAGATTAAAGGGGAAATCGTTTCCCAAACTTTTATTTTGAAGCCACAAAAAAGATTCAGTCCAGGTCTACACTTACCTGGAAATTCGGTGGCAGTCGATGGGAGTTACGCAAGCTATGCAGAGTAGCTTGTGTAACTCCCGTCGACTGCTGTGCTTCCCTTCTGCACGCTGTCTTCACTGCACTGTCACGTTTCTGATGACACAGTGCTATGCCACTTGAGGAAGTGGATTTACTGTGTCGACTTCCTGATTGATTGAGCGGGTCTACACTGACTGCTCAGTCGATCCAGAAAGATTGATCTGATGGCGGTGACTTTGCCACCATCAGAATAGACATACCCTCAGTTGGAGAATGTTGGAAAAAGTTGAACGCTGGAAAAAGATTCAACTGGAGAATGAAAATGTTAGGGGTGATTTTATTTGACCCAAGCCTGGGACTCAGTCTTATTCATTTAGCGGAGACCAGAAATATAACCTGTTTTCCTATGAGGTAGAAAAATTACAAACAGTAGAACATGGGCCCTATCCTGGAGAGTTTGGTTATTATTTAGGCAAGTCCCACAGTGAAGTCATTGGGAACTGAAGGAGCTCAGTATTTTGCAGGAGTGGATCCTTACATTTGCAGGACTAACACTTTGGCCTGGTCTACACCTACTGGCAAATTTGGTGGCAGACAACAGGAAATACGCAAGTTATGTAGAGTAGCTTGTGTATCTTCCATCAACTTCCTAATGTCCGTTCTGCATGCTGTCTCCACTATGCTGCACTGACGGGAAATGTGTTCCATCGATGCAGCGTTACTCTTTTTCCGAGGATGGATTTATTAAGTTGATTTCCAGATCGATTGAGCGAGTCTTCACTTCTGCTCAATCGATCCTGAGACATTGATCTCATGGTGGCAAATCTGCCACTGTCAGTGAAGACATACTCTACGTTGAATATCTGACTCCATCCTTCAATATGCAGAGAGCTCCTCATACAATGAATCTAGGATGGTTCCCTTAAGTGGAGAGGGACTGAATTATTCAAGGGTGGGAGTGCTCAGTGGGCATTTGCCTCCCCTATCCAGAACCTAGCTCCACAAGGAAGTCTTGCACAGGGTAAAGGTTGGAGACATGAGCAGGGAAAGGCTGGCCCTAGCTGTGGATCTGTTACTTTGAGCCTTTGCTCCCTGATGAATGGGATCACAGCAACAGAAGTGCTACACAAACTGGCTTCGCAGTGGTTCTGTGGCGTAGGGGAAGGTTCTTTTTCTCCTTGGCTCCTAGTAGAGAATATTAACATGTGTGTACATGGACTGTGTGTTGATTCCCAGGAACTGGGCCTTAAACAATTATTCAGGATTTAATCGCTCCTTAAAAAAGCTCTCTGATCTAACAAGCAATTAACATTTGTTCTGTCCAGAAAAAGTTATCGTCTTTTTATGTTTATATCAACTAAATTACAACTGAAGCAAAGTTCATAATCCTGTGACATTGCAGCTAAAGATCTACATAGAAAATACTATAAAATACTGATATTTCTATTTTAAAAAATTACAATTTCTGTAATAGATTACAATGTTTCTTTGAAGTGAGACTTTAAGCAGCTAGTGTTTATGATAATATGTACATCATTAATCTTCACACTTCAATCTCTATAGTCCTATTTAACACACTCTAAATCTTCAAAGGGTATGAGTGCCTTATATTGTTTATTGAGATACAAAGTAGAATATAAACTGAAAGATCTGGGGAATCAATATGATATTCATGGCATTTTGTTTAATTTACATTATGTACTTTATTGCTAAAATATTAGATAGTTACCTTTATGTTTGGCTTGATCAATGGTAATATGGACATTTTAGAAAGGGTAAACCTATTAATTAGAGACCTGCACAACTTTCCTTCTTGCTAGTGTAATCATTAAATTGATTTTTCCAGTCCATCATGTAATTGTTCCAGCGATGGAATCCTGCTTTCCACTCTCGTTCTGCTTCATCAATATTTCCTGTAAAACATGAAATGGGTTGTATTAATCTAAATTTGAATCTCTTTGTACATTCATTGAAAAATAATTTTGATTATCACTGCCATTTTCACTAAAGATGCTACACAACAGTCTCTTCCCTTTCCCCTTCGCTCCCGACTATTGGAAACTCTGAGGCTAATATTTTAGCACTGCATCAGGAAGTAGTGAGTTAAAATGAGGAACTTTCATTCTGACACCATCTTAGGTATTGCATATTTATAGAGCTGAATTTTCTCTTTTACATTGTATATATTATTACTATTATTATTAAAATGTATTACATTTTTTATCCAATAAAAGTGTAATTTTATCTCAGCTTTTGAAAGCAACCTCTATTTATTTTAATCAAAACAGAATTATTTAATACATAATTTACAGTACAGCCCAGAAGCCCCAATGAGGATCAGATCTCCACTGTGCTATGTGCTTGTGATGGAATATATAAACATCACAGTGGTGTGGAAGCTATTATGGAGCTTTGGGTTGGAGTAGCACTGCCCCTCCTCACCTGTAAATCATCCCAGGAGCTGTTAAAGGGAGCAAACTCCACTCAGATAGGGTAACCCTGGGAAGGAAACAGACTGTTGAATTTCTCCCCGGGGAGTGGGGACAGCCTGTAGAACCCCTCCCCTCACAGAAGGAGGGTGCAGATCCCCTGAGCTAAAAGGCAGGGAGGAAACCGAGACTTGCACTGGAGCCCAGTGAACTCTGAAGTGGACAGGGATACTCCCAGAGTCCTCTGAAGTAACAAAAACCCATGTTCTGGAGTGAGCTGCTGAAAGTTTTTTCTTTTTCTTTCTTTTGTTTAACCTCATTTGCTGTCTGTGGACTGTTGTGTTGATTCACCTGAGACCCTGAGTGGGGATGAGATTACCAAGTGACCTTGCCCAGAGAGTTGAGTGCTGGCCTGCTAGAGAAACACACCCTGCAGCACCTGCTGAAATGAGGGCAATTGAACTCACATCTGCACTTCCCATATAGCCCCTACTGGGGGCATTCTACCACCGACAGATTCATGGCAGTGCTGTACAAAAACTTAGAGAGTTATGGGGTGAAATCACACCTCCATTCAAGTCAAGGCTGTTGCAGAGAAGCTAAATGAAGTCTTTGCATCAGTCTTCACTGCAGAGGATATGAAGGATATCCCCACACCTGAGCCTTTCTTTTTAGGAAACAAATCTAAGGAACTGTCCCAGATTGAGGTGTCAATAGAGGAAGTTTTGGAACAAATTGATAAATTAAACAGTAATCATTCATTAGGACTGGATAATATTCAACCAACGGTTCTGAAGGAACTCATATATTAAATTGAAGAAGTACTAACGTCTTAAATCAAACTCCATACTAGATAGCTGGAGGAGAGCTAATAAAACACCAATTTTTAAAAAAGGCTCCAAAGAGCCTTGCAATTACAGGCCAATAAGCCTAACTTCAATACCAGGCAAACTGACTGAAGCTATAGTAAAGAACAGAATTATCACACACATAGATGACCATGATATGTTGGGGAAGAGTCAGCATGGCTTTTGTAAAGGGAAATCATGCTTTACCAATCTCTTAGAATTACTTGAAGGTGTCCACAACATATGGACAAAGATAATCCTTGCAAGTTGATATGGTGTATTTGAACTTTCAGAAAGCATTTGTCATGGTCCCATGCCAAAGGTTCTTAATCAAAGTAACCAGTCCTGGGATAAGAGGGATGGCCCTTTCATGGATCTGTAGCTGGTTAAAAGACAGGAACAAAGGCTAGGAATATTTGGTCAATTTTCACAGTGGAGAGGGGTAAATTATTGGGTCCCCCAAATACTTGTACTGGGACTGGTATTATTCAACATATTCATAAATGATCAGGAAAAAGGGTAAACAGTGAGGTGCTAAAGTTTTCAGACAATAATAAATTACTCAAGATAGTTAAATCCAAAGCTGACTATTAAGAGTTACAAAGATTTCTCACAAAAACCACATGACTGGGCAGAAAAATGGCAGATGGAATTCAGTGTTCATAAGTGAAAAGAAATACCTATTGGAAAAGATAATCCCAATTATAAATACAAAATGATGGGGTCTAAATTAGCTGTTATTGCTCAAGAAAGAGCTCTTGGAATCATTGTGGTTAGCTCTCTGAAAACATCTGCTTAATGTGCAGTGGCAATCAAAAAAAGCAAACAATGTTAGGAACCATTAAGAAAGAGATACATAATAAGACTGAAAATAATAATTTGTCACCATATAAATCCATGCCCATGCCTTGAATGCTGAGTGTAGTTCTGGTTGCCCCATCTCAAAAAAAGATATATTAGAATGGAAAAGGTACAGTCAAGGACAAGAAAAATGATTAGGGGTATGGAACAGCTTCCATATGATGAGAGATTAAAAAATCTGGGATTGTTCATTTTAGAAATGAGATGAGTAAATGGGGATATGACAGAGGTCTATAAAATCATGAATAATATGGAGACAGTGAATAGGGAAGAGTTATTTACACCTTAACACAAGAACCAGAGGTCACTCAATGAAATTAATAGACAGGAGGTTTATAACAAACATAAGGAAGTGCTTCTTCACAGTCAACCTGTGGAACTCTTTGCCAAGGGATATTATGAAAGCCAAAAGCATAAGTGGATTGAAGAAAAGAATTAGATAAATTCATGGATGATAGGCCCATCAATGGCTGTTAGCCAAAATGGTCAGGAACACAGCCCTATGCTCCAGATGTCCTTAAACCCTTGACTGCTAGCAGTTGGGACTGGTTGACAGGGATGGATCATTCGATAATTGCCCTGGTGTGTTTATTCCCTGTGAAGTAGTTGACACTGACTACTTTCACAGGTTACTGGGCTAGAAGGACCACTGGTCTGTCCTAGTATGACCATTCTTATGTCAAAAGGGATCAAATGTATCATCAGGTCTGCTGAATTTTTCCAAACCTGTTTAGTCTGGAAATCAGGTTGGCGATTTAATGAGAGGAGACTTTTAAATAAGATTTTAATTCCTTCCTAGTTTCAGTAATATTAGGAGCAGTTCAGTACTTTTGCTTCTGGAGCACAGGGAAGGCAAGAAGAATGAAGATGTGCAAAAAATATAAAAAATAGGTGAACCAAACTAAATGCTCTACTTTTAACATCATTTTTCTGACCATAAGTACTGCTCTCTGCATAATTTTTTAATTTAAATAAGAAATCAGGCTCTTAGATGAAGCCAAATTATTTGTAACTGTGTCAAATGGATGGATAATTTAGCATTTGGACCATTACTAGTACTATTTTGAGAAAAAAATACCTGGATCTTATTGCTTTTCTTAGACTTGATTATGGGTATCCAGTCCCATTTATCCATACAAAGTTGTCCAATTAGTGATTTAGGCAACTGTTACATTTCTTCTTAAATAGTTCAGGTAAAGAGGTTCAAATATCTTAATGACTGGCAAGTATTCATACCCAAATGTTTTATAAACTTGAATACATCTCCTGTTTACAAATCTCTAATCAGAAATCATTGATCTGGATTATGAATTATGAGAGATGTCAGTGCTACCTAACAGACATTAAAAGGGAGTGAGTGAGCTATAGAAATGGACCAGGAGAAATTCAAACTATCCACCATTAAGAATCTAAAAGAAAAAGAGAAAAACTAAAGCACTGAAATAAGAACTTGTGTTCCCATTTGTTTTCTCTTTTTCAGAGATAAGATCAAAATTGAAGTCACAAGTCAATGCATCCCATTATCGTCAACATCATCAATCTCTTTGAAACAACCACCTGTGACTAGATGGGCTGACAGAAGGAAGGCAAAAAGAGATTAGAGAGTTCAGTTTGACCAATAATTACAATTCAGAGCACTAGGTTACTTGAATCTACTATCATACTACAAAAGCCAACGATTGAAATGATTAATACATTTTAATAGATGCCACAGTTTAAATGCAATTGTATATGGCAAAATCTGCTTATCTTTGCAAATCTTGAAAGGTTCTGTACTTGATTATCCAAAAATATTTGCAGGACATGATTAAAAATAAAAATAATAAAGAATAGTAATGAATAACAAAAACATAATAATTAACTTGATACAGAGTCTTTGATTTCATTAGCCTGTGGATTATGTCCTTAATGCTCATGAAAGGGAACAGTCTGACAAAGCAAGAAAACAAAGTTTTCTGCATGCCCACAGATCAAGCAGTTGGCAGCACATCCCTTCTCACATTGGCTTGGTGGTATCACAGTACCCAAATTTCAGTGGCATTGCATTAGAGATAAATTTGGCGGCATGCCCTTATTTGCCCTGCTACCAACTCTGACAAAAGGGCACCAGTTGTGAATTTATTTTTGTGGTATGGACAATAAGAGCTGGACAGAGGTCACATAACATTTATGATTTTGTATTTTATAGAAAATATAAGTCAGGAGTAATGTTTCCATCCTAGCCAACAGTTACTATTTAGTGTATCTGCAAATATCTTACCTACTGATAGCTCTGATAAATATTAAGAACTGATCCTGCACTGAGAACTATCCAAGTGCAGGAGTCTGCAGGATTAGGTGTATTTTGACATCTCTCTGGGATGCTCTTTAATCATCTATACAAATTTCAGGAGCTCTGTGCAGCTTTAACCAACAAAGCAGGTTTTTTGTTTTATTTGTTTGTTTTTCAAGAGTTCATTAGATTTTTATTTTCTTCTTCTAACAGTCAGTGCAGATGGTACAATATCGTAATAAATTTTACCTCTCTTACTAGCGAGGTTGCAGGCAGGAAGGACTAGACAAATTAAATTAAGGGACAGAGGATGTTAGGGAACATATCCTGCCACCCTTATATTATGCTTACATTATGTAGTGCGTTACCCTGAGACTAGTCAGTCCCACTGCTATTAAAGGAGCTACTCAACATGAGTAATGGTTGCTGAATCTAACCCAAGATCATCTAGAAACTGACTCTGATACTGAACTTTCTGATTTGTTGCATTTTTAATAATCTGCATACAGCTGAGTATTTGTCTAATGTATAATGCTTTTGCATACTATTTTTTGTACAGGTAAGATTTTCAAGCTTAAATCTTAGTTTTTTTAGGACATTTTTCTTAGGACATTCACAAAATCCACTGATAAGACCATTCTGAAGTTCTCTTTATTTTGTTTCGTCATAGGGAATATATAATAATAAAATGTGACTTTAAAAAAAAAAAATATATATATATATATATTTAATTTAAACAGAGGAACTAATAGAGTGGAAACAGAGTGAAAGTTGTTTTTGCCTATAGCCAGCTCAAGGGGAGACAGGCACTGCTGTAGTTAGGGGTCTGAACGCATTACAGGTTTTTGGAGTAACATTCATTTAATCATTAATATCTGTTAGAACTAGAGGCTGTTCAAGAATTGCTAACTTCTTTTGAGCACATTAATCTAGGATTCTAGTTCCTGTACCTTACAATTAAGGATTAGTGTCTTCTAGCTCTTAAATCTGATAACCCTTTTAGAATCTGTCATCAGGAGGACTTCTGTGAATTGTGCCAATGCTAGTACCCTCTGACTAATCTTTTTGCCTTTGTGCATGATGAATATTTAAATCTGCTCCTGCTTGAACAGTTGAGTTCCTTGAACTTTTCTTAACGCCAAGGAGAGCTGAGCATTCACAGTCCCATGCTGGAGCCTGTCAGTTCCTTGAAGGATTGCAGTCTTAGGCAGTAAGAGTTCTCTCCTCCTCAGAATCAAGAGCACAGGATAGACAAGTCCAAGGCCCAATTTACTAGGCTAGTTTATTCTCAGAATAAAAAATATATATTGCAGCTAAAGTTCTCATGGTCCACCACCCAGAAAAAGACAATAGGAAACCTCCAAAACTGTACAAACACTAAATGCTCTAGAAATTTTCAAAGACTAGCATTTCCATGTGTGTCTCTTTCTGCTATCTGGATATGTGAGATTTGTTTTTCTCTTATTGGTTTTCTAAATCTCCGGACGTGTTATAAATTTTGTCAGCTCTGGGCATTTTGTTTCCCACGGAAATTGGAAAAGATCCATCCTTGCAGCCTGAAATCACTAAACATTTTGCTGTTTCCTATAGTTTTCTGCTTTAGCCAACTGTCTGTCTTGCCTAATGTGTGGTAGAGCCAGCTTTGCTTACATGCTGAGCAGTGTTGGGTCTGGATTATGTGGATAGGAGACCTCAAAGTAATAAATAGCATAGGAGAGGAAGATGACTTAGTACCAAACTGATTCCCCAGCATGGTGACAGAGGATACTGTATGGTTGGAGGTGACTTTTTTTCAGATAAGCTAAAACAGAGTCTCTGACTACTTGCGGTACTTAAAAAAATCAACTGCACTTGTCAGTATGAGCGTCCTTTTCAGATTCCAAGTGGAACATTATACTCCTGTCTACCTAAATTCCACTGCACTTTCAACTGGATATCATATTTTTCTTCTCTTTGTGTCCTAAGTTGTTATGCAGTGTTGCTGTGCATTAAAGCCATTGTGATCTTCCACCTAAGAGGTGGCTGTGTTTCAATGCTGGGTAAAGTGACTTCTGGATGTATCTCTGTCAATGGTATGTGAAGTGCTTTGGGTCCTTTGCGACTGAAAGGAGCTAAAGAGATACAAAATAATATTTTTGAACTCAGTGTTTCATTTAAAAGAACCTTTGCAATGAAAGTGCCTCCTAGGAAGTTTATCAGTGGAAACTAAAATGATTTCTTTCTCACAGCTGGAAGAGGTTGCGTAGGAAACATAAATATACAAAGGTCTCATGTTTCTGTTCAAAAGAATGGCTGTGCCAAAATGACAACCATGACTAACAACATTCAGTCCCCTTCCTTGGTTAGAGCTTTACTTTTGTCAAGTGTATGTTAAGGAATCTTTAAAAAATCTTTTAAACATACATATTAAATTAGAGCTTAAACAACATGATTTATAGTATATCAAGTAACATACTTTCACGTTTCTAGGCAGATCAAGAGAGGTGCCTTGTAATCTGTCCCAGCCCAAAGACATGAAAGGCAATTCGGCTGGCCTGCCAAGAGATGCTGAAGCATGTGTGTTGATATACATCGTGTCACAGAACATTTGGTGTACACAGTGCATTTGTATATCAATAACATCATCCAAACAGATGGAGTATACAATTATCATTTTTATGAGTAATGCCTGATTATCAAAATGCAGATTAAACCAACTGTGTGTAGATCTGAAATACCCACTTCTCGCCTGAAAATGACCCAAATTCTCCCCCCCAAAATATACTTGCTATTCTGTAAAATCTCCCACACAGCCACCAAATGGCAGGGTGTTATGATCAGAGTCACAGCAAAGCGTCACCCAAACAACAAATAATACATTGAATTGGTTAAAAAATACTGTTTCTCTTCTTTTTTTCATTTAATAAAATAAGGTCTGACGCTGAGAGCTACTGAGCATCTCTCACAACATAACGATGAGCCCAATCTGCTTCTATTGAAGTGAGCAGGAATGTTGTACTCAGATAATGTGGCATACTATAAGAACCTAAACAGAACAGAATAGATTAAAGCAAAAGGGTTTTATTGGACAATTTAAGACTGTTCCCATGAGCCAGTCTTACCCCCTTAGATTTTGTGATCTCAAGCCCAGTAAATTGCAGTGATATGATCTCAATTGTATATAAAGATATTAGACTGATCCTGGTCCCTTTGAAGTAAAAGTTATGATGACTGCAGCAGGGGCACGATCAGAACTGTAATGGACAAAAGAGCACTAAATAGGAATTAATTCACCATTTCAGAAAACCAAAAAGAACCTCTTGCCACCATGAACACTTACCCATTTCTAGGGCCAACCATAAACTGAACCTTATGGAAGGCTGTGAAATAATCTCTTCCACTTTCCAAAAAGTGATTTTCTTTTCACACTCTTCTTTCCTTCTAGGCTTAGATGAGGGTTGGAACTCAAAATCATTTGTATGAAGTATTCCCTGAGGAATAGCTGGGGGAACACAACCCTGATCTGTACAATGGGCTCACTAAAAAAGCAAGTGCTACCAGAACCCTGACAAGAAAATCAGTTTTCAAGAGATATCTAGACAACTATTGAAGTCTGAATGGATTTAGATAGCATGACAAAATTTCAGGTTAAATATCCAAAGTTTTCAGTCTCCATTACTGAATACAGAAGTCCAAACCGCACTGAAACCATTAGTCCAAATCTTGTAACAATTATCCATCACTAATAAAAAGTTATGAAAAGTGATTTAGACAAACGCTGCAAAAGCACTATACAGACAATCTTCATTAAAATCCAGTGGTATTTTGTATTAGCCAATACACCATTCTTTTTATGCAGTCTTTATATAACTACTGTCACCAGAGGTTGAGCCCTGGAACTCCAGATATAAAACACAAGCTTCTACAGCTTGGGCTAAGGAACCAAATCCCCCAGCTGGCAGCTGCAGCAAACTCACATCCTCTGTGGATTAGGTAGAAAGGGTAGAGAAAGTTTATGCTAAACATCTGCAGCCCTTAAGCAGTTCTAATCCCAGACAAGCTCCCATTTTTGGCCATCGTGGTCGTTACTGGGGACCGAACTTGGTTTCTTCAGCGTTAACAGCCTGCTCCACTACAGCTTCAACAAAAGCCCCTCACCTGGAAGCTGTAGCAGTCGCATCAGTTCTTTGTGAATCAAACACATTTGGTGTTGCATAACACACTGAAGAGTAACAAGACAAACTACTGCTGAAGTGAATGAGAATCTGCCTGAGTAAAGACCTCAGGATTTGATTCCATTGAAATAACCTTTTCAAATGTAAGCTTTGAGATTCAAATTGAAATACAGTGCTACTAACAGGAAAGTGAGCTTGTACTGAGCAGCGTACTCGCTGCATAAATATTTACAAAAACTTTACCTGTGAACTCCAGGACTTTGGGAAAAAATACATTCCAGAATCGACACTGCTGAGCACGTAATTTTGTATATATCTTTGAAGCTTCAGTGTTTAATGTTAAGTATTTTTGTTCAGTGGTAGTGAAGATTGGCCATCTGGTTCCATTAATCTGAGTCCCATTTGGAGTTCTAAATGATTAAAGAGAAATATTTAATTTCTCGTGGGAAATTACCTGTGCACATCAATAGAGTAAAATTATACTATTGACACATTATTTTATTTCCAACATGAATATGTTAGTTTGGAATTACTGCAGCACCTTTTGTAAATTATAGATATAAAAACACCACCCAAAACACTAAAACTTTAAATTTTTCATACAACCAAGCTTAATTAACAAAAATAAAACTAAATATGTTCAGATTATTTTCTTTTTTTTTCCTTATGCTAAAGGAAAAAAATTAAGTTAATAAAACCAACTTCCATAAATTGCATGTGTTGACCCCAGAAGGTCTGAGAGAACATACAATCTATTACAGGTGACTAAAAACCAGTAAATTCATGAGTTTGTATTACCTATATTTTAATTTGTATGATAATGTCTAATTCGAATGGAGCGTATTGGATTGGATTGTTCAGGTATATATAGAGATTCTACAAGTAAAGGTTTGAGTCTATGTAAATGAGGTGACTGGAGTCTAAGCCCTGTTTAGAGCTAGGTCATAAGAGAAGATGAGGATGTCTTTTGTATTAGAAGAAAAGGCCCTTAATTGAAATGTGCTAAATGAAAATGAAAGGGTACTCAGCATCTAATAGGATGTGTTTAGCATCAAACAGAACCAGAGCCATTAGTTGCAGTGGTGGCAAATATTATGATAGGTTCCAATGGATAAACTGAGTTTAAGATGGAGATATGGTTCCAGGGGCATGAAGATTTTTATCCATTTTCCCCCCAGAAGGGTTAGTTTTATTGTATAAGAATAGATAAAAAAAGAAAAAGAAGTTTGTTTAAGTTGCAGAAGAGAGGAAGGCTTAAGATCATTTATTGTTGCAAGAGACCCTTGAGACTAATATAGTATGATTTACATAAAGACTGGATGATTTGTGACTATTAAAAATGTAAAGCTAGGGAAGCTCAGACAGGGTGAAAAAGACAATTAAACATTCAATTTGAGTGCTTAAAGTAGGAAAACAGTTTGGCTTTCCTTGCTGGAAACTGCTGCCTAAGAGTTTGGAGTGTTATCACCTCAGGTAGTCAGTACAATAGCGAAGCACTGGAGAATAGCCTTTCCTGCTCTGCTGATGCATTATTTAGGCAGGGCAGCCTCCTGTCTCCGCATCAGAAGTCTTTTTCATGGTATGAAGGAAACTCCAACCACAAGCAGTTTCCTGAATAGCTGTTGATGAGGAGGAGGGGAATTCAATGTGGAAAAGTAAATGAGAAAAACAGGGTTCAAGCCATAAGGCCATTTTCAGAGGACAAAAATAAGAAAAGAATGAGTGTGGAATTCAGAGGCGTGCTACTTACTAGTGATGGGCTGGGTTCGGAGGATAAGTAATATTCATGTTCAGTTATCTAAATATTGTTAGAATATCAGGACCACTATATATTCTAAATGAGTCTAGTTATTGGCCTATCTCTAGTGTTTTGATTTATTCTAAAGCATTGGATACTGGCCATTGGCAGAGACAGGATATTACACTAAAAGATCTATTTATCTGATCTGGCAGGGCAATTTCAATGTTCCTAACTTGCTCACTTCTTTACTAATTCTGCCCTGATTAACTTATGGAACGCTTTTAACTGCATATTTATTTGTGGATTCTGAAAATAGTGACTTAAACAGAGCTGACTTGTACTTTGGTTCAAAATCAGAGCACTAATAGTGCTGTCAGTATTCATTTAACAGCCTTTATGCTATAAAATAAATCATGACATTCCAAATTGTAATTTACAGATAATAAGGAGATTTATGCCTATGAATGCAGATATACTTTACTAAAAATGATTGAAAACATGATAAGATTAATACAGCATATTACCATACAAGAACATGTTGATTATAACATTCTTTCTACATTGCTAGAGTACTTACCATCTTAACAAGAAATGTACTGTAACTCCCTTCTTAGTGAAAATTTCCAGAGACTAAAAACAGTTCCCAGATACAACAATACAAAGATACCACATAATTATTATCTTTTAGACTTGTAACAACAATTTGTTAGGTTTGTAATCTATCATACCTATTTTTCATTCCTTCTTCTTAATAATGCTATCGTGAGCATTGTAACTCCCAATATAATCTGGGAAATTCCGTGGTTTATAGAGTAACTCCTCAACGTTCTATAATAATTCGATACAAATTAAATGTATTAAGATAATATTATGATTGCATGGGCAAGAACTCAAGTGTTAAGCAATAACAAAGTTGAGGTTGTATGCACAGCCTTAACTCTGCCCCCTTGCAGCGGAAGTGTGCCGTGTAACTAGTGGAGCCTGGCGCTGTTGAAAATTTTCTGTGCAGGGCTCATCGTTATGCTTGAAAACGGGACTCCAGTTTTAATGACTGCCCATTCCTGAAGTCTCCTCTCCACCAGCTCCCCAAAACTCTCACTTCTCAGTCTACCCCAACTCCTGAGACAGCCCAGATGCCTCTTCCCCATGGAACTCCACAGTAGCCTGCATACTAAGGAGCACAGGAAAGGGGAAGCCACTCTTGTGCTCTTTGCCAGGTCTACAGCTGAAGTAAGTGCTTGCCAGCAGAACTTGGATCTCCCTTGGAACATATCTTCTTGAAAAGCTTTCATCTTCTGCAGTTGTTTCATCAGCACTTGGGCATTTTCATACACCCTTGTCCACAGCCACCTCCTGCAAGCTCTGGTTAGCCACAGCCTCCAATTTAATGTTGGATGGAGAAAGGAGGAGGTCTCCTATTGCAGACCTTAAGAGGAGAGTAGCTCCACTTCTGTACACATCCTAATGTTCACAGAAGCTCTTGCTGTGGACATTAGGAAGTGTAGTTCTTTTGCACTGTTTCCAGATGAAGGGCAATTTTTCGATGTCAAAACCCACCTCAAACTTTGCAAAGTAGCCACGCTTTGGTATAACATTTCATCTATGGGAACAAAAGGGGAACAAAGAGCACACAGTGAATTATAAAGACCAATCAACCTAATTTTGTTACCTGGAAAGATCCTGGAACAAATTATTAAACAATAAATTTATAAGCACCCAGAGGATATAAGGGTTATAAGGAATAGCCAAGATTTGTCAAGAACAAATTATGCCAAACCAACCTAATTTATTTTTTGACAGGGTTTCTGACCTTGTGGCTATGAGAGAAACTATAGATGTGATATATCTTGGTTTTAGTAAGGCTTTTGCATGACATTCTCATAAGAAAAATAGAGAAATTACTATAAGGTGGATGCAAAACTGGTTGAAAGACCATACTCAAAGAATATTTATCAATGGTTTGTTGTCAGTCTGAGGGAGGGGCATATATAGTGGGGACCTGCAGGATCAGTCTTGCAGTACTATACAATATTTTCATTAATGACGTGGGTAATGGAATGGAGAGTATTCTTATAAAATTTGTGAATATCACCAATCTGGGAGAGGTTGCTGGCACTTTGGAAGACAGTATTAGAATTCAAAACAACCTTGATAAATTGGAGAATTGGTCTGAATTCAACAAAAATAAGTTCAATAAAGACATGTGCAAAGTATTATGCTTAGGAATAAAAAACAAAAAAAGCACAACTACAAAATGACTAGTCATAAAAGATATAGGGGCGTAGTGAGTCAGAAAATGAATATGAGTCAACAATGTGATGCAGTGGCAAAAAAAAAAAAGCTTGTTATTCTAGGGTGTATTAATATGAATGTTGCATGTAAGACATGGGAGGTAATTGTCCCACTCTATTCAACACTGGTGAAGCCTCAGCTGGGGTACTGTGTCCAATTCTAGGCACCACACTTTAAGGAAGATGTGGACAAACTGGAAAGAGTCTAGAGGTCGGCAACAAAAATGATAAAAGGTTTAGAAAACCTGACCTATGAGGAAAGGTTAAAAAAACTATGCATATATAATCTTGAGAGAAAGAAGACTTAGGGGACCCCTACTAATAGTCTTCAAATATGTGAATGGGTGTTATAAAGAGGAAGATGATCAATTGTTCTCCATGCTCACTTAAAATAGGACAAGAAGTAATGGGCTTACTCTGCAGCAAGAGAGATTTAGAGGTTAGATATTAGGGAAAACTTTCTAACTTATAAGGATAGCTAAGCACTGGAATAGGTGTCCAAAGGAGCTTGTGGAATACCCATCATTGATAATTTTTAAGAACAGGTTAGACAAACACTTGTCAGGAATGGTCCAGGTATATTTGGTCCTGCCCCAGCAGAGAGGGATGACTAGATGTCCTCTTAGGTCCCTTCCAGCCCTACATTTCTACGATTCTATTTTTCTTTACATCTTTTTTTTTTTTTTTTAAGAAAATGCCCTGAAACCCTAACCAAGAGCTTCTCTGACCTCTGATTGTGGCACAGATTCCTGTCATTCATGGACACTCATATGTTTCATAGTGATAAATCCTTAAAAACATGAGGCAGCCAAACTTATTTCCTTATCTCCTCAACATTACATTGATGAAAGGGGAACTACTCCTTTGAGTTGATCTCAGTCTTGAGTTGCATGAGTGGAGCCAAGTAATTCAGGTGTCTCAGCCAATTTAGTAGGATCAGTTTCAGACAAAAATAAAGCCAAAAATCTCATCAACATGTTGTGCCAGTTTACATGATGTGTGCAAACAACAGGGCAAAACTGGATTGTATTAAAGTCACATTCCCATATTTAATATATAGGATATACATACAGCCCATATTCTTCCTTTGAACAGGTACATGCTCTCCCTGAAGTCTGTGGGCTTGATTTTAATCTCAGGCTATGCCTATGCTATGACTGTGTTGGTGTGGCCTGCGCTATGTCAGTGGAAGTAGACATAGCTACCACTGCTCATTGGAGGTGGTTTAATTATGTCAATGGGAGAACTTTTTCCTTATTGGCGTACAGTAGCTTCACGAATGATCTTACAATAGCACAGCTGCATCGGTACAACTGTGCTGCTGTAAACTCTTTAGTGTAGTCATGGCCTAAGTCTCACTGAAGTAATTGCAGAATAGCTATATTGAAGTCACAGGAGCTTGACTAGAATTACACCAGTGTAATTGAGATCAGAATCTGGCCATTTGGACATTTTATGCCCATTAACTGGCAGCAAAATTTGCCCCTGAGGAGTCATTCATCATAAAACATGGTAGATTTGGCTTAAAGAGGGAACTTTTAAAAAGCTATACAATTTTAATAAGGTTTGTTCACTAATCATTTCTGTACATTCCATTCTCATATACAGTAGGCTGGGCCAAAAATCAAGAATTCCTTTTTGCAGCTAATTCTGAGTTTCCAGAATTTATTTTAATTCTAACTGAAACCAACTGGAAATTGTTCAGAATTCTCTGAGAGGAAAAGCTACCCCCCAGAATAGCCAATAACCCATAGTTAGGCGATTGCCTGGGATGTGGGAGGCTAAGGTTTAAGTCCCTGCTCTTCCTGAGTCAGAGCCTAAATGTCCCATCCCAAGGGAGAGCTCTAACTACTCTCTCTTCGTGATTTTTACCAGAAATTTCATCCTGGCCCTAAGAAACCTTCTCAATGAAAGTTTAATCAAAACAGAGATGTTTCTGCAAAAAGTTTCGGTTTTGATGAATCAGCATTCCCAACCCTCCAAAAAAAGTTTATTGAAAATTACCAACCAGTTCTAATATTAGCAACTTCTTTAGCAGAACAAAAGTAACTTAGTTACCAAGGAAATTGTGGCATCCTTGCATAAAAAACATTACTAATGATAATAAATATATTTCCATTACATTTTTTTACTAATCATTTGATTGATACTATTTCAGAGCACAATATAAGAATTCATTAAAGTTTTGTTAGTATCTCCTCAGCATGACTTTTATGGATGATTTATCAATCACACACACTAGATTGGATCCAGCTTAATCAAAAGATGTGATGATCAGTGTATGTTCATCATTTTGCAACAATTCATGACATTTTTTACTAGCATTCAAGAAATGAATTCTTCAAGACCTATAAATTAGTGAACATAATTTCAGTGAAAGGGTTTCACTTGGCTTTCTGTGTTGTCCTTTTACCATTCCCCAACACAAACGTGCTGTTGCATGCTGAAATGCCTCAGGAAAAAAAAAGTTTTCTGATCTCAATTTTACAATTTTTTCAGGAGAAGATATCGATATTCTTTAGCTTTTGGGTTCTTCTACTCAAATGCTTTCAGCACTAGTAATTACACACAGTAACTTAGATTTTCATAGTTTACACACACAGCTATTTGGTTGATCTGTTTGTTAGCTAGCTGGATTTGTGCATGTGTTTATGTGCGTATGCATTTAAATAGTAAGGAGAAACTTCTCCCTTCCTATGTTGAACACAGGCAGAATATACAAGTACTCCTCTTTAACAGGTTCATATGGTGAAACATTTCCCAGTCCCTTATCTCCTCATCAATGCCCAGAATCAGTCACTATCAGATTTCTTACCAGTCTATGACATTGGGTGGGTTGGGTCTATGACATTGGATGGGACATTGGGTGTTCAAGGCTCCTATGGTGCTGTAATAATAACAACAGTGATCATGCTAATGCTGGATTCCAATTTGACCCGTCTTTAAACAGTTTCATTAAGGGAGGAATCTCTTTTTTATTTTTAGCTTTCATGATTTCCTGAACAGGTCACAATCTAGCCTATTGATTACAGTGGGAACATTAATGGAGTAGTGAAGCACTCCGTGTGAGTAAAGACAGCAGACTCTGGCTTTAGAAAGAGCCAGACTTTAACACCCTGGTCACTCTGAGGGAGTAGTTCCACTAATTTCAGTGTAGTAAGAGACTACTCGATGAGAATAGGAGTGGCAGAGTCCTGTAGTTTGAGGAAGGAATTAAGGATTATGGGATTGGGATCCCAATAATATTTCTTAACACTCAGGTGTGGGCTAATGATTAAGTCACATTGCATGTCTTTGTTAACCATGCTGAGAGTTGAGCAAACTAACCAAATAAAATATCTTTAATATCTTGACTAGGCTTTTTGGGCAAGATGGATGAACAGTACTTTTTATGGTGTGGAAGAGAGAGTTTTGCTGTTCGCTCTCTCTTCCAATTGGACAGAAGGCCACTCTTAATTAGCTGGAGAGCTGAAGAGGAGCACCAGCCATGTTTATGCTGTTCCAGTCCTTCAAAATGTAACTAGCTTTGTGAGATACTAGATCATTTCAGAAAGTGGCAGGAAGTGTTTGTTGCATTAGTCAGGCAAATTTATCCAGATGTCTCATATAATTTCTAAACGCCACGATGCATGATATTTATCTGCATTTTCATTTTCTAGTCACAACACAACGACTCCTAAGCTAATAACAATTCTGGGCTGTGGTATAATTCCCAGAGGAACTACAAACCAGTGACAGCACACGTTTGCCTCATGTATATGGTATAACTCTTCCAGAAGGATGGAGGATGAGACTGGGAGTTAAACTGATATTTACCTGCCCAGTCTTATTGAAAGGAGTTACAGATTTGGTGTTAAGCCTTGGTTAAATCTTCCCAAACCCTGAAACAATTTGGCCTATCTCCTGTTTTCCTCAAACCCAGCTATCAGTTTCACACTATGGGTCAAGTAGGCACTGGGGAGTGCCACACACTTGATATCTCAAAGCCCTCAAGCTGAGGAGCACTATTATTCAGAAAAAAAATAGTTCTGGAAACTCTGCTTCATGGCAGTGTAGAGAGATGCTGAAGAACACCTCCAACTATTTGGGAGAATAAACACAAAGATATCCCCAGAAGAGCCAATTATTGTGTAAACTTTTCAATCAAGGAGAAGGGTCGGGAGAAATGTGAAAGGCTTTTGCTGCATGAATGCAGAGATTACATTTGATGCCAATATCACTACCAATTGGGGCCACCTATGTGTGATTCAGAATAATGAGTTTACTCTCCAGATTTTTTAAATTCAGACAGCTATTCAGAACATTTTCCCAAGTCAACTAATCATTTACCATCTAATAAAATGATGTGATGGGTTCACTGGGCAAATTCTTTATACTGCGCCAAAATATTTTATGCTAAAACACACTCTTCAGGCTCTCCCTTATTGCAGTAACTCTGAGAGAAAAAGATAAGAAGACAGAAGCATTGTTCTACCTGGTCTATTATCCAAAGTTTGTGAATGTGCCATTTAGAATAACAAAACTGTTAGACGTACTGCTCCTGAATGAATAAAATGGGAATGGGACACACTATCCCTTCACAAATACATAATTACCTTTGATGTCAATATCATTACCAACTGGGGCTACCAATATGTGAGTCAGCATAATGAGTGTATTCTCCAGATTTTTCAAATTCACACATTTCTTCAGAACATTTCCCCATATTAGCTAATCAAATGGACTCCCTGTGCAAGTGCATCGTGCCTAATATTTTATTCAGAAATGGTCTCTTTGGGGCTTTGATTCTTATGAGGCTAAAATTAAAGACAAGATAACAGAAATATTTCACTATCCTGTCTCTTATCCAGAGAACATGAATGGTACCATTTGGAATAATGAGACTATAGTAGGTACCAGTTTGCAAAGTGGTATCTCCAGTAGTGGCATTATCACCACCACCATATGTGGAATATTCAGTGCTGAAGGGAAAAGCTGCAGTAATATTAATCTTAAATATCCTGTTCCTTTACACCCTGTCCCACCTTGGGCACCCTCCTCCAACCAACAAGCCACAACCTGACCCACATTCCTGTAGTACCAAGCAAATGTATAGAACTCAGTTTAAATAATAATGCAGGTAGTTCTTTAAGGTATTGATCTAGTTGTTTAATCTTATTTAATTTGAACTCTGTAAGAAGGGATTTCTGAAATGCCACAGTAAATATGCATTACAAATGTATTGCTCCTTAAGTGGAAGATAACACAAATAACCCGACCCTCTTAGGTCTTGATTCCACAACCTTTACGTTGAGTCCGAAGTGATTATTCACACTGCACTGAGTAGAAAACCCCATGTGAGTACTACTTACTTGAGTGAGGGTTGCAGAACCAGACCCTCTGTTACTTTCTATATTAAAGAGGTATTTTTGAAAAGTTTGGTTTTTATTGGTATACTCAGTTCCAGCTTCCCACATGCCTGCAAAATAGAATTTGTAATCTAATAACCAGGAAGTGGCCCCATGGCCCTATCATAGGGCAGTACAACTGAGTGAGGAATATTAAAAGCAAACATTATTTCTTCTGCTGATCCCTGGAGGAATCTGTATGATCCAGGTGGCTCACATTTCAACTCCCAGAAACTGGAGAAGGACCTGCACAGCTAGGCTTTCTATCACTTATACATGCTAAATAAGGCTCATGATATTCCTTCTAAATTCTTACTTGGTGACAACAGTGATGTGTATAAATGTCTGAAGCAATACATTATTATGGTATGCAGGTTTTCAAATGACGTTAATGGCAGGAAAAGAAGTAACATTCCGCTGCTCCTGTTTCTGTCTGATTCTCTTCTACCCTACAACAAACTTGTAAAGTGCAACAAGACACACACCCTGAGCTGGTTTTTGTGGGTGAATTGCTTGGGCCTCATCTGTCAAGATTTCTCACACATAAAACGTCCTCAAGACTGGTCTTCAAAATATTTGGACTAAAACAAATAATGTATTGGGTCTTCGAAAGTCAGTGTGTTTTGCCAAGTGCAAAATTCCCTTTACAGACAACTAATCACTTAATCAGCTTAAACCTCAGGTGTTACTCCGAATTAAACCAAACTCTGCTCGTTTTTTGGTTTGTATTGGTTTAGAAAAAGAGCCCTTTCTCCCAATATGCTCCAGGCCCTCATCTTCACAGAAGGTAGAACCTGTCTCTTCACGATCTCCTAACATATTGTCATACCTCTCTGCAACCACTTACCCCTCCCAGAGTCACTTTGGCGTGTCTTGGATGGGAAAGGCCTAGAACTGTGGAGGAGTAAGGAAAACCAAGATTGACATGCATGAATGAAATAATAATAATAATAAAAAGAAATGATGGGACATTTGAGGACATGGAAGAGAGACAATTTCAGATTAGCTAAGATTCAAGTAAACACCTGAACTTTTGAATAATTGAGTTTCCAATCATTTTGAGGTTCATTCACTGCTCTTTTAACAGACACCAGTATTAATCCCCAATTCACAATGATGTGGAGGGGCTTCACTGGGAAGGACAGTTAACACAGGCTGTCTAACACCTATAAAAATAGTCACACATGTATCTCAGGCTGTATCTGTGAGTAAAGAAGCAGAGGATTTTTCATGCTCTCTTCTTTCACCCTCTTAATCTAACTGCAGCAGAAAGTGTTGTTTGAGGTAGCATTTGAAGCCTGAGCCAACTCCCTCTGAAGTCAATGAGCCCTATGGGGCTGATCCAAATCCCATTGAAGTCAATAAAGACACCCCTTGACTTTGGTGAGTTTTGGGTAAGGATTTTAATGCCAAAACTATCTTCTTCACTTGTAGATAGAATTTATAGTACTAGTATAACAACTTCTCTGTGGGTTTGATCTTCACTTGCTGTATGCATAAGCTCTATTTATGTTTATGAAACATGTGGCCATCGAGGAGCTTTTGTGTTCTGTAGACCTGAAAGCCCTTTCATATTGTGCCAATTGTAGCTTTCAAGG
Source organism: Mesoclemmys tuberculata (assembly GCA_007922155.1). Lineage (NCBI taxonomy): Eukaryota > Metazoa > Chordata > Testudines > Chelidae > Mesoclemmys > Mesoclemmys tuberculata. Next base: position 16,945,189 of record ML675649.1, on the reverse strand, counting down.
ACTACCTTTCAAACTGTTATTTTTTGCACTCTTAGTTGCTATAAGAAATCAGATTAAACTATAATCATCAGACTTACTTTGTGACGGTCTTAAAGGTCTCTATGGATATCCCTAGTGGGGCTCTGAAGCAGTTGCATAAGGGGAAATCAGCGCCTCAGAAGAGAAGTAAAAGAAGAGGAACAGGGGATACCACCATTTACTCATCATTTCCCAATCTGGCTGAGCTGTCACGGTTACCTCACTTCTCCCTGTCATGGTCTGGAAAAAAATATGAAACTTGTGTGTTTTTCAATAAGTACTTATCCTTGGGACAAATATAAGCAGCAGTCAGCAAAGGGAGAGAAAAATGTTTTCTGAGAGTGTCTTTTAAATCCCCAGGGGCCTTAGTAAAATGTAGTGGTGCTATTGGCTGTGAGAGAAGATACACTACTCATATGCATATGATTACTGTGCGTGGCTGTCTGCTGCTCCACCATTAGTGGTGTACATTCCCAGTCACTCATAGCTTGTTAGATAAATGGTTTCAATGCTTTCCTAATCTCCAAAGACCAAATTTTCATAAGCAGCTGCTGTGCAGTAAATATAGCAGGCTGTGATCTCTGATACTCGGTTTTATACTAATTGCCCTAATTATTATTCTTTTCTCGATTGAACACTCCATTCACCACTGAATAAAATGGTTCAGATTGGGTGGGCCCCTGTGGCCTTGTCTACACTAGCATTTTCCTTGACATTTCTCACTATTACCACTTTTGAAGTTCCACTAGGGGTGGGAATAGTAGGAGTGCTGGTGTGGGCCACCAGTGTCTAACTTCTGTGTAATCTAAACCTACTCTAAGTAGGGTTAGATGTGCAGGGCGACCAGTGGCAGGCTTACTCTAGTGCTTCTATCTTTACCTCCACATATGGAATTGCACTAGTGGTAGTGAAACAGAGGGAAATTTCAAGAAAAAACTGCTAGTGTACACATAGCCTAGGAAAGCAGGGCTGAGTAAAATGCTGAAACAAGCCACTTCAATACGAGTAAAGTGCTATCTGGATCTTTCATGATGTCAAGGCTAAATCCATTGTGGAGTAATAAGCTATGATATCCACAAGAAGGGAGAATATAAACATCCCATCCTCAATTTAAATTACATCTTGACACCATAAAATAAATTAGATTTGAAAAGCTGACAGCAAATCTTATCAGAGATAGAAAGTGAGAAGGTGTGTGAGGGTTAACAGAGGTAATGCCATGAGGTGATGGTTTCCATGTCCCAGAGACCAGATTCTTCTCTAAGATCTTAGAGAAGAATGGGTTGTTGTCATCTGTATACATCTTTAGCTTTCATTGGTAAGGACAGCAGAAAAGATATGCCATGAGTCTATTAATTTCTATCGAATCCGTGTAATGGTCTAATGTTTTCTGTCGTGGTTTGGCCTTGTAGATGATATTATGTTATATCACAATAACCTTCGAGGTACCGTGTTTCCAGGAAGTTCATCCCCTAGCCACAACCTTACCAAATCACATCAATTACAGACAGATTTATTAGGCTTCAGGAATCAGGACAAATATCAGAGTATTTGAATAGCAGCCCCAGGCTCCAAAAGGATCTCTTTGTTGTAAACAGGACAAAAGCCTTGGAAATTTAAACTCCTGTGGTGTAACTATAGACAATCTTTAAAGGGTTCGGGCTGTGTTGTAGGGGCAAATGCTGAACAGGCATGAGGGCTGAAGCATCTGGGAGAAGACTGTAACAGCTTCTAATTTTATGCCTGCACTAAAATACAATTTTGTATGTGCAATCAACTGTGAACATGAAATGACTGAATTTAGACATCAAACTTCCAGATTTGTGGGCGCAAAAAACAACTGCTCCTACAAATCATGCAGCTAGATTGATAACTGCTACCATTTTCACCCTTAATTGACTGCACCTGTGGCTGATGGGAACAAATGTGCAGGCACAGAATTAGACACCAGATTGAGGTCCCTTTCACAATTTGGCCCTAGATTCATAGCAAGCTCTCTCTCGTTCCTCACTGCCACTTCCCTGAGACAGATCACTCTCCATGGAAACCACTCTCTTGTTTTTTAATTGAAATGTGTAGGTTTCTGTTCCTATGTTTCTTGTCCGCATTTCTGTTAAAAATTCTAGGATTATCTGGAAAAATACTCGAGTTTGCACACATTTTGAACTCCAGCTTCGGTCTCTGATGAGCTAAACTCACATGGCATTGTCCAGTCACACAAAAATGGAAAGCAAAACATTTCTGATCTTAAGCTGTCTATGACAGAAGAGCAGTGTCAGTAAAATGAAGATTTTTACCCTTGTTTTCCCCTAGAAGTCACACTAAATAGCAATGCAATTTGGCCCTTGTGTAAAATTGCTGTTGTAGAAAGTTATGGTCTAGTGAAACTAAGTGCTAATCTTGGACCCATATTTTCAGCTCCCTGCTACATCTCCAAAAGTGTATGAGAGAAACTTAAGTGTGCACCATCTAAGACACGCACAGCTCTTAATGTGGTCACAATTTGCACATGCACATAAATATGTATTTATGCAATTCCCATCTTTGATAAATGCAATCCTATAGAAAAGTGTGTGCACACCTCCCATTCATGCCATTGTCCCTCTGCCCCAGGGGTGTCATTTATTTACTATGGGGCAAGTGGACAGCTTGATTTCCCCTTCCTCTTTTCATGGGTCTATATGACTTCTATGTATGCAAGATTAGTTTTGATGAATCCTGAAGTCTTCCAAAGTAGGTCAGAGTATTTACTATCTTCTATCTATATGTACGTTTTTATATAGCTCCCCTCATTTTGGTTTGTCATTTTGACAAACACTAATGAACTTAGCCTTTCAGCAACCTGTAAATTAGGGATTTTTTTTTTAAATCTTAGAGATGGGGAACAAAGGCACAGAGATACAAAGTGATTTGCCCAAGGTCACACAAAAAGCCCATAGCAGAGCCAAGAATGGAACCTACCTCGCCCGACCTCAGCTCAATGAATTAATCACAAGAACATCTTTGTCCTATCTTCAGTAGGGAAAGATTCTTTATCTACTGAAGTGAGTGTTACATTTTGTTAGCTGGGACCATCATATATACAGCACTGAGTGGTACAATTCAAGACAAATCTTTATATTTTATTTTTAGTTTCTAGTCTGTTATTTCATTTGATTGTCCACTATGATGTTTGCCCAGTTTTCTAAGTGAAGCTCTGATATGACATTTGGAAGTGCATGAACTTTATCAGCAATGATTTGACCAATCTCTTGTCAAAAACAAAACTTTTATTATCTGAATCTGATTTTCTGTTCATATGGGAAAAATGTGCACCTTTTCTTTGTGTTGGCAATGATATTAAGCCAATCTAAACAATTTGTAACCCTGCCCCATTTGAAACCAAATGGCTAAACCAAATATTCTTGTTTTTGATTTTGAAATTTTACAACAGCTTGTCAGTTTGAAAGCCAGAACCTCAGATGACTGCCAAACATGTGTTTCCAGTTATTGGCTTCTTGTACGATGTACTAGATCCAAATATACCAACTAGCTAAACAGTGGTTTCCATTACTGTTTTAATATAACTATAAGTGTGGACATCAGTACTGATGTTGAATGATACTGAGTCACTTTAAAGATTCCTGAATAAAGAGGGCCAAACATTTATTATAAACAATGTATTTATTAGATGTCATCCATATTTTTGAACTATCTGGGAAGAAAGCATGATTTTCACAGATTGGTTTGTGGCTCTAAAGTGAGTCGCAGAAAGAGAGACAGTATTTGGGATGTTCCATAGCAACTATGTGAGGAGAAGAGAACAGAAATAAATTAGTTTTTCCTCTTTTTGCTTCAGTACTAATAAATATATTTATAAAGGCTCCTTCCTCCCTTTCTTTTTCTATAATTATAAAATGGTTTCTGTGTGCCTCATATTGCCAGGGATTCCTCTCCCTTAACTCATGTTCCCTTCTAATCTGGCTTTCAGCCTCTTTACTTGACTAGACCACCTGACTTAGTGTCATGCTCTAATTAAGTTATAGGTGCACTTCTGTATCCTTATTCTCCTTAATCTGTCTGCTGCTTGCAATACCACTGGTCACTCTCCTCTTACAGTTTCTTTTTCCTCTAGACATTGGTGATATTGTGCTCTCCTAGTTTTTGTCCTTCCTTGAGCACTTACTGTGTCTTCTCATCCTTTCTTCTGTCATAGGTCTCTTGGTGTCCCACAGGGCTCTTTCTTCTGTCTCCTCCTTGCTGTACAATCATTCTTTAGATCATCTCATTGACTCCAAGAGTTTCAACCACACTATGAAGACTGCTCAAATATTGCTCTCCTTGTTTGTCCAAGCTCACATCTGCAATTTCTCAGATAGCACCTTCTGTGTGTCCTTGTCTTTCCTTCTAACTCTTCTTCCCTTCCTCTTTTCTCAATCCAAATGGACCGCGCCACTTCTCCCAGGCTTACAATCTCATTTTCTCATCTTTTAATCTTCACTCTCCTTCTGCTCACACAATGTATAAAGATCTAATATTTCTTCCTGTATAATATTTGTCACAGTCTCTCTTTTTGTCTGTCCTTCCATTACTAGAGTGGGTGAAATTCCACCACCCCCCATTGGAATGTTTTTCTGATGGAAAATGCTTTTTTGTTGAAATTGAAACATTCCAAGGAAACATGTCCATTTTAATGAAATTTCCCTTTAAAACAAATAGAAATTGTTTTTTTGATTGCAGTGTCATTTTGAAATGAAAAAATTGAAATGTTTCATTTCAATTTCACAAATTATTTTACATTATAAATAGTAATATAAAATAGTCAAAATCGGAACATTTCTACTGACCTGAAGCAAAATTCATCTGGAAATTTCATTTCATGGGCAATTTTGATTTTGTTGTTGTTGCTTTCTCTCCAATTTGGAATGAAAACATTTTGAAATGTCAGAATTTCTTGAGGAAAGGACATTTCTACTTTTGATCAGCTCTGCCCATTGCTAAAGCTTTGCCCATACCTTAGTCATCTTTTGTCTTAATTACTGTAACCTTGCCCTTTCCAGACTTCTTGCTTCCATTATGTGCAAATCCAAATCTGAATCCGAGTTTTTGGCTTAGGCCCATCCTTACATCTATCTTTCTGTTCATGTACGTGACCATCATCTCAGTAGTATCTATGGACCATGTTTAGTTTCTTTCCACAAGGAGTTTCCTACTCTGTGTCCAGTGTTTTGGACAGGTAACAACTGAATTTCTAAATTTTCTGTTTTCCAACATACATGTTCCTCTCTACACAATTAAGTCTTGGGTCTTTAGTTCAGCCTGCTGAGTAGACTCTAGATGAGGATTCTGTTTTTGTTCTCACTGTTCTGAAACTACTCCCATTAAATATAGTGTGAGACATGACAGAGGATGTGGAGAAAGCTGAGGTACTCAATGCCTTTTTTGCCTCTGTCTTCACAGACAAGGTCAGCTCCCAGACTACTGCACTGGGCAGCACAGAATGGGGAGGAGGTGAACATCCCACAGTGCTGAAGGAACAGGTCCAGGACTATTTAGAAAGATTGGACATACACAAGTCCATGGGGCCAGATGCAATGCACCCGAGGGTGCTGAGGGGGTTAGCTGATATGATTTCAGAGCCATTGGCTATTATCTTTGAAAGTTCGTGGCAACAGGAGGAGGTCCCAGATGACTGGAAAAAGGCAAATATAGTGTCCATCTTCAAGAATGGGAAGAAAGAGGATCCAGGGAACTATAGGCCGGTCAGCCTCACCTCAATCCCTGGAAAAATCATGGAGCAGGTCCTCAAGGAATCCATTTTAAGGCATTTAAAAGAGAGGAAGGTGATCAGGAGAAGTCAACATGGATTCACCAAGGGCAAGTCATGCCTGACCAACCTGACTGCTTTCTATGAAGAGGTGACTGGTTCTGTGGCTGAGGGGAAAGCGGTGGACGTTATGTACCTTGACTTTAGCAAAGCTTTTGATACGGTCTCCCACAGTATTTTTATCAGCAAGTTAAAAAAGTATGGGTTGGATGAATGGACTATAAAATGGATAAAGAACTGGCTAGAGCAAAGCACTCAACAAGTAGTGATCAATGGCTCCATGTCTAGCTGGCAGCCGGTCACAAGTGGAGTGCCCCAGGGGTCAGTTCTGGGGCCAGTTTTGTTCAACATTTTAATTAATAATCTGGAAGAGGGGGTAGATTGCACCCTCAGCAAGTTTGCAGATGACACTAAGCTAGGAGGAGTGGTAGATACTCTGTAAGGGAGGGACAGGATACAGAAGGACCTAAACAAATTGGAGAATTGGGCCAAAAGAAATCTAATGAGGTTCAACAAGGACAAGTGCAGAGTCCTGCACTTAGGACAGAAGAATCCCATGCACAGCTACAGACTGGGGACTGACGAGCTAGGCAGCAGTTCTGCAGAAAAGGATCTGGGGGTTACAGTGGATAAGAAGCTGGATATGAGTCAGCAGTGTGCCCTGGTTGCCAAGAAGGCTAATGGCATATTGGGCTGCATTAGTAAGAGCATTGCCAGCAGATCATGGGAAGTGATTATTCCCCTCTGTTCGGCATTGGTAAGGCCACATCTGGAGTACTGTGTCCAGTTTTGGGCTCCCCACTACAAAAAGGATGTGGACAAGTTGGAGAGAGTCCAGCGGAGGGTAACAAAAATGATTAGGGGGCTCGAGCACATGACTTATGAGGAGAGGCTGAAAGAATTAGGCCTGATTAGTCTGCAGAAGAGAAGAATGAGGGGGGATTTGATAGCAGCCTTTAACTACCTGAAAGGGAGCTCCAGGAGGGAGCTAGGCTGTTCTCACTGGTGGCAGATGACAGAACAAGAAGCAACGGTCTCAAGTTGCAGTGAAGGAGGTCTAGATTGGACATTAGGATAAAGTTTTTCATTAGGAGGGTGGTGAAGCATTGGAATGGGTTACCTAGGGAGGTGGTGGCATCTCCATCTTTAGAGGTTTTTAAGCTGCGGCTTGACAAAACCCTTGCTGGGATGATTTAGCTGAGGTGAGTCCTGCTTTGAGCAAGGGGTTGGACAAGATGACCTCCTGAGGTCCCGTTCAACTCTAATATTCTATGATTCTATAAGTTGGTAAGAAAAGCACTGATATTTGTTTTATATCCACGAAAGGAACATCAGGAGAAGACCATAATAAATAGGTAAAATGCTTCAGAGCTTAAGCAAACAATCATGGGTTCCCCTAAAACATATGGGGAAATATTTCAAAGACTTATTTGCTTTTTTGTTTGTTTGTTTGTTTTTTAAAACAACTGCAAAAGATTTGCTTCATCAGTTGTGAAACTGGCAGTGAGACAAGTTTTGCAAGTTTCTTTTATAGGAGACATTTTTCACAAAGCCTCAAAAATATTATCTTTGTATGTTCCGCTACTTTCTTACTTGAGCTTCCGTCTCATCCGATTTGTCTGTCTCCTTGTCAATTTTCCTTCACTCATGTCTAGAAAAATGCACTGAATAAACATAACGAATAAAGGAAAGCAAAAGGCATAACCTAGCAACAACTGATTTGTGATGCCATATATTTTTTTCCATGATAAATAAAGCCTTATCTTACTAGGAGGCAGCAGAGCATTCTGCTGCCTATGATTGATAGTACTAGTTAGTGTCACTCATTTACTTCCAAAAGCTTTCTGAAGAGCAGCAAAAGTGGAGAAGAAAAATGAGAGTAACAAGTGTGTCTATCATGATGGACCTAACTTAAAATAAAGCATGCAGGGAAAACTTCCAGCTAAAGGCCACCAAAATCTCAATCCACATTGACTATGTGGTCAGATCTGAAAATAGATTGCTATACTGAGACTGATGTTCAGCTCACACCTTTTCAGCCAGTCTTATTCCATTGGCTACTTGTCTGAGTCCTTCATCAACCACAATTTGACAATCCATTCTGCTGAGCTCTACTAGGAGCAGGTCTGAAATGGATAGACATTCAGATCTCAGGTTGACTGAGGCCTGGTTCAAACCCTGGTCTTAGGGCTGCTCTAACCTAGGTCCAGATGCAAATGGCAACTGAAAAAACATGAGTCAGGATAAGTGAAAGCCTGTCTTAAAACCAAAATAACTTCATGATTTTGTTCTGGAACCGCCCTCTTTGGTTCTCTTCTTATGCTTTATTTCTTTACCGAAAAGAAACAAAGCCTCTTTCTCTTCCCTAGTCAGGAGACTTTTATTTTAAAGGAAAATCAAAAACAATGTTGTCCCCTCCTTTCTCAAAGTTGTGGAGAGCAGGTATAAACTGATGAAACTAGAAATGCTCTGAATGAACTACAGCATTTGAAAAAAATGAAGGAATCTGACCCAATGCTAAAAAGTTCCATCTCCAGTTCAGCCTATTAAAAACTGAAGTGACTAATGCAACTGCAAAAGGCTGCAGGTGACAGGGAAGGTAAGTAGAAAATAGGTAAGGCTTTGACGTCCACTCACTGGAATCTTATTGACAGTTTAGTAATATTTACCTTTCTCTGCCCTTTAAAAAGCATTAGTTGTGAGCCTGGTGCTGATGACATATTGTTCAACAGAGGCCACTCCTAAGTAGCTGCACTTTCTGCTTCAATAAAAAGAATTCAATTTGAAAGCAAAAAGGTTGTTGGAAAATACAACTGTTCACCTGTCAATAAACTTCAGATGAAAGAACATCAGAGATACAATAAAAGCCACATAGCTATTGAAAGACAAAAACACTCCAGACACATCATAAAGGCCAATAACCATCTGGGTTTTCCAAGGAAACAAAAATGCTGAATATTAGAATGAAGTTCCTGTAGACAAAGTGCATGTCAGATCATGTTATCTTTATTCAGCACCAATTTTTCCTTGTGCATCCTCACCCACTTCCATTCCTCCATCAGTGTTTGCCAAGGAGATTTCTTAGGGTAAGTTTCCGATATCTCCTTGATTTGAAGTGTTCAAGGGGTTGGCGAGCCATAGCAGTCAGACAAAGGTGCTCTGAGGTAATGTGCTTCCCAGACCAGAAGCAGGTAGAATAATTCAGAGAATGCTGAGGTAACGGACTGTACCAAATAGCATTCCTTATGCCTGTTTTTTTCTTGACATAAGTATCATACAGTTTCCCCTCAGACCTCTACAGATAGTAGGTGTGCATTTCATTGGTATCCTGTCCTTGTTGCCAATGCAACTGGCCGAATTCCAGGATGGTGGGGTCTCTATGCTGAGTATTAGCCAGCACTGTGATCTTATTGCTCAGGTTTGTATACTATCTGGATCCTTCACTTGAAGGAAAAGACCTTCCAACCCCTCATCTTAATCCTAGCATTCAATATAGGAACAATCAGAATTTTTCCCTTAGTTTTCATGCAAAGCACTTAGGAAAAATTTCTAGGGAAATGGCCACAGCAGCAGAAAAACATTTGCATCAAATGACCTAGTTAGCAGAGTTATTGTTCTATAAAAGAACAATTCAGATATCTAAATATTCTTTTCATCAGTAAAAGTCAGTATCACACTAGTATAAGAGGGTTAATCTCAAATTGTATCCTGTTCTCCATCCATTCATACCATCACCATTGATGTGGCTGTATAATAGAAAAAATGAAATGATATCTAATCTACCAACAGAAGAGAAAAGAGACCATTTTGTTGTAAAATAGACTTTGGCCTTCACTCTTTTTGGTAAAGAATGGTGGCTTCTCTTTGAATGACCATAGTGAGACATAAGAAGTTGTGACAAATCCTTTTCATTATCATGTGAGATAATTTAGAAACGTACTCAGATTACATGGAATCTAATCAAAGATCAATTTATCCAGAATTTTTGGCAATATAGAAAATACAGATTTTCAAAATAAATCTTATTTGGATTAGGCTCAGGCGAGGATCTAAGAATCAGGCTGAAGGCCAAATCAGTGGGTAGGTTTGGACTGTATTTGAGAGTATGGAAATCTTGCAAGAGATACCAAAAAGATTTTGTCCCTAAATGGGAGAGATATAAGTAAACCAGCTGTTATCATGAGATTTCTATTCCCTTGAGTCAAACTAGCACTGGAAAATATAGATCCCTAGGTCACTATTGAAAATTATGTACATCTGATGGTCTCAATCCAATTTTCAATGGTGAGGAGTTCACAATGATGCCACCCTATTGGGCACCAATTGCTGCTTTTCTTAGCAGATTCATAAAAGAGACCATGGACTGAACTACTTTCTCACCCTTAAAGATGTTTTTTCAGAATGGGATTGAGGCACACTGACATACAGCTGCACTACAGCTTCTCATATTGCATCTGAGGATAAACAGAGGAGTTCGGGACAGGCAATTCTGTACCACCCCACAAACATGAAAGGCAAAATTGAGTGCCTAAAGACCGGTCCTCAATCTATAATTTGCACATTAAAATCAGCATCCTAAGTAGCAATTTTGGTGGGGTAACTTCAGGTATTCAACTTTGAATATTTTGGCCAAAATGATCTAACTTGTTTGTTTTTGTAATTTAATGACTTATCACATAGTACTCTTTGTATATTCTAATTAAAAACCAGAAAATCCTAATCGTTAACAGAGTCTCCTGGCAAAGTGATCATTCATGGTTGACACATTTATTTTTAGTGACGTTGCCAGATAAAAATGCCCACAGACATGGAAAAGTGAATCAATTGCCTTGTGTAAAATGTTCTTGGTCTTCATTGTATTGTAAAAATTCAGGTCAGTTGACAGTCCTATTTTGTTTAGCAAGAAACAAAAGAACTGAGGATGTATATATCACTAGGGTACATTTTGAAGGAATCATTAGTCTTTTCTATGTTAACTCTCTTTTCTGGTTTTACATGACATCAGGTATTTCTTGAGAATGGAAGACTGCTCCTTCAGGGTCATTGGACCTGCATATTTCAATATGAACATACTTAATCCCAGAATTCCTGTCTGGATGAAAAATATAGGCCATTAAGGTCAGAGTGCAAGCTCAAAGAGAACCCATGAGGAACATGCAGTAACAGGCCACAGCACTGAAAGCTAAATGAAGCATACTGTCCTTTCTGAGGTAAGTTGAGCCATCTCAAAATTACTTCCAAGTGTAAAGTCATTGAGCCAAAAAATATTTCTTTCAGCTCTTGCTGAGTTTTTCATATTTCTTTTCATATGCAGGCTTCTGTTTCCTCCCTCATGCTTTGGTATTAGTGCACATTAGAATATTAGGTCAAACGCCTTCAGTAATAACTGTGCTGTATAATCTTTCTGATTTTCATCTTTTTGCTCAGTTTTCTCCTGTAGTACGACAGACATAAATGGCAAAAGAGAGAAGACATACTCCATTCCTGATAGTTTTTAGAATCAATTTGATCCACTTATTCTAAACTATGGGCAGTGCACATTGGTTAGATCAATGTGTTTGTTCACAAAGAGTGGCATCTAATGGGTTAACTTAGTAGACAACATATCATTGTGATCATTTTGCTGGCAATTAGAATTGCACAGATGTATTATCTACCATAAATAGTCATGTTTTCATTACTTTTGGTAGAAGCAGATAGTGAGTATTTGCTGTTTGCTGTGGAAACCACTTGAAATACTATCTGCCAGCTAATCTAATTATAGTCCAAATGATAATCAGACTAGATGACCGGACTATTGGCTCACAGTCTTTCCCAAATTTAAACTTGCATACACACACACACACACACACACACCTTATGTTGTCTAATTTTAGCTTGCACTGTGCCCTTATCTCTTTAACTTCATTTTAGCCAGTCAGGTATTGAGAAACAGGAAACTATGTATCATGCCTTGTAAACTTTGCTATTATCCAAAATTATTATCTGCAAAATTTCTATGAAAAAGAAGCTAATTTTTTAAAATAAATATATGTTTCAATTTAAATGGAAACATCTACACATTTAAATATAGTTGTAGTGGCTACTACATTGTCATTACCTGCAACTTCCTGCAGGATAGGTTTGTAAAGCCTCCAGAATCTAGTGCAGATCCCTAGTTCAGTGTATTGTTTTAATTCCTGTTGAAAGGCCTGATCCCTACTGGTTTCAGTGCTATGGATATTGGATCCATCCATAACCTGGCAGAAATGGTTGCCAAGTTTTAGCTGACCTCACTGTATAGCAGGAATTTATTGCAAAAAAAAAAAAAAAACATTTGATGCATAAATGACAGTAATGCAAACAATTATAGCTCTGAAAATGAAAGTCTGTTAAAGGAATTGTGCATTGAAACAGATTGTTAGTTCACCTCAGTATGTAACATAAAATGACTGCAAAAGTAGGTCTATTGAATACATCTCCCCAAATCATTTTTTAATATTCTTATAGTTCATAAAATAATACTGCCTTCTTAAATACCTTTTAAAGGCATAATCAATGTAGAAGAATAATTTGGGTGAAAAATGTGGGCAACAGTTTATGAACTTGTATATGTTTCTAATTAAGCAATATGACCAAAGAGGGAAGGGCTTAACAGTTTGCAGAGGACACAGATTGGAGGAGTGGTAAATAATGAAGAAGACACGTCCCTGGTACAAAGTAAAGTCATACATCTAGGAACAAAGAATGTAGGCCATACTTACAGGATGGGGGACCCTATCTTTGTAAGCAGTGACTCTAAAAAGGATATGGGAATCCTGATGGATAATCAGCTAAACAGGAACTCCCAGAATGATGCTGTGGCCAAAAGGGCTAATGTGCTTCTTGAATATATAAACAGTGGAATATCAAGTAGGAGTAAGGAGGTTATATTACTTTTAGGGAGGTTTTTGGCACTGGTGCCAGGTATTTGGCAATATTGCATCCAGTTCTGGAGTCCACAGTTCAAGAAGGATGTTGCTAAGTAGGAGAAAATTCGGAGAAGAGTCATGAGAACAATTAAAAGACTGAAATATATGCTGTATCCCAAGACTCCAGGAGCTCAGTCTGTTGAGTTTAACAAAGAGAAGGGTAAGGGGTTATCAGTATAACTCTAAGTAGTTATATACTTTTAAGTACTATAATTACACTCAATAAGCATCCAAATGGAGAACAGAAAACATAGTAAGAGAGTCTTCAATTTAGGAGACAAATGTAAAACAAGACCCAATGTTTGGAAATTGAAGCTAGACAAAATTCAGAATAGGCACATATTTTTAGAAGTGAGGGAAATTATCCAATGGAACAATTTACCAAGAGTTGTGATGGATTCTCCATCACTGGCAATTTAAATCAAGACTGGGTATTTTTTTCTAAATGATATGCTATAATTCAAAGTGAAATTAATTCAGAGGAATCCTATGGCATCTGTATATATAGGCAATCAGACTAGCTGATCACAGTGGTCCACTTTGGACTTGTAAACTATGAATCTATGAATGGAAAACAGTTAGGATATGAACTAACTTCAGTCAGTGGGAATCTTTTCATTGATCTCAGTGTGTTTTGTATCAGGGCATAAATGAGCTCATGGAGATATCCATCTCGGAAGTCAATTATTGTGAGGATACAAAAACATAGATAAAGTAATTTCTTTTTAATGTGAGGATAAGTTAAATACTAAAGTGCACATTCCCGTGTATACCATTTTCTATTTATAATATGGATTTTTTAACCCTAGTAGAGATAGGCAGAGTAACCAGAAGGCAGGGCTTCAATTCTCAACATACCACTAGATTTATAACATTAAGACTAACTCTGTATGGCTCTGCTAATGGCCATTGTTAGTGTAAATGTATTCAGAACTAAAGGATATTTCTAGGGTGACTATAGATGTCTTAAACAAATCCAGTAATACAGAAACCTCTCCCCACCATATGGGGACAATAGGGGCTCTCTCTTCTATTCCAGTCCATATGCTGCAACAGAAGCTGGGTAGACTAACTTAGGGAATTCAATTCCATCCACCAAGTCCCACACAAAATTTTGTTCTTTGGGGTTTGGGGTGAATTTCAACCTTAGGATGAGTCACACTGAAGTCAACCAGAGTTTTGCTATTGACTTCAGTGGGGTCAGGATTTCACCCATTGTGCGTGTGAGGTGTATATATTATGTTTTTGCAGCTTGAAATGCTTGCCTTCATTTGCAACAGCTGCTGTCATGGCAAAAATGCTTTGTGGTTGCTTTCATAAGTGGGTAACAGATGACTAACAACTTTGAAGGGCACACAATATTTTCTGAAATTCATAGGATATTGACAGCTGCATTTCAACAGTGTATTTTACTAAGATGCTGTTTTTAATAAATAATAAAAGAGAAATCCCACAATAAATCCTTCCTCACAGTCCTCACTAGGCTCCAGAACACCATCAACAGAATCATTGTTTCTAGTTTGTGCATATGAAATAAAAAACAACCAACAAAACATAAACTTACCCAGTTTTCGCAAAACTTGCCCAGTATCTCAAAATGGATCTACTCATGATTTCTTCAGCTTTGGTGTAATTTACTCTTCTCTCTAGAGGTAATCCAAATACAAACTCAATCTCATAACCATGCATCACTCCCATCCACTCTGGCCAAGCAAGTTTTGAAGATTGATGTTCAAAGAAGTAGACGAATACATTGTTTCCTACTTGAGCAAAAAATTTTGTGAACTCCATTACAGGACATATGATATTGTAATCCCCAATAATGTCATCCATAGCATCACGATAAATGTCAGGGTTCTCCTCATCTTCCCAGTCTGTGTAGTGAAAAATGATTGATTCCACCCCAAGTTCACTTGCTTCTGGAAAGGACAGACTTAAACCTACTTGAAATTCTGTCTTATTGATCAAGCTATCATTATCTTTGCTGAAACCAGGTGCACCATACACTAGAAAAGCTGTCCCTTCATCTTTGTTAACTCCCACTAAGAGCTGTGTTTGTTTAAAGAGCCCATGTTGGATCAATGTTTGTGGCATTTCAGTGAGAAAATCACCATCAACTATGGGACAGAAATATGTTTTGAAAAGAGAGTTGTGTGTTAAAACAGAAACTTCGTTTTCAAGGATATCCTGGGGATCCTTTTGTTGAAGACAGAGAATTATGTCTGTCTCATTGTTACCCAAACAGCTGAGTAATTTAG
The DNA here is from genome assembly GCA_007922155.1 of Mesoclemmys tuberculata. Classification (NCBI taxonomy): domain Eukaryota; kingdom Metazoa; phylum Chordata; order Testudines; family Chelidae; genus Mesoclemmys; species Mesoclemmys tuberculata. The sequence continues at coordinate 16,930,157 of ML675649.1, read as the reverse complement.
CTAAAGTCAAAGTTCTCTTCCTTGCCTCAGAATGTGTTACTACAGCCCAGGGGGCATTAGCAGAGCCACTTTGCATGATGGCTCTTGTGAAAAGAGGATGACTTTTAGAAGAAAGGAGATGGTAGCTAACGGAAGCAGCCCCAGCACTCTCTCCAAATAAAGTCACACTTCTATTATTGCCACCAAAGACTGCTATATTCTCCTGGACCCACTGAAGTGCTAACCTTTGATCAAATAAACCTGCATTTCCTGGAGCTTCCTGGTTTCCCGGTAAAGCCAAGAATCCTAGTGCCCCTGTTCTGTAGTTCATTGAAACTACAATGACTCTTTCAACACGAGCCAGAAATTTGCCATCATAGACAGTTAAAGAGGATGTCCCTGACTGAAATCCACCTCCATAAATCCATACCATGACAGTTGCATTTTTGGGTTTTGGAGAAGGAACCCATACATTGAGGTATAAGCAGTCTTCACTAAGATTAGTGCTTGGATTCCACATCTCTGATCCAGGGAATCCAGGGAAAGTTTTATCTATATTCTGATAACAAGAGTTTGCATGTTTTGTGGCATCCCAAATCTCTGTCCACTTGTTGCGGGGCTCTGGTTTTTTGAATCGTAGTCTACCAATTGGTGGCTCTCCATAAGGAATTCCCAGAAAGGCTGTCACAGTTCCCCCAAGTACTGGCAAGTGAATCCCTCTTACTTTTCCTTTTTTAGTAGTAACTATGATGTCGTCTTCAGGTAGCACCTTTTTGACAAACATATACAGTAGAAGAAACCACATCAGAAATCTCATGTAGACATTTGTCCCATTGCTCCATGTCATCATTTCTGAAATAAAATAAAGATGAAGTTTAAGAGCATGCATTTTAACTTATCAGCAGAAGGGCCAAACATTGCTGAAAGCAGAAGTGATTTGTAAGGCCCCAAAGGTACTGAAACTGAGGTGGTTCTGCTGCAGAAAATATCTTCAGACTCAGAGCAGGTTTTAGCCATGGCTTGTCCTTGGCTGCAATTGCTGATAAATCATATTAAAGAACAACCCCACTTCACCCTATTCTGACACTGGTTTCCAGCAATAGGTAAGTTTCATAGTCTAGACAGTGCTTTTGGATCATAATCCTTCTCCCTCTACTCATGTGGGCATAGATGTCCTTAAGTACAGAAGGGATAGGCATGGAGATGAGCCACAGGGAGATTTTGTTGCCCCTAAGTCTCTCAGAGCAGTGTTTCACTAAAGCTCTGTCCACAGCAACATAGAAGGAGGGAAGAGGTTGAAGGCTAGGTAGGGGTGGGCCAAAGAGGGGAAAGGATATGGTTAGTGAGTCTGTGACTACGTGAACCATTAGCCATATGCCCGATGCAGTAGGGGCCTTGTGTGGCATCAGAGTTACAACTCACCAGAAGTGGCCATACTCCTACTAAGTGCTTTGCTAAGGAATATCATCTGTTTTCCTCCCGCACATACAATCAATCACTGAGCAAACACTATTTCATCAGGTATAGCACACAAAAATATGCCCTTCAGGCCTTTTCATAATATTTACTTTTGTTACTTGGTGCCCTGACCATTCATCATTGGAGGCTAATACATAAAAAGAACATCATGCAAAACAGAATGCTTGAGTAGAAGTTATTCTGTCGGTAATTACTTTTGTAATTCATGCTATCACGTAAATAGAAGGAAGTAGGAACAATGCGCACAGTCTTAAGGATATCAAGGAAGCTTCTAATAGAACTATCGGACAAAATTAGACCGAGGCACCAATTTCTTCACAAATAAACAGTCACGTTATTAACCCTGAAAAAGCAGCTCCTTTGTCATTTGAATTAGAATTTTTCGTGTTTGGAGATGTTCAGATTTCTATTTTTGTTTCTGTGATCTCTGTAAGAGGAACACATGACACTGTAGACACTGAACCATATATTTATGATAAAGAGCCCAAGTGGGTTGAAACACAATAGCAAAACATCAAAATAACTTCTATAAACCCCAGTATTTCCTGGGAATTGAAGGTTCTTTTCATAAGTTTGTACTTCAATTGATATGTGTTTCTGTAATACTCTATAACTTTAGTTCTTTTATGTGATCACAAACATAGTTATGCCGAAATCATGAATAAATAAATCTGTTTTATAGACATCGTTTTCCATGATAACATAACACTATTGTTATTGTTTACACTGTACATTCATTTGGGGCAAGGACTTTATTTTTTCTTTATTTGTGCAGTGCTTGGTACAATGGGACCCAGTCTTTGATTGGGGCCTATAGGTGCTAGAATAATAAGTATAATGGTAATTCTAGGAATTTAGACCCTGATTGATCCAGTACTTAGTCATGTGCTTAAGTTGAAGATGTGAGTAGTCCCACGGATCTCAGTCTTTTACAGGTGAATGTATTAATTATGTGATGGAAGCATTCTCTTCCTCTCAAAAGTCAAATGTCAAAAAAGAAGAAAACTCTCATTTGGCCCAATCCTAAACTATGTTCCAGTGAAAATATAGAACAAAGCTTCTCTTCTCTTTTCTTCTCCCTCCTTCCCTCCTCCAGTTGTACATAGTGTACTAGCACCGCCACTTTAAATACTCCATTCTTTGTTAATGAGCAGCACTTCTCTCCTTAAAAGGAGTGAGGTTAATTTCTGTGGAAAGTATAACTGTATGCCGAATCTAAGATCATTTAATTTGTTTGCTTTTTGTTGAAAAGCTGAGGAAGAGTAGAAAAAGTAGCAAGGTTTCTGGTTAAAGTGATTCCTAAATATGAGAGAGAATCAAAGTAACTCAGAGAGATAAATTATCACAGACAATATTTCACACTTTTGTTAAAAGTATGAGCAAATAAAAACGTATAGTACACAGATGAACTATTATATGTAAAAGCTTCTCAGTGCAATTGATAAAGATAAAAGACTAAAGAGCTTTATCTAGCAATAACCAAGCCTTAAAATTTACTTATCTAGAATCCTGCAAACACTCCCAGGTTAAAATGCAGCCTCAGGTCAACGGAATTACTCCAAGTGTTTGCAGAATCAGATATTTAGTGCACCAATCTGCAGTTCATAGGCAAAATGAAATCACTTATCTCTTTGTACATCAGTTTACCCACCCATTAAAAGGATACAGTTATAGCTCCCTATCATTGTGAAGCACTTTAAAGAGCTATAATGAAAAATGCTCCATAAGGGTTAAGGATTATGCAAGAGTCAAATCCTTGTTGCTTTAGTTTGAAGTTAAGTAAATTGCCTTACTCATGAATTAAGTGACCAGGAGATGGCATCAATATTGGGCTAAGAAACTAGCAGCATAGGAAGTCAGATGTTATCCAATATACAGTAAACTGATAAAGATAGTAATTTTTAAAATAATCCAATATATCACACTGAAAGCAGTATTTAATGTATTTAAAAGTCTTATCTGAAACTGTAAAACATTGAAATAATAAATGGTAATATTATAGGCATGAGAAAAATAAAAGTGAAATTGTAATAATAAATCACAAAAGTAAAAAATGTGAACATCAGGAATTTGGGGTTCATGTAGAATCTTTAGACTCCATACAGCTATGTTATTTAAAGTATATATATATATATATATATATATATATATAGGCTAATACAGCCAAAAGTAAAATTCAGCAAATATAAAAAACAGATCCTGAACTTTTGATCCACAATCCTAAATGTTTTAATTATTAATGTAATTAATAAAGAAAATGTAAGCAAAAAGTTCAACACAGTAAATTTTATGATTAGCTCTCCAATTAAATATCTGACCATTTTAATGAAAAATAACTAGGAAATAGGTCGGATTTTGGAAAAAGTAAAAAACTTCTACATGAATAAAAGCACAGTAGTTTCAAGTTATTTATCCTGCTAATAGTGACAAAACTAGCAATTGAAATAGAGGTAAACTACTGCACTTGGTGGTGAAATATTACATTGTGTAAGATTTTTAATGCTGCATTAAAATAAACTCAGCAGCATAAAACACACTGAGCTAAATTAATATGACTTGATTATTGCTACAAGAATAAAAGCGGTCAGAAGATAGTTTTAACCCACCAACCTTAACCAAGTAGAGATATGTCATTTACTATGTTTGCATATTTTAAAAAACTGCTTCTGTATTACCTTTACCAAATAAAAATTAAACAGAATATACTTTTGTGTTCTTATTCAGTGAGGGAATATAATTTATTTCAATGATTATTTTCTCTCCTTGCAAATCTTTAACAAACCAAGAGGCTATGTAATCTATCTTTACATAGAAAAGATTTTTGAATTAATAAATGGTTTATTGCTCAGTTCAATTTACTTAGTCCAGAATCCTTTGAATAATACCAGGGTCTGATACACATGCCTGCTTACTTATTCCATCAGTTCCATTTGCAGAGCAGAGTGAGTATCTCCTACAAAGCAACAGATGGGCAGAGCATAACATTTTAAAAGATCACAATCCTCATACAAATTGAGCTTAACTGTAATTTATATTGGCACAGAAACCATATAAATAGAGAATTACTTACCCCAGGTTCTGTTACGAAGAGTACAAAGTTTTTAAAAGAGTGCAGATCTTTGTATACTTCAGTGAAAATCAGTGTGCGGCTGCTACTTTAAGCCTGTAAATTGGACAGTACTGACATTATAATCAACTGTTTCTGTCACAAAGCTCGCGAGAGTTGGCAACAGCAACTTGATCTGTAAGCAGCCGTTCCTTAGTATCGGACATCTGTTCAAAGGGTAATGGTATAGTTGTAGAAATGCTTCAGAATTACACCAGTTTTGATGAAAGCAAGAATTAGGTTTTATTGGAGAGGGAAAATACAATTATCCTCAATACAAGGCTGCAACTTTATAAGAAATCAGGCTACAAAACACAACAGAAGTATAATTCTTGCTTTTTTTTGTTTTTCTTTATGGACAACTATTCCAACTTGTATTTTCCTCTTTTGTAAAGTTCAAGATTTCTATAACTTTCTGGCAAAATATTTAAAATATCTTAAGCTGTTCTTTCCAGAACAGGTCAATTGTCTATTTCCAGCTACAAATTGCTGAAGGAGAGCAAATGAGAGCATTTTATACAAATATACCAGGAAGTACATTAACTGAAATTGACTGTCTCAAAGAGTTAGACAGAAAATTGTCTACAAACCAATTTTCTATTGAAAAATGCAGTTTCATCAGAACCAAAACATTTAACAAAATTATGTTTATTTTGATAAAAATGAATTTAGACAAAATTGTTTTCATTCTGATTTGGAATGAAACCAAATTCTGAAACATTGGAATTTCCTGTGAAAAGAAAATTTTGAGTTTTGAATAGCTCTATTATCAAATGCCTGTTATACATTATTATATCATCTAATTCCAGTTTTAGTTTAAAAAAATGTATACTTGCATGTCCTTATTCTACAGATTATCACAGTTTCAACTGGAGAAATAAGACATTTCCAGAACTGGGAGGTATTTATGATGATGCCATGTGTCTTTTGCTTGCTTGTCACTTTCTTATTTATTATTCTTTACCTTATGAGTGGCACTCAGAAACTTCATCTGAGATCAGGAGTTTCGAGACTCTATTGTGCTAGGCACAGACACATAATATGAGACAGTCCCTATCTCAATCTAAATAAATAAGACAGACAAGATATGGGGAGAAGGAAGGATTATACATTAATTACCCCATTTTACATATGGGAAACTGAGGCATACAGAGATTATGGAATTTACCTAGGGTCACACAAAAAACTTATGGCAGAGCCCAAAATTAAATCCAGATCTCCTGAGTACCATTCAAGTGCCTTAACCACAATACCATCTTTTGACTCTGTTCCCACGCTACTATCTCAACCAACTTTTTCTGGCACTGCTCTGAAGGAAGACTTCAGACTTTTACATCAACTACTCAATTACTACAAAGACAGCCAACTTTACCTATCCCTTCATCCTAGACAGGACAGAACTTTGTTGCCTTTGAAAGCTCAAGGCAGTAAATTTCCTTAGGTATAATGATCAAACTAGAGTTCTGTTTTGATTAGAAAAAAAATAATATTTATTGGTAATGTATAGATCAGATAGAAAGCACAAATAAAACGTTAAAATATAAAGCTTAAACTCCTTAACATAGACCCAGAGTAAAATTCTAGAAGCTACCATGATAAATAAGATTTTTCATAGTGAGGAAACTCAAAGAAAGAACCATCACTTAACTTCTCCTAGAAAGTTTATGATGTATCCTTCATGTTCACATGACTGTTAGCCATGTCCTTGGAAAATGTCCTCGTCATAGTGTGCCATCAGTCTAAACCCAAACCTTAGTTATACATCTGGATCGTTAGTGTGAAAATGTCAAATATGCATATAATTTTGGATTAAAGCTTCTTGACATAAATTCTGAGCTCAATTACACAAGTACAAATCCCAGGTAATGCAATAGATTTACACTGGAGTAACAGAGAGCAGGTTCTAGTCTTTTGTTATCTGAACTTGCTGAAGTACAATTGCTTTCCAAAGATATGGATACAATTATGAGTTCTCTGAAATAAACTCATTTTTGAATCTACCCCAACATCTATGCACATTTCAAAGAAATTGTACATACAGAAAAATGAAGCCACATGATATCACACATTTGGCCCTTTAAATGGCATCAGTTGAGGAATGATGCATATCCTTGTGCCTAAAAGCTTGTAGTTAAATTCCCCTTTTAAAGAAGAGTCGCCTTCAGCTTATGTTTAGGACAAATAGCTGTATTCCTTCAACTGACACCTCTTCCCCTCGTGTGTGGCCTTCAGTCCTGCATCTTTTACTGTTTCCATCTGCCTTGGAGATTCTCTCAGGTAGATGGAAGAAACAAGAAGATAGATTTGTGTGTTACTTCACATCCAGCTGCTTTGTACTTGGTAGATCTGTGGCCCAGTAGGATAGGTCACCACCACTCCACAGGCATCTGTCCCCTGAACTTGCCCTATCACTGTCTCTGTCACAGAAAAACAGTAATGTTTTCACTTTACAAATAAAGTATACAAGTTAAGGTCAATCAAACACCTTTAATGTGCCCCTATGGGACCACCCTAAAAACAAGCATCAACTCTATCTAACACAGAGATTCATTAAACTCAAGCTCATAGACTCATAGACTCATAGACTCATAGACTCATAGACTCATAGACTCATAGACTCATAGACTCATAGGTCAGAAGGGACCAATATGATTATCTAGTCTGACCTCCCACACAAGGCAGGCCACAAAACCCTACCCATACACATTTATAACAACCCCGAACCCATGACTGAGTTATTGAAATCCTCAAAAATGAGATTTGAAGACCTCAAGCTGCAGGGAATCCACCAGCAAGCGACCCATGCCCCATGCTGCAGAGGAAGGCGAAAAACCTCCGTGGTCCCTGCCAATCCGCCCCGGAGGAAAATTCCTTCCCGACCCCAAATATGGCGATCAGCTAAACCCTGAGCATGTGGGCAAGACTCACCAGCCAGCACCCAAAAAAGATTTCTCTGCAGTAACTCAGTTCCCATCCCATCCAGCATTCCCACAGACCATTGAGCAGACTTATCTGCCGATAATCCAAAATCAATTGCTCAAATTAAACTATCCCATCATAACATCCCCTCCATATACTTATCAAGCTATTAAGGTTTATACAGTTACTGAGGTGAACCTGTGTAACTGATAGATCACATTGTCTCAGAGTATCTCTTAGATAGGAAGCACTGCATGTGTCATAGAGCAAGTCCTCCAGGAAGTGCAGAGATGTCACATCTACCAGAGACTCTAGATGCTGTTGTCTGTTTTTCTGTGAGGCACTGGATGCTGGGTAATAGAAATGATGAAGCAGCAAAGCTCAGGCTTCTGACAGTGAGCATTAGGAAGTTTTGTTACCTTATTTCTGTGCATATTTTCCTCACTATTATAGAATTTATTTTAAGACCAGTCCTGTCTGTTAGTAAATTACCTGAGGCACTATGAGGGCAGAGTTAAGGTTGTTTGAGTGATCTGACCTCTGTATCTAGATAGTCTCTAATGTAGATACCAAAATCCTCAGAGGAGCTACTTGCAATGTGCCAAAGACTTGGAGATCCTCAAAGGAAGGTACTACAGGAATGCAAAATATTATTATGTATTATTATTTCGTAACCAAATCCCCAGATCAGCAAGTTACCTAAGCATATGTATAAATTTTAGCATGTGAGTAACCTTAAATTATACATATATTAAATGTCTGGATGAATCCAGGAGTAGCCCAGCGCAGCCCATACCCTAGTGGAAGTTTTTACAAGTGATAGGCTTAATTATTTTTTAAAAGATGTGACTGAGATGATCATGCTATAATCAGATCACAAAAAGTGTTTCATTGACCAGACACTGCTCTGAATTTTGAGGTTACTCTCTTACTTCAGTACCCTCCTCTTTTCATCCCATCCCATCTCATCCCTGACTCAACCCTGCATTTTGACTGCTGGATACCATCCATAATCCCAGCAACAAAAGCCTAGATTTGATCTATAGAACAATGAGGTCATATTTTACAAGTCAGAGTCATAGCCACAGTCACCATCAATGGAAATACCACACACAGATTCCTTTGAGAGTGGAGGAGGGGAGGAAACATTTTATCTGTCTTTTATGCCTCCATGTCCAAGATATGCCCTTACTAATAGGGTTTAAATAGCACAACTTTAAGCAAAAATTGTTCCAGTTCAAACTTTTGCAGCTGTTTGGAAAATTATATGATATAGGTAACAGTGTGGACATCATTTACTTAAATTTTTCAAAATGCTTTTGATAAGCCCTTCAAAAGGACTCTTAAAATTGAACATACCGGTTAAACTCTTTAGCCTTTCTTTTGTTTCTTTGGCTATACTTTGCAGTGGCCAGTGATTGGACCAACCTGCAACGCTGTGATGATTTTGGTCATTCCTATTCCAAAGCTATTCCTTTAATGGAGGCAATTCCACTAGTGATGAAATTTAAGAGGGCAGCCAGCAGTGTGAATATAGATGGATTAACCAACACACCCAACAAAGTGACACTGACCACAGTTACTCACTCCGTTATAAATCTAGGATTCAACAACTACTGCTCAAAATGTTCTCTATAGAATTAGTTCTATAAATTGATTTCATTGAGGCTTGGTGAGGGTAGAGCAAATCTGTGATCAGAGACAGAACTGAGGCCTTATATTGGAGATGATGTGGTGTGTACTAGTGACCTTGACCATATGTGGCTGTCTCCACCATATAATTAAAATTTCCCCGAAACAAATACTATTCCGCTATTCAAATATTTTTTAATCTCGAATCAGCCTAACACCACGTCTGGCACTTTGAGAATGTGACAAAAATCTTAATACTGATCCTTCTTGCCCTCTGTACATTATTTACTGTTAGCTGTTAATCAGTTAGAGCTGCTAAATAGAAATTTCCCAATAATATCTCTGTTAATAAGTAGCTTAGAACATCACACGGAACCATATTATCCTTGGAGAGATTGGCTAATATTAGAAAAGGTACCTATGGTGAATATCTTGAAAATGTGCACTCACCTAATAAGTATATGGAAGTTCCTAAACTTTATATAAACGAATGTATTGTTATTTTTCTCTTTATTGGTACAATTATAGGGTGTTATAATTTTCTTCCTATTACTCTAATTATAGGTTGCTATCATTTTCTGTTTATTAGTACAATCATAGGCTCTATTTTACAAAAATCCCAGGGAAATTAAATAAATACTATTGCTAATTGTAGGATATATTTATTTTTTATTCATTTTGTTTGTGTATTTATTCTTAGTTCCCTATGGTATCATTCAATAATCTAACGTTTTCTGTCTTATAGGGGGATCTGTTTCAATAAACAGAATTTAAAAAAAAGATTCATATATACACAAAATGGCTTGCAAAACATTCGTACATTTCCAGTCTTTGGTTTATAAGAAAACAGGCAAAATTAAGTGTCAGCATATAGTTGAAATGTTATGTTAATGTGTTGGGGCTAATTAAATTATGGTCTAGGTTTCAGCATGTTCTACAGGAGATTCAGTCTTTGCGTAAGTGTTATATTTGTGCTGTTTTCCACTTTTATTGGTTAGTTTTTTATCTAAATGGGTAATATATTTGTGTCTACCAGGTAGCAACAACTCTGCTGGGTAATTTTCCAAGCTGTCCTGACTCGGCACAAAAGTATTTCCAGATGTTTGTTCAAAGACTGCTTGTGAATATAAGTGACACATCCCAAATTATTTCAATCAATTTTCTGACAATTTATAAATACTACAAACAAACAGACTATTGAAAAAACTCTCTGGCCAGTGATAAGATCCTGACAGAGATACAGACAAGTGGGTATGTTTAGATCTAGTAGGCTGAGAGCAAAGAACTCTTTAGACATAATTCTGGTTCTCGCTATGTGGTTTTAGCCAATTTTCCAACTAACCTCTCCATGTCTCAGTTTCCCTACCAGTAAATGAGATAACAATTTTTTAGTGACCTATGTCATAGGGCTGTTGTAAGATTGAAGTAGTTATTTTTTGTACACTTTGAAATATAAAGCACTGTGTAAATAAGTCACCTCTATCTACCTGAAAATCAGTTTAAGACAATCTTTTATCCATATTCTGAGTTACATCTCACACTGGCACAGTGGAGAAAGAGCAGTGTTCAGATCTGGTTGGAAAGAGATGTGCAGCTGGATGATCTCAGAATTAAACAACATTGCATTTTATAGAATCGTACCATCTCTCCCAAAGATCTAACACTGGCTTTTAATAGGAGGGGTGATAAGAGTAAATTGTATTAAAATAATCAAAATGTAAATGCTTGCAGGGCCTAAAAAGAGTAGAATCATGATCCTCTGGGATCTCTCCTAAAGGAATATGTGAAACCAGTTCCATAACTTCATCCACTCCTGTAAGGTCCAGTGGACAGGGCAGCAGCACCGTGTGATGATGCTAAAAACTACTGATAGCGTTAGTTCAGATGTTTGTCCTTCGTCATGAAGTCTACTATCAGTAAAACTGATGCCATTTTACTGGTATTTCTAACTCAGACGCTTCAACTAGAAAAGGTCTAAGACATTAGCAGAACTAAGATGCTGTTGTAGATAGCTGGTCACTATCTCCTCAGAAACCTTGCTCAAGAGATAGGAGACAGCAACGAAATTAGATTGTTAGCATCAAGTGCAGATTTCTTCAACACTGGTTGCACTAGGACAAAACTAAAAAATGTTCTTGAATCCATAGTCTCTTTTTCTTTAGTTCCTATCATTCAAACCTGATCCAGCCCTTCCCTCCAACCAATTTTTGTAAACTGATTTCATTTTGTAAAAACGAGCTTACTCGGTGCTGATTTGTTCTTTGTCCAGTTTCTACTAATAGGGAAAAATTACATTAATGTTTTGAGCCACTGACATCAGACAATTATGTAGTCAAAAGCCTATCAGACCTCTGATGATAGAAGCTGCTATCGTGTAATCATAAAAAGCAATTTCACAGTATGAGTGCCTTTCGTAACAGAAGGCAGCGTCATTCTGTGAATGTGCAAGTGGTGTGTGATCATGAACATCTCATTATAAACAGCTGTGCAAATTTCCCAGAAACATGCCATCATTCCTATATATTAGGTAATTTATCACAGTGCCATCTGTTTGAAAGAACAGAGATGTCAGAGCAGGCTGTTTATTGGTAAAGTACAGTAAACTCCTTCAGGTTATATTAAGTACATATATTAAGTTAAACATTAAACATTACAATAAAATGGATGTTAAAGTAATACTACGAGGAGGATACAAATTGCTAGCCTGTGATACCCAGAAAGTCAGACTAAATGATCTGGTGGTCCCTATTGGCCTTCAACTCTGACTATAACCCTACAAAGAGTATTTTGTCTGACAAAGACCTTAAACCATCCTAAATATTCCAACATATTTTACATGGGGATGAAGGAATTTATTCAGTCACTTTAATTAATTTCTTAAACATATAACTTGCTATGATCATTTTCCCTATATGGCTTTCTGACATATTAACTCACTCCACGAATGGTATACAGACAATTTTCTTTTCTTCCTCTCACCTTAACACGTGCCGAGGAAATCTTACAAGCCTGTAATAACATTGCTATGAACATGTTTTCCCCCTCCTGTTTGCATTTTTCTGTCAGTGAACTCTAACTGTGATGGGATGTTTGATGGGGTGGTTTCTGAGTTACTACAGAGAATTCTTGGGTGTCTGGCTAGTGAGTCTTGCCCACATGCTCAGGGTTTAACTGATCACCATAGTTGGGGTCGGGAAGAAATTTTCCCCCACGGCAGATTGGCAGAGGCCCTAGGGTTTTTTGCCTTCCTATGTAGCATGTGGCAAAGGTCGCTTGCTGATGGATTCTCTGTATCTATGAAGTCTTTAAACCATGATTTGAGGACTTCAATAACTTAGTCATAGCCTAGGGGTCTATTACAGGAGTAGGTGAGTGAGGTTCTGTGGCCTGTGTTGTCCAGAAGGTCAGGCTAGATGATCATATTGGGCCCTTCTGACCTTAAAATCTATGAGTATATAAGACTTTGCACATGGATATGCTTGTAACCCTCAAACATGCTGCCCCAACTGACTAGCATGGCAGCCAGAGACAGACAGACAGTTGCTTTGCCCATTTGTTGCCCACTTTGCACTTTCAGCAGCTCAAATCTTGCCTATCCTGTATGGACTCGGCTTTTGAAAATGTGAGGGTAAGAATATTCCCCAGTGCCAGTGCAGGCACAAACAGGAATGGGTAAGGCATTCATGACAATAAGAATATTAGAGTTCTTCTAATTTTCATGTGCATACATAAAGCTATCACCAGCTGATGAAAGCTCCCTCAGATTTTGACATACACCACAGAGGAGTGCAAATGTACTCTGGGTTCATACTCTGACTTGAGAAACTTGTACTTGCAGACTGTCCTCCACAATGAAAAAATATTTAACAGTGGTTAGCACTCAGCCATGTAAACCAGCAATTGCATTTTTTCACTCCAAATCCCAGCAAGGAACAAATCTGGGGAGCAGAGGAGTAGAAACTTTCACACTTTTTAGCTTTTAGTTGCAGGCAGGGACATGACGCCACAGGATGTATAAGTACTTCCTATTTACTGACCCAAAACACCATGGGCCCATATCTGCTAGAACCCTCACCTAACGACTGTGAGAAGGGACCTTAATAAAAATTGCCTGGTGGCGGACCTGTGGTGACCTTGCTGGAAAGGTGTTGAAGGATGCAGTGCAGTCCCCAAACATACTGCCAGAGCAGATACTTGACAAGAGTAACAGCATGAAAGTGGCAGGGGGAATAGTAAACTCCTAGAGTAGAGACAGGACCCTGCATTCAACACCATCTCATATAACTTGAAACTTGATTTTTACTAACAGAAAAATACCCTCTATCTAAAAGCTCAACCATTGCATAGCTATAATTTCTGCTTGTGATTATTGTTTATATTGTGGTAGCACTTTGGAGCCCCAGTCATGAACAAGTACCCCATTGTGCTAGGTGCTGTACAAACACAAAATAAAAAGATGGTCCTTGCCTCAAAGAGTTTACAATCCAAGTATAAGACAAAAGGCAGAGACAGACAGGGAAGATCAAGGAAACAATGAGACAATATTGTTCAGCATGATCAGCAATGGTCTCAGCATACCAGCTGCCTAACCATTCTGAAGCTTTATGTAGGCATTCTGGTAAAGGAGGAATTAGGTGGACAAAAAGGTGGCTTTGTGGAAGTTTATGGTGAATACAGCTGAGCAAAATTTTTCAGCTGAAACTTTTTTTGAGAGAAAAATGATTATTTGGTATGTAGCAGAGCGACAGTGAGCCTGCCCTGCTTCCACTTCTTCTGTGCTCACTAAGTCACTCAGAGACCCTGGGGTTCAGTAACCATTGGTGCCATTTTATTTACAAGTTGTGCTCCCACCACCTTTCCCCATACACCTTTTTATCATCTACACCCAGAAGAGAAGAGCTATCGCTCTGCTTCCACTCCCTGGCTCCCCCCTTCCTGGCTTCCTTCCTCTCAACCCTTTATGCAGCCCCACACTAATTGGACTGGTGGCTGTCTCTGGTTCTCTAATTAGGTGCTGGTTTTCTCCAGCCAGCTCCTATTTACCTCCCTAAATGGGAGCTAGTGTGACAGAAGGCTGACTTAGCAGTTCTTGCTCACAACTCTGTCCCAGGCAACACTGAAAACATTTCATGTCTCTGTGTTGATTTTGCCATATTTCTTGTGTTAAAAAACAATCCAAATAGTCAAAATGTTTCTTTTAAACATTTTCAAAGTGTGTTGAAATAAAGTGTGCTGAAATAAATCATGGCTTGGGTCACCTCAGCTCTTCTACTTTAGATCTTTGACATTATATTGAGTACCAAGCCAGTAAGATAGTTAACACTATATATTGTGTCAATAATTACTGTGGAGCTCTTAACAAGTAGAGCTTTGAAGCAGTCCTGATGCACTGTGCCAATGCATGCTATAGAATCATTACCATGTCTATCTTTGACGGAATTCCTCTAAGAGCTTCTTCACAGGACAGCCATTACAATATATCACGTCAATGCCTACTATAGAGCTACTAACTAGCAGACCTTTAATGCAATACACCATATCATGACAATGCATGCTGTTAGGCTACCCTTAATCATTGGATCCCTGATATTGATATATCAACCCTAATGGCTCTGAAGCAGCCATTAAGAAATATAGTGTCAAAGTGCTATAACCACATTTGCAACAGTATATTATGAAGCCATTAGGTGAATATTCAAAAACTCATTAAATCAAAGGGAAATTGTGTATTGTCATAAGTGAGGCACCATAACATTCAGTGAATGCTAAATATGTAATGGACGCTTGTTACTTTCCTTGCAGAGGACTTTACTAATGTTAATAACTTGATATTACCAGCCTTCCAAAAATATAACAAGAAGAAGATTCCAGTTCACATTCCTGGCAAACTGCTTTCATCCTTTTTAATTTAGGAATTAAACTTCATCATTAGAGTTACAGAGACATAATCGAGCTAAAAGGTTGTTTATTTTGTTCTTCTTTAACTATAAAGTGGCCGAAATAATATGATTCAAAACTTAGACTCATAGACTCATAGACTCATTGGTCAGAAGGGACCAATATGATCATCGAGTCTGACCTCCTGCACAAGGCAGGCCACAAAACCCTACCCATACACATTTATAACAACCCCGAACCCATGACTGAGTTATTGAAATCCTCAAAAGTGAGATTTGAAGACCTCAAACTGCAGGGAATCCATCAGCAAGCGACCCATGCCCCACGCTGCGGAGGAAGGCGAAAAACCTCCGGGGCCTCTGCCAATCCGCCCCGGAGGAAAATTCCTTCCCGACCCCAAATATGGCGATCAGCTAAACCCCGAGCATGCGGGCAAGACTCACCAGCCAACACGCAAAAAGGAATTCCCTGCAGTAACTCAGTTCCCATCCCATCAACATTCCCACAGACCATTGAGCAGACTTATCCGCCGATAATCCAAATCAATTGCTCAAATTAAACTATCCCATCATAACATCCCCTCCATATACTTATCAAGCTTAGTCTTAAAGCCAGATAAGTCATTTGCCCCCACTACTTCCCTCGGAAGGCTGTTCCAGAACTTCACTCCCCTAATGGTTAGAAACCTTCGTCTAATTTCAAGTCTAAATTTCCTAATATCCAATTTGTACCCATTCGTCCTCGTACCTATATTAGTACTAAACTTAAACAATTCCTCTCCCTCCCTAACGTTAATCCCCCTGATATATTTATATAGAGCAAGCATATCCCCCCGGAGCCTTCTTTTGGCCAGGCTAAACAAGCCAAGTTCTTTGAGTCTCCTTTCATAAGGCAGATTTTCCATTCCTCGAATCATCCTAGTAGCCCGTCTCTGAACCTGTTCCAGTTTGAATTCATCCTTCTTAAACATGGGACACCAGAACTGCACACAATATTCCAGGTGGGGTCTCACCAGCGCCGTATATAACGGCACTAACACCTCCTTCTCCCTAATGGAAATACCTCGTCTGATGCAACCTAAAACCGCATTTGCTTTTTTAACAGCCGTATCACATTGGCGGCTCATAGTCATCCTGCTATCAACCAATACCCCAAACTTGCAACAACATCAACTAAATGTGGCTGAAAACACAAGACAAGAAGTTGAATTTGTATGATAGAATTGTTATTCCTGTGAAAAAAATAGTACATTCCTTTGACTGAATGGTAGATGCTGACACAGTCCTAACTACTGTGGCATGACTGGCACCTTTATAATAATACCGTACCTGTAAATGTTTACTGAATTTAGCTAGCAAAGGAGGATAGGTTCCTCTAATTAGAACATAAAAACTGGTTTCACTCTTATTCACTGAGTGGGTGTTTGATGCTGAAAGTCAATTATCAATGTTTGCCCAGATTGACAGATGTCCCCAAATGGTATGTCAATTTTTTGCGGCTTAATTCATTTTGCATAATGTAACAATACCAAGTGGTGTCAGGAAGTAGGAGGGGGAGCAGAGTTGAGGAATCATCATGTCAAATTATGATGTTGTCCGTACTCCTTCAGACACTGGCATAAAGTTACAGTAACAAATGTTGATTGACTCATCAGGTGTAACCTGACAGACTTTTAAACTGCCAAACTAATAATTAACATTGTCACTTACAGTGTGATAGAGAGAAAAACCTCAAAGCTATTTGGTATTATCTAGAATGATAGATAATAAGTAATATGTGTTAGAAAGAAAACATATCAAGTGTTATCTTGGTAAACCTAAAGTCAATGTACACATCAGTAATTCTCATTTAGTCAGCTGATGCCAAGATATCTTTTTCATGTTACTGACAAATGGTAACAGATTGGAGGTATGGGAAAGTGCTGTAGACATCACATTTGATTTCACATATATTTACTTGCAAAAATTGCTCTTCCTTGAATTGTTCATGATATTTGTGCAAAGGACACAAATTTGCACATTTCTGGCATTTCTTCTAAGTTTTAGAATTGAGTATGATGAACCTTACATGCCCTTGGCTAAATTTTGGAGAAAGATTGAATTACAATATGGCAAAATTTTACCAATTTTAGGACATTTAGGAAGATTTTGCCTCTCATCTCTGTCCCTGGGGTCAGGAGGGAAGAAATAAATATCTCAACAATACTATCAAGGAGAAAATAAAAGTAAAATCTGCCATATTCTTTTGCAGTTTCTCAAAAATGTGCTTTTTCCTAGCTTCATTGCTGGTGAGAATATTTTGCACCGCTTCTGCATTAACATGTTTTCCCTGTAATTCCCCAAATTAGGAGACCAACTCTATTCAAGAAGGGAACTTAAGCTCAGGCTTACATTTAAGTGCATATTTAAGACTCGCTGAAGTCAATGGGATTTAAGCACATGTTTAATAAATGTTTTGCTGACTATGGAAGGATTTACACACATGATTAAGTGCTTTCCTGAATTAGGGCCATGGAGTCTGAACCTGCATGCATTGAAGTCAATAGCAAAGATCCCATTGACTTGAGCACTAAAGAGTCATGGGTTAAGTGCACAGAAAGACTAAGCAGTGAGAAATAAATTATACTATTTATTTATAGTGACCTTCCTATATGATTTATACAACATAACTAACTGTTACTTTTCAGCTGTAGGAACTATCCATGTGACATATGTTAAGTGTGTGTAGAGTTTCGCTCATAGTCTATTAGTAATAACCATCTCTTAAGAATCTTTTCTCCCAATCCAGCTCACGTTGAAATTAATGGTAGTATGCCTACTGACTTCAGTTGGGGGTAGATTGGACTCCCTGTGTTTTGGATGTGAACCAGGGATCCTACTGGTTTACTCCTGGGAGTAGTGCCATCAGTGTATTGGGACTACTGATTTAGTGGGACTACTTAAACGAGCCAGGTGAGCAGTGTTTCCACCACTGTATATTACTAAATATTGTATTGGAAATCAACTATGGTTGGCAGGAATTTCATTCAACTACCACATCACTTGCCCAGCTGCATTCATAAGATATGATAGCCCATTCTTCAGTACAAAGCAAAACAGAACATATAATTAATTGTATTTGAAATTCCTGTTCGAGCACTTTTCTACCTGTAGCATTTCACTGCCACATCACAAGATATACTCTAAGCAATGTCACATGCCCTGAAGAAATAGAAGAAAGAGAATAACTATTTTTTGTGTTTGCATATTCAGGCTATGCAAATGTATTATATTTTGCTCAGCTTTATCATAATAGAAAAGGCAAGCAAGATAAACTTTTCTTTCCCAAACTCTTCACACATGTTCTTATTTTGCATAGTGCAGTCTGTAACTCATTGCAAGCTTTTCTTTTTCAGCTAGCTGCCTTGGGCTATTATTTTGGAACAAAGCTTAACTCCAAACGTATCCAGCATAAAATCTCATGAAATAGTTGGCCACAGCTATGCCTACAGGTTGTGGAATGACAGACATTAGAATGCAAAAGTCCTATTCATCTATCTCTTTGCAGGGATCCCTGCAGTCCACTCCAGTTTGTATGACTGCATTTAATCTCCCAGCATTTGTTCCTTTTTCTTTAGCAAGCAAACCTGAGCTAAACTTGTATCCTGCAAAATGAGTTAATAAAACAAAACCAACCAAACAATTTCAATCTTGTGCAGGCAATGAGATGGATTGTGTGGCATTCGATAGTCCTTTATTTTCCTATGTGGAAATCTGGATTGATGTACCATAACTATATACCACCAGGTTGTGCTGTTGCCCTTATGCAGTGCACACCACAGTGGAACCGTGCTACTATGATCAGCCTATGGACATTATTCCTCTGGGAGGAGCCTCAAATCTTGAAAACCAGAAAAAGAAGAAGAGTTTCAGACTCATTTTCTTCCTGGTTTTACTGCTCAGTTTTTTTCTCAGGAATCTTTGGCTTATTTTGTAAACCACTGGGAGTGTTTTCAGGCCAGGAAATTCAGGTACAAAATAAATAACCCATCTGCATGGGCTTGTGACGCAAACACTGCAAAGCTGAGCTGTAGATTGATGTAACATTTAGTGCAGTTTCCAGCAAACCATCCATTAAGTTCATTGCTGAAGCTGACCTCTATTACTGCATTTTGCCTTACATTTTTTTTTCCTTTTTGAAATGGCTCTTTTGCAATTTTTTTAAGCCTTCTACTACAAGCAAAATCGGAAGCACACTGAGGCCTGTGTATAAACATGACCTCAAAAATGTAGATTAGGAGGAATAAACAAACCAACCCCAAACCTTCATTTTAAGGCTGACAGTGAAGGAGCCCCTTTGTTATAACACTTTGGAGCACTGCTGCTTGCTGCACACCACTCTTTTGCCCCTGTGAGTTTCTAACATACTTTACCAGCCTACTATTTTTTTCAGAGTAGTTCTTTAGTGTTGTCCCTTTTTCACTTTCCTGACATTCCCCATGCGATTTCTCTACTAGTTAGTCTTTTTAAGTGTATCTGATTCTCCCAGTTTCTTGTGGCAATTTCTTCAGACTCTCTGGCTGATTCCCTGCTGTATGGTTTCTAGGATGAAAGAAACATCAGAAGTAACCAGGGGAACCTGCTGGAGGACCAATCACTTCAAGATCTGGTCTGATGGTAATTGGATGTTGCACATTCTCAAATTTTTCACTATCCAATATGTTCCTCAGTATGTCTGGCTAGCAAGAAGTCTGAGAATGGAGGAATAGTGACATGTTTAGTGAGCATATATCCCACAGAACTTTTGGAATCTCCCTTTACGTTGTTCTGCAAATTACTCAAGGTCTGACACCTGGAACAGTCAGATGTGAGCAACTCAGCATCTACACTGACACTGCATCAACCTATCTACGTTGACCTAAGCGCTATACCTCTCGTGGAGCTGGAGTTATTAAATTGGAGTAGTGGGTGACTTACATCAGGAGGAAGAACATTGTAGTGTAGATGCTTATATAGTTAGGTCAATGTAAGCTGCTTTACTGTGATCTAACTCTGTAGAGTAGACCAGGCCACAGTTTCACAAGGTAAAATATTATCAGAAATGTGATGGAGCAAGGGAGATTATGGTCATGGACGCAGGATTGAGCCCTGTTATTTTGCATCGGAATACTGAACCATTAGAGAATACCAATGTTTGAGAGTTCAGTGTTTTCCAGAAGAGGCAGACTATTCCCCCCCATGAAAGTGGTCCTGGTCCACAGGAGGATACTCTGATGAAACCATCCTTTTGTCTTTAATGGTACTAATTTAGAATATATTGATACCAGGAAGACAAGGATTTGGTGGCATACCTTGAGCATTGGAAATGGATAATGTTGAAAAACAATTCTTTGTTAACTGGCCTCTAAATCTAGATAAAATAGCCCTCTGTTGCCCTAAGGAGGTCAGTTTGGTAGGCTGCAACTCTCCCCTGCCTAGTAAACATTTGGCTCATGTTTGTTATCTTCCACCTTTTCTCTTTCCTTTTGGTGTACCTTCCCAGATACTATGATACCTTTTACAATCTAATTACTGTTGACAGCAGGTAAGATAACAGACATCCCATTCAGTTCCATCTACCTTCACTTGCAGTAATAGAGGAAAGAAGATAGAACACAGTTTGCAGACCTGATAGGACATTCACTCCCAAAATGAAGCTGCAAGGGCACCAGTATGGGAGAAAGTAATTTGGCTACTGTTGCCAAAAGAAAAAGAACAAGGAGTATGCTTTCTTCCACTCCTAAGACGCTGAGACCCAGATATGTGTGTGTGTCTTACTGCCATTGTAGCTGGTGTGCGCTAGGGTTGACACTAGGACAGATGGTGAAAGTTAACATTAAACTCAGTAGAGCTAGACCTATTTACACCAACTGAGAATCTGGCCACTTAGAAAGGAGTGTCTGATGGTAATTAGATGTTGCAAGTTTTCAAATGTTTTACCTGTACAGCAATTTTTAGTTTATAGAAGCCATATGTGAAGAGTTTCTAAGTGTGAACATAGGAATTATAAACGATGAAAGTTTAATTTTGTCTAGCTGAGAAAATTATTGAAGAGAGAGTTATAGCTCAATATGATGGGAATAAGACAGTACAGTTTCTGTAAAGGAAAAAACCACTTTCTTTTCTAACCTGTTCAAATTATATAAAAGAGTTAACACAATAGTGTATAAAGGAGACGTGGATCAGATAATTTATTTAGACTTGTAAAAGACTTGTGATAAAGTCCCTCACAAGAGACTACTCTATTATGGAAATTCCATAACCACAGGGTAAAAGGTAAATTTCTGCCATGAATTAAAAACTGGTTAAGAGATAGGTGAAACAAAGGATAATTAATTAAAAATAGCTAATACTTAGCATGCAAAGAGGTTAATAGTGGAGTGGGCTAAGATGCAAAACTGGGACCGATCTTTGTCACGTTAAAGCATGGTCATGGTAAAAAAGTAGCACTGACTTACTCAACAGATCTTCTGTATTACTGTAGTCCAAGTCATGTCTGCTTACTTTAGGTACACTGTTTTTTTTCTACCTTGATTCATGATGGCACCAGGGAGGCTGAGACAATTTTGGGAGAGTGAGCTCCATCTTTCACTGGCTTCCACATCATCACGAGAATTGTTCCAAGTGTAGACTCTTTATTACTCCTGATGACCCACAAGTCAGAACAAAGACAGCTTTTCTCTCAAGACTCTCAAATGAGTTTGCAGAACTACAAGTTGGATAAATCGTATTTTTTTCTTGTAAACCAGAAAAAAATATGCTATCAGAACCTCAGCTGGTGTAAATCATCCCCATTAAATCCAGCTGAATTATATTATGTGATACCAACCCTTTATCATAGTTTCAGGGTAACTGCAACTGTATTCCCCCTCGGTGTTCCCATGAAAGGCACCAACATAGGGTTTCCAGCTCCCACATGTCATCTTTCTTGGGTGAAGACTGACAACCTCCTCCATCCTGACTAGGGGTTTTATAGCTGCACATCTCCCTACCTTACACTGTGATATCTCTAGCTGGCCCATCTTTCTAAAGGCCAGTGCCTGTGATTTGTTTTCTCTTTAATGGCTATGAACAATGTATTCCCAGCAGTTATGAGTTACCACACAGCTCTTTCTAAGCAAGTCCATTTATTCTTAATGTAAAAACATTACAGAGAGAACATACAAAACAATAAAACTTCCTATATGCATGCCATAAACTTACCAGAGATCACCTTTCAGTCTCATGGGGCCCTACTAGGCCAAAGGCCATTTGCTGAATCAGAAAGAAGGCCCTGAGTCAGTTTAAACCCAGCCTTTGTATATCAAAAGCCCTTTCTCTGTCTGTTGGGGAAACTCAGTTTGAGCCAGTCTATGCAAGCCTCTCTGAGACAGGGTGTGAGTGGGTATGTGTGGTACTTTTCTGGAGGTGTTTACAAACTTAGTGATTCTCCTTCATCAACCCCACCATTTCTGGTTCCTGGAGGAGTTGTGGTAAACTTTCCCCCTACATACAACCCTGCCTACAGTGATGCATACACTTAATACAAAATGGTCCTAATGGGACTGTAATATTTGTCACACTCCTGTGCAGAAGGGATCATTTAAATGTCATGTGCACCCCATGTTAAAGGCATAAGTGGGGAACATGACTGTTTGCTGACTTTCTGCACAAGTGTAAATTTTACCCAGCTCAGAAAGATTCAGTAAAACTAGGGACTGAAGAAATTATGGCAGATAAAACTTGATACAGACACAAATGGATTCACAATTAGCTGTTACCTCTCAGGACAAAGATATAAACTACACTATACACAACTTAATGAAGAAGCCTGCTGAATCTGCAAAGGCAGTCTAAAAAAGCGGATAATTTGTTACAACAGGCTGTGTAAATAAGCATTATATGAAAAAAAGGTTATTATTTTATAAGTCATTATTACATCCTCTTCACTTTGAAAAATGCATTCATAGTTTTGGTTGCCTTAAAACAAAATTGACACATCAAATATGGAAAATGTCCATGAAAAGTTCAACAACAAATTTTTGGGGCGTGTGGTCTTCCAGACACTTGGAGATTAAAAAAAAATAAAACTATATTTTGGGCTAGATTCTGCCACTTTTACTCCTAGTGAATAGTACCTTTCACCAGAAGTAGTCCTAACATTGGCCAGATTTGTAGCAGATATAAAATGGCACAGCTCCATTGACTTCAATGGAACTATGGTGTTGTACACCAACTGAATATCTGGCCCAATTATTATTTGCTCTGACAAGGTAAGTAAGAAAAAAATTAAAAGGACAGCTAACTCCCATGTTTCATGGAGTAAGCTGATCACCAGTTGGGGTCAGGCAGAAATTTGTCCCTATGGTATATTACATTATTAGGTGAACTGGCAAGATGGAGACTGTATTGCATCTTTATTTTGCACTGCCAATTGGTGTAGGTCTGAAATCAGGTTAGGCAGGCCTTTGTTCAATTCTGTTATGCCAAACCATATTTTATACGTGGATTTACTATATTGCAATTTGCTTTATGAAGAACACTATCTAGTGCAGGCCACATGAAATCTCTCACTTTTCTAAAAATAGAACTGGAAGACTTCCCAGATGATACCTGGTGCTTGCCCTTTAAGAATAATGTAAAAATGAAGTCAGTAATTGGATTTTTTCCCAAGGTTTTGTGTAGCAAATGCAAAGCATTTTTTTCTGTTACACACAACATAATAGTAGCACTGATGAGTCAGACATGACGTTTGCTGTAGAACAATTGACACATAGGTTGACTTCAGCATAGACTGGAACGCAGAGTGGTTCATTGGTTTCAAGGAGAGAAAAAAAGCTATGAAACAAAACAAAAAATATT
Source organism: Mesoclemmys tuberculata (assembly GCA_007922155.1). Taxonomy (NCBI): domain Eukaryota; kingdom Metazoa; phylum Chordata; order Testudines; family Chelidae; genus Mesoclemmys; species Mesoclemmys tuberculata. The sequence goes on along the minus strand of ML675649.1, from coordinate 16,906,286 downwards.
TACCAAAGTATTTAGTAAATGTTAGGGTTTTTTGGTTTGTTTTTTTTTTGCTGTTTTCCGTTTATTTATATGCCTTTACTCCCACACAGTGATTTAGGCAAGACTGAGAAGATCAGTCTATTTTCTCAGACTGATGCTATCCAGCCCACTGTTTAAGGGCCTGATATTGCAGAACGACTCATTTCAGTTGAATTAGTGCTATGCAAGTTTTAGTACAATGAGTAGCATGTGGTTTTAAACAGTTATTATGTTAAATTGTACTACAAGGCAAACCGTTTATCTGCTAAGAACTGTGTGATAATGTAGAAAATAGTGGTCTGTTTTCGAAATCTGGCCAATATTTTTCACATAAAAAGCTTTCCCCAAGAAAATGTGGTTTTGTTGAAGTTGAAATTTTCAATGGGAAAGTGTCAGTTTTGACAAAATATTTTGATCTTCTGTTAGGAAAATCAAAACAAAATAAATTTTCATCATAATTTGAGACAAAAATAAATGCAGAAATATCAGAATTTCCCCTGGATTGGAAATTCCAATTTCTGACCATCTCTAATATTCCCCTTTCATCTTGTCTGAGTCCACAAAGTGCTGAGCATCATCAACTCCCACTGTGAGCAACAACAAAGTGAGTTAGATGTGGGTTAGAAGGGGATTTGAGGGGATAAAGCTCCTCACAGAGTCAAGCTTGATGCATGGAGTTTTAACTAATGGAATATTCCTGCATAATAAAATAATATTTATCTACACCGGATTTATTTGTATGAGGAGCTGCACCACAGCATTTCATGTACCAAAAACAAATATTTGTTAATAAAAAAAACTAGGTGCTCCTTTCTTTATTCCTGGTACTATCCCATACTCTATCTCTTAGCTCGCTTAAGTTATGATGTGGGTAAATACCTCCTCAAGCTATTTAATAGTCATACTAATGAAAGTACTTTCAATAGTATTTCTCCATTGTGGCCATCCAAGTCCTGAAGAAGGTGATAATGGTTGCAGTATGTTGTGAATGTCACTCTGGTGAGAGTGGGAAAGCTTTACAAAAAAAGTAACATTTAATAATGTTTCCTAAAGATACTCAGGCTCTGGATTCATCAGATCTGTTCTTGAAGTTCATTCCACAGCCAGATCCCTTCACCTGTGAACCAAGGTTACAAAGGATTCAATTAATGGCTGCCTTTTGATCATACTGCTTCATGGCAATTACTCTCTGTGCAGAGGGCCTTCTTTACTAGACACAGAGCTGGCTTTTCCAGCACTGTGCCCTCTTGCACAAGAGCGCTTGGACCAAGGGATTTTGGGGGCATGTTGGAAGTGCTGAAGGCGTGATGGCGTGTAGTCCAGCTCTAAAGCTGGGAGTGAATGGTACTGGGTGTGTCTACAGTGCAATTAAAAACCCGGGGTTGGTCTGTGCCAGCTGATTGGGGCTCACAGGGCTTGGCTAAGGGCTGTTTAACTGCAGTGTAGACATTGGGGCTCGGGCTGGGCTCTGGGATCTTGTGAGGTGGGATAGTGCCAGAGCTCAGGCTGCAGTCCAAGCCAAAACCTCTACACCACAATTTGGCCCTTAGTCTGAGTCCCACAAGCCTGAGTCAGCTGGCATGAGCCAGCCTCAGGTGTCTAACTGCAGTGCAGACATATCCTCAGAGCCCTTCAGCAGCCAGGCACCATCTGGGATAGCCCCATCAGCATCTAAAGCTGAGATTGGGAGCACTGCAAGATCTGTCCTTGTACAAGGCACAGCACTAGTCCAGGAATGAATTCCAGCCCCAGTGTTTAGTTTCAAATAGACCTGATTTTCCTCTAACACCAGTTTTACACCAAAGCCCCACCACTGACTTCAGAGTTACTCTGGATTTCCACTGGTGTAAATGGCAGAACAATCCAATCTATTGGTCCAGACTAGTGCAGATCACACCAGGCAATCAGACCTAGAGAAGGGTGATCCTTAACAGGATGACCTAAGGACCAAATTCTGATCTTAGTTATATTGATGTAAATTAGGAGGGGCTCCACGGAAGACAATGGGTTTACACCTGTGTGAAACAGGCCCTAAGAGGAGGTTCAAAGGGCAGAGGAAAACCTAAAGTAGAGTTATCAGAGGGCAAAATGAGGAGCATGTGAAATTAGGCAAAAATCTTTAGAAAAGAAAGAAAGGAGAAGGAAAGAAGGGAGGGACAAGAGTTAGTAGTGATGTCAGAATACCAAGTCTAACTTAAAGAGAGAGAAAGAGAGAGACCATTTGCAACAGAAAATTAAAATTAATCAGAGTTATGGCCTAATGTTTAGGAATTCTGGAAGAAAAGTAAATTCTGTTAAAAGTTCTTACCCACCAGAGCTGTGATTTTGAGAGATCAGGTACTTGAAAGGGAACAGGAAAAGCCTTTCTTACAGTTCTACAACCCAGGAAGGCTGGAAACTTGCTTTTATAATTCATGGAAAGGTAAAGAATAAATGCCATAATGCAGTCAGCAGGCACCTGCCCTGAGATAAAACAGTTTGTTGTTATAACAGAGGCATGGATGGGTTTTGTGCAAAAATGTACAAGAACCAGCAACCACGTGAACCAGATACGGGGACCTGAGAAACAAGCTACACCATCCAGTAGCTAATATGAAGAGCTGAAAAGCAAGTGCCTGATTACTGGAAGCACACAAAGGCTAAGAAAAGAGGCTGCAGCTTTAGCTAAACACCTATCCAGCAGTGATCGCACTTGTTGGTGGGATGTTTTAATCTGATTTCCTATAATCACTGAAATACAAGTGTGTTTGTGGGACAGTGATTTGTCCCATCATAACGTAAGTGCTTTTTATGTCTCCAATGAACATCTCCAACTGCAGATAGAGGGCACCAGAGTCTGTAGTATCATTTGGCTCTTCTTCATCAACACAATTTACATGTCAGAGTCCTTTGCTAAAGTTTTTCCCATGTGCCAGCCCTTGGACTAATAAATAAATATGTCATGGAGCACTGTTGTGCGTACAGGTGACTAGTCTGTGGCATGATTTGTATGGTTCAAATAGATGTTTTAACAGAAATGGATGACATGTTTTTACACATAATCTCATGCTAATAAACATCGTTACTTAAAGTGTGTTTTAGTCTGCACTACACTTCAACTTGAACCTGCTCCGCATGGGATCAAGCACCCTTGTGCGTGTGTACAACACTGATTCCTAGAATAGAGCTGATCATAGCTACAAACTGGTTTTTAGTTTACTGAAAAAGGAGGGAAGGAAACATAGAAGAGCGGGAACAAACTGAGTGCATCTCAGGAGGGCTTAGGGAACCAAAGAACACAAGAGGCTTTTCTATGAGTGTTCAGCTCCAAGAAGGAAAGTATCAGGCATGTGAAATTAATAACTGAATTAGTAATAGTGAAAACTCCAGGACACCAGGCTGTGCCTTGATGAGCGATGTCCATGGATTAGCAGCAACCAGTCCTCATCACACACAAAACCCCATCCCCAACAAGCTCCCCGCAAACCTAAACAAAGAGTAATACATTAGTGCAGCATATGGAGCACCATAATATTAATGGCTGTTAAATAAAAGTACCTAAGATTTGCTTATTTGACGGCCCACATACAGGTCAAGGGAAGACATGCAGGAAAGAACAATAGCCCCACTAACTGAAACATTCACATGGAATAACAAAAGATCAACTGACAAAAATGTTTGTTTCATTTCTTTTGTTTATAATATGCATCACCCTTGACAGGGTTATTAACACTAGAGTTGGGGAAAATTTTTCAACTGAGACATGTTTTAAATGAAGCTTTTTTTTTTTTTTTTTTTACTCAAAATGAGTTTTCATTTGGAAATATCCTTTATTATTATTATTTTTTAAATTAGATTGAGTCAACCTATAACTAATTCTTTGTTGATTTTTAGAATTGCCTGCAAACTGCAAAAGTTATTATTCATATAAGCCTAATGAGGAGGAGAGAAATACTTGCAGAACGGGGCATAATTTTAAGTGCAGAAGCTGTATGTGGATCTCATTGAGGACAGAAAAATTCCAAGAAAAACGTCAGGGATGAAAAGTAACCCTGCACCTAAAATAGACTAAAATTAATGCCACCTTGACCATCCCACTAATAACCAAGAAAAAGAAAAGATTAGATTCCCTCTGAAGTACATATTCTACACCAATATCTGGTTTTATCTTATTCAAATTGTCTAATCAAATGCTCATTCTACACTTAAAAATTACTGGAGGACTATGTAATTTTAAAGGCTGTTATTTATTTCTTTGAACAATGATATCTTTGAATACAAATCCTCTCTGCCTTTTGCAAAAATGCTAATTCCCATGCAAATTCCCTCTAGGAGAACAGATATTAACCTTGGTAGTAAGCAGATCAATGAGTTTCTTTCCACTTTGGAGTTGTGATCCAAGATCCTCAGATGCACCAGAGCTCCACTTGATAGTTCTGGGGTCTGAGGCAGAGGTAATTGTAGACCAACATCGTGCACCTCCACTCCAGACGTCTACCAGCATATATTTAGAACTGCCTCAGCGCTGCTTTAATTTGCTTCAGTTTTGAACTGCCCTCTCCCCATTCCCAGTCCTCCCTACATCAGATCATTAAGATGGCAGAGGTGCACTTCACCTCTGCCCTTTCTTTTCCCTAGTGCACATCCTGCATGCCCAATGCTGGGGAGATAAGGGCATAAAAAGAGGACAACAAGAGGAGGAGTATAGCTGTCGGTATTAGCTTTATGCTGCTTGGGGATTCCCCACACTGAGGAACTCACCAGCTTCTGATGTAGACCGTTTTCTCTGTCCTCTTTGCATTTCTCACAGCACAGCTCTTGTTGTCATTAAACTCCTTAGTGTAAATTGATCTACCTTGCAAAACTACCTCCAGGGAAGCATGATCAGTGGTCTTTGCTCCCGACAGCCAAAGGCTGAGGGGCCAAACTAAAATCATGAGGGCTTTTTTCCCCTGCAGTGGGCTTTGGATAAGGCCCTAGAGGAAGGAAATCTGGAAGTCAGGATTAAAGTACATTGATCTGTGTGGGGCAGATTGTCCAGCTCATGTCCACACCAGTGGTGCTGGAACAATTTTTATAGTGGAGGTTCTGAGAGCCATTGAACCAAACTATAAACCTGTATATAATGGAAACCATTTTGATTTCGGGGATGCAGCACCTCTACACCCATAGTTCCAGCACCTATGGTACACACTGTCTTTGGTCCTAGCTCTTGGAGTAACTGTCACTTTCTCAAGCACTAAAACTTCACATACCCAGCAACACACAATCATTTCCCTGCTTGCTTCTTCTGGAGTCTCCACCCGGCTCTAGACTGATACCCCCATTCCTGTTTTTAGCTCTGCTTTACAGAAACAGTTCATTAAGAAAAAGACCAAACACAAACCTCTTCCACTGATTCTCCAGCCTGACTGTTTCTCCATTATACTTATCAGAGCTGTTTTCTCCAGACCAGAGGTGTGAGCTGGTAATATCAGCAATTTCTGTTTGACCTGGCCCAGACAATCAGATGAATAGCAGGGCAAGGAACCAGGTAAGTCAAGTGTGAGCTTAACAGGTGACCAGTGAGATAAGCCTATTTATTTATTTTTTTTAAGCAGTGTAGCATGATGCTCCCTTTATCAAGCTGTGGTAAGAGATTCAAATAGCTGTACTCCACTTTTTGTGTTTGCTTGTTACTTTATCTCTTTGCTATGAACCTTTGTGGTTTTTTATCTTTTATTATTGGTGTTCATACTGCAAATTCTTTTAAATTAATTTTCAATATTCTTTCCAATTTCACAGGTTTGGCTCCCCCTCCTGCCCTCTTTTTTTCTTATTTCCTCTAAAGATATTCTTAGATACATATTATGTGGCTGCTTTATTTGGCATTGATATCTTTTTACTCAATTTGCTAGATTTCCCCCCTGCTTAGGAAGTTTGATTTTTTTTTATTAGGGATGGACAAGTGTGAAGATCTAGTGGTTATAGCACTGGGTTGGTTTTCAGAACCCCTAGATAATTCCTGTATCTAGCACTGTCCTGTTGAGTGACTCTGACAGTCTCCTCCTCAAGCCTGAATAATTAGACTTTTTGCAGAAATCTCTGAAGCTAAAGCTAGTGAGAAAATTGGCAGGACATGTCTGAGGGAAATTTTTATTTTAAATAAATAAATAATCTCCCAAATCAAAATTATTTTGGTTCTCAGGTAAAAGTATGTCAGCTTTTGAGTTTTCAGTTTTCTAACCAAAACCATCTAAAATTTTTGAGGTAAGCAGATAGTTTCTGTGAATAGCTTCACTTAGTTGGTTGACAAAAAGTTTTGACTGAAATTTTTCAACCAGCCTTGTCTGTGCGGGTTGGGGTATGGAAATCACCACCCACAAGCCTCTGCCAGGTTGCAGTATTGGAAGATAGTCCCTCTGTGGTTGCTGTTCTAGCCCATTCTTTGGAATGCAGTCCATTTGCATTCCTTGTGTGGGGACAATAATGTCTTTGGCAACCCATCAATCATTGCCTCCATGCTCACATATTTGAGGCCGGTGTGGATAGTAGACAGCGGTCCCCTGTGAGACTTTCCCATTCCCAGAGGAAGAGAAAGCAGTACATAATTCTTTGCGAGAGCTCTCCACAGCAGGATGAATTTCACAGTGGTGTCATGGGGCTTAGAGAATATTGGTAAAGTGTGCTAAGAACTGGGGATAAAGTGCAAGGTATTTTTATTATATTAACAGTAGCTGAAGAAAATGGCATAAGAAATACAACAATTAAAGCTATTTTGACATTCCTCTTTTATGACTTCAGTAGAATCCCATATGTTTCTTACCAGGTCCATAATTTTTCTGCCAGTGTGTGACATGATGCAGAAAAAATAACAGAACTTCACTGTGTGAATAAGCTTCGGAGACAAGCCCATAAATAGCTTCAGCTGAGGAAAGTCACTTAAGAGGCTGTTTGATGTGCTGTTCTGAAATATTGCAATTTTGACACAGAGCAGAAAAGAGAGGCCAGCTAATGGATAATAGCAGTATTAAATACAGGACAAGAATGGAGCTGCAAGGTCACTGTGAGACAGACAGGTAAGCAGTGCTGAAAATGACCATATCTGTAAATGAGATTTTAGCCATAACCACTGTGACGTATATGAAAATATCCCGCATCATCTTGGACAGACCTTATTGAATTAAGTTTAAATATTTAGGAGTTAACTGGATTAACCATGCAAATGTGTATGTACTACTGAGAGACTGCATATAATTCCACAGCGAAGGGCCACCATACCCCTCCAGGAATTAAGACCAGTGTGTGTGGGGGGGGGAGGGGAAGTGTTAGGCAAATTTACTTAGGTTGTAACACCTCCAAAAAGCTACCACCACCTGGTGACAGGCTTGCATATACTGGTTCTAACTGGATTTTCCAGGGACAAACAAATAAAGAAAGGTTTTTTAGTTAAATAGCCTGAATTTAAATTGACTCATGGCCTTCTTTCTGAACCAACAAATAGACAGAACCTCTGGTTCAAGGGGCCCCAGTCCTTAGGGAAGGGCAGAGGGGTTAGTGAGGCACCCTCAGACTGAGGGGGCTTGTTCTGAGCAAAAGCTGTTATGAAGTTGTGATCACACACAAAAAAAAAAAACATGGGTGAGGTTTGAAGGATTGTTCACAGGTCAGAGCCCATTTTGGAGTTAGGATGACCTCTAGTAAGCTTATTAGCATGTGTGTAGGTTCTTTTATTGTTTTAATGTTTTTCTGTAATGCTTTTACGTTAAGAATAAGTGTTCTAACTTAGAAAGAACTGTGTGGCAATTTAACTGTGGCAATTACACTGTGTACCATCTCTGAGGAGAGAAGCAAAGCAGGCCTACTTAGGCAGTCTCTCTTTTGCTGGGGTTATCGCAGCCAAGAGAGATGATGGCTGAGAAGCCTGGGGCAAGTCCCCTGTCTGGACTATGGGGGGGATGTACAGGAGCAGTTGCCCTAAACTGTGTCAACCATACCCTCTTGATTACAGTTAGATTCTCAATCACAAATATGCACTGACTGTAAATTGATGTAAGTCTCACCAGCCCAAGAAAGAATCAGTGACTTTCTGAATCTATTTCGGGACACAGTTTATTATCCAAACACAAAAATTCATGAAGAAACACAAAATAAAATGATTCCCCTGACCACAGCAGATTGCAGTCCCAGTGACCTTTTCTTCTTGCCTCTCTCAGCCCCAGAAAGAAGACACATCCATTTCTTCAATCCCCTGGCTGCATCATAACAGACAGGCAGCCTTAACACTTTCCTTGCTCTGTCACCCTGTCACAGTAACATAAACCAAATAAAAATAAACCTGTAAATCATCAGATCTGCAGTGGAATCAAACCCAAAGTTTGCAGAGCAAAGGCCTAGCAAAGCTATTCTGAAGGCAGGGCCTCAGAACAAAGATCACAGTGGAAGATGCATACCAAAGCACGCAGGGGCTTGTAGATGGTTTTATAATCTGGCATCTCTGCTCAAACAAAGCATAAACATAATAAATGGTTCCGTTGTGACTGAAAGAGTCTGAGCTGCACTGAGTGAAAGATTGGCTAACTAGGGATGGAGTTGTTATGAATGGAGTTGACATAGTGGAGGAGACTCTCAGCTGGGTGCCTAATTGGCTCCCTTATTCTTTGCTCACCCATGGAAGTTGCTTTGCTGTACAATGACTGTAGCAAATTCCTGTATAGAATCCACTGGGAATTTTGTCTTTGGAGAGGATTGAAATATCAAGCCTATTATGTAAGACTCAAACAGTGTAATTTTCTTGTAGATTTCAGTTGTATTTCTTTGCTGGAAGGTGTAAATGATGCCATCAAGTGGATCTTTGATCTATAGAAAACCACAGACAGCATTGAAGCTGTGCTCAGTACCTTTCTTTCCAGCTAAATGGAAAGAACAATTGGATGCCCCTTTGCACAGTGATGGTTAGAAAGAATAAGAGGCCACTGCCCAAGGCAATGAATTGTGTGGTGGAATCGATTGGCAGCTGAGGTTTGTGGGCTTAGGGATTCCTGGGTGTGATTGTAAAATGCAGGGCACTAAGGGATTGAATGGTTGCAGCTGTGTGTGAGAGACTCAAAAAGCTGAGGAAAGTGTGAGAAGCAATGGTGAGCATGGCTCTGGGGAGAAGCTGAAGTCCTTCTTTTGGGCACAGTGCTCCCTGGAAAGGCAGACTTGGATTGCTAAGTAAAAAAAAACAAACAAAAAACCACCTGCCTGCTGTTTGCTTGTACTGTGTTCAGGGAAACAGGACTTTGTTTGCAGTCATCGTAAATAAACAAGACTACAGCAAAGAAATAAGACTCACATCAACATTCTTAAAGAAACACCTGGCATGGCTTCGAATATTGGCTAATTGTTCAGGCCAAAAAGGAGTGACATTATTAAGGGGCACTAAAAAGGCTCAACATCTGAGCTACTGAGTATTAAAGTTTTGGATGTATTGATGTACATATTGAGATAGATCCATTATTCAGAAATAGAAAAATATATTTCACAGAATTTACAATAACAGTTTTGATCTTATTGCTAGCTCTGCAACTATTATCAATTAATTCTGTTCCTAGATGTTTGCTAGCATCATGCTTCTGCAAATAGATATTTTGGCATGATAAAATGATGTATATTGTGAGTCAAGGTTTTTTTTTGTTTTTTAAACAAAAACAGACAGGTTAATTTTAGCTCCAGTGAAAATAGGGAACAGAATCAATGTTTTCCAAAAGCAAAAGAACAAAACTGGCAAGGAATACCACAAATTCCATGCTTTTAAGCTTGTATTACTGGAGATATACAGAAGCACAGAATTTTATTTTTGCTGGAATGTCACTACATTTTGTAATTTTCATTTTTTGCCTCTCTCTCTCTCATCTGCATTTCACTTGACTGAGTTTCAGATATACCACTTTTAAAATATATATAAACCTCATCTGGTCTCTGGAAATCAGAAGTAACTTTGATAAAGTCAATGAATTTAAAACATTGTAAAAACCAGTAAGTGAAATTGAATCCTGAGCTGAGCGTAAATTCCAGGTATGCACTTAGCACCACTTAAGTCTGACTTAGGACCTGGTCCTTTGCCGATGTAAATTGACATAGCTCCATTGATTCTACTAGAACTATCATGATTTATATCAACCAAGGACTTAATATGTTCATCTAGTCTGATTTCTTCTGTAACACAGGCCATAGTACCTCACCTAGTGATTTCTGTATTAAGCTCAGAATTTAGGTTTAAGCTATAGCATATCTACATCTAGTCCTGATTTTAAGACTTCACATGATGGAGACTTCACCACATTCCTAGGTAAGTTGTTCCAAAGATTACTTACCTTCTGTTTTTTTCTAGTCTAAATTAGTCTAGCTTCAGCTTCCAGCATTGGATCTCATTATTTTTCTGATATATTAAAGAGCCATCTGCTATCATATCTTTTCCTCACTTAGGTACTTTTAGACCATGATCAGGTTATCTTTTAACCATCTCTGAGATAAACTAAATAGATTGAGCTTCTTAAGTCTTTCATTGTAAGGCAGGCTTTTCAAATCATCCCTTCTTTCTGAACACTGTCAAATTTTTCAATATCCATTTTGAAGTGTCAGTACTTGAACTGGATGTAGTATTCCAGAAATGTCTCACTAAGGCCATATACAGAGGTGATTCCACCAACCTACTTCCTTTCTACTTCTCTGATTATGCCTGTGAGGATCATATTTGCCTTCTGAGGTACGGCATTGTACTGGCAGCTGATGTTCAGCTGATTATCTACCATCAACCCAAGTCCTTTTCAGTGTCACAGCATTCCAAGATACTGTCTCTCATTCCTTGTTCTGAGAATATGCCCTTGCATTTGACTGTATTAAAATACATGTTGTTCAAATGATCCCATTTTATTGACCAGTATCCATCATTACTGACCACTCCACCAATTTTTGTATCACCTGCAAACGTTAGCACCAGTGATTTTTTTTATTTTCTTTGTGATCATGAATAAACATAAGGCAGAGAATGAGCTGTGACAGATCCCAGCAGGACCCTGCAGAAAATCAGTTTTTAATTCATTTAAAAGGGGCTACATTTGGCATTTAAGCTCTAAACGTAGGGTTTGCCTATGTGTTGCATATGCCTATCAATGGTCTTTGGCAGGGCCAGATTTTATCCATTGTGAAAACAAGACTCAAGCCCTATATATCTTTTGAACACACTGCTATATATAACCTTGAATACCAACACTGTGGGGGAGATCCTCAGGTGCTGTATATTCTCAAGGCTCCCTTGAAATCAAATTGTCAAATTTATTTAGTTTCAAATTCGTATCTGAATCTGAAATTGTCTTCTTCCCTGCCCCCACCATCCCCAAATTTGCATTAGAGCCCAAACAACTGGGAGCAAAAACAAAATGGGTGAAAATAGCACAGTTTGTTAACTGTGATCAATTACTCTGTCAATCAGGAATGATAATTTAGTTTTTGAATAAAAATGAATTGTGAACATTTGTCCTCTGATGATTATTTCATAGATGATTTAACTATTTTAGTGTGAACTATATATATATATAGTGGAGGCTATATAAAGTAGAAAAGTACACTATTTTAGCGTTTAGTGTTTCAGAGAGGTTGGACAAGTGATATTTAAAAAGAATACTTAACAGATTATCTGTGTTCTTTGTGGTTTAGATACCTTCATACCATTTTCTAAAGTGGTGCATTTGATGTTATAGAAGTATGGCTATGATCTGCCTAGGTAGAAATAGCTACAAGTTTGTAGGGCAATAAATATTTTTTATTAGCTAACAGGCTAGAGAAGTGACATATATTAAGGAATGGTCAGAGAAAATAATCTGAGACAAAAGGACAAGACGACCCATTCCACGTGAAATACAGTATTGCTATCAGGATGCATTGGCATGAAAACTGACTGAGTCGGTCCATTCAAGGCTCATAGTGACAAAACTTCCTCTGCTAATGAGTCTATTGGGTTATAAGTATGAATATTTACGTCCCCAAACACCATAATACGGTCTGATTTAAGCCTCAGTACAGCAACAGAGTCTGAAAATTCTGATATGAATGAAGGATTTGGTTGGCAGATGATAAACTACTGTAATATTAATCATCATGAGTGAATATGGACAGATGGAAACATGATCAAAAGATGCATAGTGTGTATTAGCTGTATTCCTTTTGGTGAAGATTATCTGCATAAAAATAGCTATACCACTTCTGTGTCTCCCAGTGAAGGCTTTAAATTATGTGGAATCTGAATGGAAATAGTTTGGAAAATGAAATCACACATCTTGGGATAGATAGACTTCAACACAAATAAGCTAGAGAGGGAAAGATTTTGGACTCACCCAGTCCATCTCTCTGTTAATGTAGGATTTTCTACATTTCAGTTTTTTATTTTAAAGGCCCCAACTGATGGGACTTTCACCTCTTCCCTTGGGATGTTGTTCTATAATCTAATGTGCAGCTTTCCTGTTATTTAGGCTGGGTCTTTCATCTATCAGAATTTAATCCTAGAACTCTTTGCGATACCTCTGTGTGACTGATTAAATAAACTCGTCACCTTCTTTTATGTTTACAACCCTTACCTACTTGTGCATTATTGTATTTCTGCTTCAATCATCATTCAGCCAAGTTATAGCTACTCAACTCTTCTCATTTTTCCTCTCAAGTCCATCCCTACACAATTCTCCTCATTTTTCTGGCTCTTCTCTGAGCTACTTCCAGTTTTACATCTTTTTGTTGATGTATTGTCCAGCAATGAGTGCAGTATCACCAATGATGTCACTGTGGAGCCCTATAGAGAGAGACTATTGCTTCCCTGCTTCATGGTACCTCTGCATTTAGCACCTGATCCAAAGCCCATTGAATTCAGTGGATGTCTACCCATTGACTTCAAAGGGCACTGGATCCCAAAGTTTCATTGGACTTTTTACCATAATGTGTTGCAAGCATCTATCTAATTTTCTGTCCACGACCATGCAGTATTCCTAAATCTTAGGTTTCTTCTTCTTTACTGAGTGTGTGTTTTAAACTGTTTTCCTCTTTCTTACCTTGCTGGATCTTATTTGGTCATATCTTGTCCATATTTCTCATCTATTTATTTACTCTATTTATTTATGTATTTATTCTGTTATCCTCACTGGTTTTTCCAATGTCTCCTGAGTTGGTATAATCCATTAATTTAATTAACATCCTGTTTGCACCCTCTTCCAGATCATTAACGAAAATGTAGAATGATCCCAGACCTAACATCGACCTCTGTAGTACCCCCACTGGACATGCTTCCACCAACTTACTACATCGCTGCTTATTGTAATTTTTTTCCTGTCATTCAGCCAATTTTCAGTCCACATGAAACTGACCCTGATCAAGCTAATTTAAATTAATTTTTCAATTAAGATTTTAGGAGAGACAGTCAAATGCTTCCCTGAAGTCCAAATATTTCCCATCTACTGCATTTCCATCCTTCCTGCCCCAATTCAGTATACAATCCTGCAAGTGCTCTGCAAGTAGACCTCTGAGGGATGTCAGCATTTTATGGATCAGGACTTTGTTTTGCAATAAAACCCAAACAAAAAATAAATCAACACCACAATCAAATGTATTTGCAAACAGGTAGAACTGATTGTTTTTTGTGTCTATGCGTGACTTGGTGCAGGGAGTGTGGGCGCCATTCAGGAGGCACTAATGGCTCCCTGATGTTCTAATGGGCAATCCTCAGATGGGTTAGAAGAGTTTATGGGCTTCTCTGACTTATCTCACTTCTATTTTACTAGGTCCCTTATGCCAGTGAGAGTTGGCACTGCAACACCACCTCCTGCCTCTCCTCCATATGCCTTCTATGCTCAGGGTGGGATGTGCAAGTGGTACAGTAGTCTGCTTCACTGGTTTTGTGTCAATGGGGAGCTCCCCTCCACTTGAAGACATCAAACAGCTACTTTGTAGTGCTTGAGCCTAGAATTTAAAATCTAGCCCCAAGGCTTTCTAAACCCATGCTGCTGATTGTTCATAGTTCCATTACCATCTCAGGATTTGATTCTGTCATCCTTACTTATGCTGAATATTATCCTTTTCACCAATTCTTGATTGATGCTAATTGTCTTATACTGGGCACTATTAAAAACTCAACATTTGTGATAGCTGTGTGATTTGTGGTATGTGATAACTGTGGTATCTTTTGTTTTAATTATAGAAGGGCACTATTGGTTACCAAGTAGCTTGAGCTGTGAATATTTAGATTTAATCATGCCCATTGTAACTTCTTTCCAGTCTTTTCTTTAGTTTGTGTCTGATTCTGATCTCAGGCACACTGACGTAAGTTAAAAGCGACTCCATTGAAGTAAATGGTGTGTTTCACTATAAAATCAGTGAGAGATTGGAATCAGGCCCCATTGTATAATTTCCCTTTTACTCCAGTTTCAGCAAACATTACGCTATTTCTGAGGACTAGAAATATATTTCAGACTGTTATGCTAAACACAGTGCTGGTGAATCCTTGTCAGAGGACAGACTCTCTGCAGTAGAAAGAAAATACAATGTTCTAGATTTAAGATCATAAATGTTATACAAACTTTGTACTCTGCACTTGTTAACACCTCTCTAGTTAGCAGTTGAGATCGACTGCATTGGAGTCTCACCAATGAGATATTGGGGTATAATCAAACACTCCAAAAGGGGTCCCCTCAGATATGTTTTCCCCATTCAGTTAATCTCCTTCACTTCCTGAAAGCAGTTAGGAAGGGGAATTGACCCAGGCCATATTTATACTTTATCCATCCCAGAATCTCAGACAAAAAAATTGATGTTTCCAACTGTCCATGTGATTGAAGAAAAACAGATGAATATAACCAGAATGTGTGTCATTTGTGACCAAGCCAACAATAAAATTGAATGTCTCCAGCCATTAAAATGATTTCCCAATGACTTTGGAAGACATTCACACCCACTGCTATGGCTATAAGGCATATTTCTCCTCCTGGACAGAAAGAAACTGCCCATGGTTTTACATTCTATTCAAAGTGCTGCCAGGGCATCCAATAGTCATGTATTTGAAGGAAATGATGGAATTAAAATTCTCTCTCATGACCTTAATTACAATAGGACCATGCTTTTCTAGGGTTGCATGAACTGGAAATTCACATTAATTGAGCCAGGTTTATGAAGTTTTTCACAAATAATCACATATGAATCTATGAAAGATTAAAAAAGGCCTTTGAATAATGAAGAAAACCATTGAAATTAAGTAAACGCAATGGCTTTTTTTTTTTATTGCAAACATATTTTAAGCCCTGACAGCAGTTGCAGTGTTCCCCTAATTTTTGCTATAAAAGGGAAGTAAAACAACAGTTTATTGTGGCAATACTTCATACTGCCCTACTTCTGTAAATTGTCTTTAAGCTCTAGGGTAAAGACGAGAACATTCATGTTTTTAAATTGGATACAAAAGCAGTTTCTATGCTGTAGCTGCCGTAGCATAAATTGCTACACAGAGACTATCAGATATGTCTAAACATATTGCTGCTCAGCAAATTGCAAACATTTTTGGCTTGCTTTACCTTCAGTAGTTATAGTTAGTGCTTCTGTTAAATACTTTCAAATGTTTGGAAGATCTGTTGCAGACCATTACTATGTTTCTGCTGGTATAGTAGACTGTATAAGGCTTCACCTACACTGATCCAGAAACCATGCTATTTGAACTGGTGGAAACACGTTTCAAAAGCAGGGCTTGTTTACATGGAGCACCAATGGACACTACGAGGGTATGAGTTCCAAACCATACTAATAGATTGTGCATTGATTCATCTATGTAATGCTATTTGAAACAGTTCTACATTAAAGTCCACTTGGTAACTTTTAGCGCACACCAGCAGGGGATACACAGACCAATTTGCAATGTTGTGCACTTTAGAAATCACAACCCAATCGTGTGTACTACTCCACTGTGTATATAAACCTTCAGTTTAAACATAAATTGTGAATGAATCTAAGCCATATCTTTCACATGAAATTTTAAATAATGGAAACAATAAGATCATGTTAATTTTTCATTAGGGTCCAGAGGAAAATCAAGTACATGGTATTCAGATCAGGATTATGATTAGGGTTCAAGGTTTGGGTTCTAATCCAGATCAGGACCTCATGAGAGAAGGGTCTCCAAATGGTAGGAATGTCAAGATCAGCCATATTCATAAGATTCCTCCAGGGAGAGAGAGAGAGAGAGAGAGAGAGAGAATGAGAGAGTGAGAGTGTCACTCATATCTGAGGCTTCAAAATGTGAAGAGGGTTAAATGTGAAGTTCTAATTATGGCTCTTAGGTAAGACCAACTATACATAGCCTACAAAAATGTGTCACTGTGGTACGGGTGAGCTAATTAATGCTTGAATTAATTTTATAAAACGTATTACTTTACTGGCTTTCTGGATTCTAAATTACTTTGCACATAATCATTTTGTTCATGATACTGGCTAACAATACAGTTCTCATTGGTAAGCAGTGGCAGCATATAGACACATCATAATACTAGGAACCATTAGGAAAGGGATAGATAAGAAGACAGAAAATATCATAATGCCACTGTATTAGCCCCTGGTATACCCAGACCGTGAATACTATGTGCAGTTCTGGTTGCCCCATCTCAAAAAAGTTATATTAGAAATGGAAGGGCAACAAAAATGATTAGGGGTATGGAACAACTTCCATATGAAAAGAGATTAAGAAGATTGGACTGTTCCTCTTAGAAAAGAGATGACTAAGTGGAGAGATGATAGAAGTCTATAAAATCACGAATGAATTGGAGAAAGTGAATAGGGAAGTGTTACTTACCCCTTCATATAACACAAGAACCAGAGGTTACTCAATGAAATTAGATTTAAAACAAACATAACGAAGTACTTCTTCACAGTCAACCTGTGGAACTTATTGTCAGGGGATGATATGAAGGTCAAAAATATAACTGGGTTCAAAAAAGAATTAGATAACTTGGTGGAGGATAGATCTATCAGTGGTTATTAGCCAATATGATCAGGAACACAACCCCATGCTCTGGGTTTCCTTACACCTCTGACCGCCAGAAGCTGGAACTAAAGAAGGGGACGAACACTCGATTATTGCCCTTTTCACTTCATTCATTCTGAGGCATCTGTTCCCGGCCACTGTTGAAAGGGAGGATCCTGGATTAGATGGACCACTGGGCTGACCCAGTACAGCCATTCTTATGTTCTTATGATATTGGCTGCTGAAAAAGTTGTGGCTAGTGAGCAAAAAAGTTTCCTGGGAGTGGCCTGGCATAAAAATGTACAGAGCATAGAAATGCCTCCACCTGACATGGATGGAATCAGCATGGTTGAGGGGCAATTGATGCCTGAGGATGGGCCAGAAGATAAGCACAAGACATCTCCTTCCCCTAAATATTGCTACAACATTCTTATCCCCTTCATGGCTTTGGCTTTTCAACAACATTTTATTTTCATTGATTGTAGAATAGGCTTTTTCATTCAGTGTGGAAAAGGAAATACATTTAAAATCCAGTAACTGTTATTGCTTGGGTTCTAGGGTCTAATTACACTATTTATGTTTTCCCAAACTAATCAGAAGAGTAGACAGGGAATAAGAATAACTATGACAGAACCCAATACCACAGTCCTCACTCCTGCAAGGAATCTCATTGATATCAGTAAGACTACTTGCAAGAGTAAAATTAGAGCTCTGGTGCTTGCATGAGAAAAGGTTTCAAGTAAAATTAGCTAACAGAGGGAGAGATTATCATAACCTGACATTTTAGTTAGTATTAGAGATAAAATATGCCAATTGGAACCTTGAAAACAAATTAAATCTCATCATAGATAAGAACACTTTACCTTCTAGTAAGTTCATTTAAAAAAATGAGTAATTTTAAAGTAATTTTAAAAAATTAACAGCAATAGATGCTGCAGTTTAAAAAACAAAAAATATTCTAAGCTCCCCTTCAATTTCATCTAAAAATTACTGTAAAACTTGGAATAATTACTGTTAAATTAAATTCAGTTTTTTAAAAAAATACATGGTTACAAACAAAGGAAATTTCCTCCTATTTTCCTCTGTTTTTCAAATGAGCAAATGCAGAGAAGTTTAATCAATGGCAGCCATGTCCACTTTTACAGTAACAGTAATTATGAGAGCACTACATCATGTTCTTACTTGGCATTAACACTTGGGTAGCTATTTCTTATTTTTTCATTCCTCAACTAATTATATGAAACCCTGAATTTATTGTAATGGGGAAATAAGCAGTCCTTTTTTAAAAAAACATTTTCTTGCCTTAAAAAGAACTGACAAAGACGTCTGTCATCCATTTCAATTAAAAAGAGACACTGAAATTTGGATGCAGAGAAAACTCATCAACATTTTTCTGGGGTAAAAAATGCAGTTGCCATAAATCCAGATTAAAACATAGCTATGCAAAAATGTTCAGACAATTTTGCAGACCTTGCATAATTGGAGCTGTTGAATCCACTGAAATCAATGGGAATTTCAACCTTGTAACAGAGTACAGAATTTGCCCTTTAAAACAAGATTTTGGAAAAACAAATTGCAGCCATCCCCATAAAATCCCATTGTCCATTCCTGGCTAGCAAGACATCTCCACGATGTTGACCTATGCATTCCTCACGTCCACACTGGACTATTGCAAGTCACCTATCTGGCGAATATATGAAGATCACAAGGAAGCTACAGGTGGCAGTGTGGTCAACTATCGCTCAAGCGAGACCTGATTTTAATATAACCTGAAATTTTAAAATAATATTTTGCTCGTCTAGATGTATTGGCATGTCCACTAAAGAAATTCAGTTCAAATGCTTTCAAAACTTGGACAGACTCAATATTAAGATAAAAGAAAAGGAGGGAAATTACCATTTTTAAAATTACATCTGAAAAAAAATTCTGCCCCTATACTCAACTTAACTGTTAGTTTTTTTGCAGTTGAAAGGATGTTGATTTGGGGGCCAGTTATAAGATTATGCAGTTGTTCACTGAGAAGCTATTGGTTTAAATCCTATTCAAATCAGCAGTGAGTGAGGGGTGTTTCCAGATGACAGTTCTTTTGTGTATTGCATGGAATGAACTGGAGAAACTGCCATCTTTCCTCTGAATTTGTTACGCAGAATTTGGCTTGGCCCTCACTAATAGTCCTTCTATCAATGGTAGTATTTAGATAAATAAATTAAGTAGTAAGTATGGATAGAAAGACTCACGGTGCAATTGGAAGATATCTGATAATTCAGTATTATGGATCATCTTCTGTATGTGATAGCAATGCTAAAAAAATCAGTACCTGTTTAACTTGCCTAAGGATGTTCCCACTCCCACCCAAGAATGAAACAGTTAAACTACATATTTATTTGCGCTAGATTTCATGTACTCGTCAAGTTTGCTATTTGTGACACGTATTCTGAGTTTGCCCAGGTGTGGCACATTCACGGTTTGCACAGTTCCGCAAACTGTCATTGTGATTAAATCTGCTGGCACTATCGCTATTGTGCTATTGAGCTGGTAGGGTCTGGGCACCTCACAACAGTAAAGGATTTATTCTCAAAACACTTCTGTCAAGGATGCACTGTTATTCTGGCATGAGCAATACACAAGTAAACTGAAATCCAGAGAGTTTACTTTGTAGCATTTTTACTTCATCTCCTGATAGCGATACTCATCCTTAGCCTGGGTCCAATAGTCTGCCGATTCTACCTAGATCCCTGAACTGCCCTATGTCCAGAGGTAAATAAAGTGTCACAATTCATTGTTTCTCATCTCTTTTTAATATAACTGCAGCATTATATTAGAGGATCAACTGTCAATCATTTTGGTACATATTACACATGAGTTATTGCTCATAAACAAACATCAAATTCTGATGCTGTGATCCGGAGATTTCAAACCCCTGCGAATAGGAAATAGAAAGAAGCAGTTACTGGAGAAATGACGTATAATAGTAGTGGTAGTGTTTTAGGCCAAAAGGTGAGGGACTATGAGTGTAGGATGGAGTTTAATTTAATGCTACGATATACTTACAGCAGAAGCAATGTTTTTTGTGCTGTCTGAGAATTAAAGGGCCCATTACTTTATTGTGTCTCCTGAATATATAATTAAAGTTTGTCTTTCCAGATGAAACAACTGTTCTCTTACTAACCAATGAGAACTCCAGTCTGTTTCTCCAGCTCAAGAATAGACAATCATTTCACCACATGGGAAAAATCCTAAAATGTGTAAGCCATGCTACCCTGACGGAAAGTTTTAACATACTCTAATTTCAAATTTTATTAGCATACATTGTCTTCATATCCCTGGTATTCTGAATTTACATTCTGATTCTGAAAAAAAAGTGGCTCTTAGTAGTGTCGTCTCCAGGCAAGACCTTGAGCCTGCCAAATTAGAAACCCATCAATTCACTGAAATTGCATTTTCATTTAAGGATGAAGTATGCATAAGCCCTGACATTTTTTCTGGCCTTTTTGCCATATGCTATACTTTCATAGCCAATGGTACTTTAGCCAGAAGCATCTCAGCAAAAGATCTAATGATGTATCTACACCAAGATGATATAGAACTAAAGACTGATTTCCAGAGGCACAGAGAACTCTCAATTCCAATTATTTTTATTAATATTGAGTGTCATAAAAGGGAGTAAGGACAGGAATAAGAACTCTTTTACTCCTGCATTGGCTCCTGAGTTTGAGTTTCTAGGAGTAGCCTGACATTGCATGGCTACTTACTCCCCCAAATGACGGGTGAAAGGGGAGTGGGAAGGGGAAGGACAGAGAATGGGAGTGGCCTAGACTCCAGTAAGGGCACATACTCTAAGCTCCTGGCTCGCCAGCTGTCATCTCTCTTCCCTGACAGTGGAGATACACATCTTTCTCTCTGCTGTCTGGGGTTTTCCAGGCTCTACAGTTCCCTACAAGACAGTTTTATTCTGAGCAAGACAAATTGCCTGAACAGGCCAGTCTCGGCACTTTGCACTTTCTTCAGAGCCTGCAAAATTGTCTGCAATTATAAGTTACCACATAGGTCTTTCTAAGAAAATGCATTCATTCTTAAAGTGAAAGCATTAGAGAGCAAATGTCAAAAACTATTGTAGTGAGTGGGTGTGGCCTCCTTCCGAAACTGACAGGGAGGAACAGGCTGGGCCTGTGGGGGCAAAGCCAGAAACTGCCTGCTAGCCCGCCTCTAAGCAAGGGGGCGGGACAGGAAGTATAAAAGAGAGGCTCAGGAGCTCATTGGTAGCCAGCTCCTGAAGGAGAAAAATGTCCCTCCCCGCTCTCCAGAGCTGCCTGTGGCCTGGTACCTGGGCAAGCAGACCAGGACCTGGTACCCGGGTAAGTGGACCAGGGCCTGGGTTTGGGCACTGGCGAATGAACTTTGGGTGGCCTGGTGCCCAGAGGTTCCCCGTGAAGCTGAACACCCCATGGGACCTGGTGATCCAGAGGGGCCAGGACCTGAAGGAGCTGCTGGATGCGGATGAGGAGGTGGCAGCCATACCAGTGCCAGACGTGGAGGAGTTTCCCTTGGAAATGCCAGAGGATAACGATAAGGTGTGGGCCCTGACAGGACTGGACCTGGAGTAATGGCCCCCCCGACCTCCCTGACGAGTTGCCTGACCTGATGCCCCCAACGATATCGAGGGGTTCTGCAACCTGCCCCTGGACGACTATCCCGACGATGGCAACTGGATGATGGCACACCAGGTACACAAGGGAAAGGGGACAGGAAGTAGGCTAGGGGGGGTCACCCAGTCTGGGGACTGGAGCACCAGACAGCAAGTCAGTGTGTTACAGTTGGAACCCTGCTGACTCCATGGCATACCCCTCTGCTATGGCTAGGGACCTGGGCTGGGACAGTGGAGTTGGGTGGGCCTGCATCCCCCTTCCCTTTCCCTGACCACCCTGAGGGCCTCTGCACTGTCTGCTGCCCCACCGGGGGTGCTAGGCTATTTGCTGCCCAACAGGGGTCTCTGCACGGTTTGCCACCCCCGCCCTCCCTCGCCTGAGACCAGAGACTGTTTCCCTGCCCCAGGTTGGGCCAACCCCTGATGGAGCAGGGTAGGGGATGGCTGGGGCCTCCCTCCATCTGACAGGGAGGGATGGCCGAATGCTCTGCAAGAATAAATGCTAATTTTTTTACAATAAAAAAAAATGCCACATGCTAATAAGCTTACTGGAGTCTCCCCCCACCCAACTCCAGCAAGTTCTCTGGTAGAAGTCAGTCTTTCAGACCACTCTGATGTTGCATGATGTTGTCCTGAATCTGGTATCCTCAGCTGTGACCCACTGAGGCATGATGATACCTACCAAGGAGTTTTTCTGTGATAGTAAGTGCATAACAGCTTTAGCTCAGAACAAGCACACCAATATGTCAGATCAGCCTGCCACTTTATATAGTTTGGGCCTTTGATAGTCAGTTTCCAGGAACAGCTGATAAGTAAACAATGGCCCCTTCCTCAAGGCATAGCTTCAAAAGCCTGGGTTTTTGCATAATTGACTGACTGCATTTGTAGTCACTGCCCTCCTAGATATTTCCAGGAATTCCACTTCACAGATATTGTCCCAAAACACCATTCTTGTCTGCAACATTGTTCAATATAGTACTTTGACCAGCCAGTCCCAAAAGGATACATAACTTTTTAATTTAATGCAATGGACTCCAATGATAGTTAATTTAATTCAATACTTTATTTTTCAAGGATATTGTTGAAAACTGCCACATCTCTCATATGTTGCTTCCACCACCTCCCTGACTCACTAATCAGCACAGCTAAACTGGCAATTTGAGTAAAGCTCAATTCGCTGTTGGTATAGATCAACAAAAATTTACTATCTACTCAGAGCAAAGAGGAATTGTGTCTTGGAGGCATGTCTCCAAGTCAAATGCCACTCAGGGCTACTCTTGGTGTGTCACAGTTTATGCACCACCCCATTTCATAGCTATGCCTAAAAATGTCACACTTCAGCCCTCACATTGTTGAGCATTAATCCGACACATCACAGTCTCTGTTCCAAGAACTTAGTCTACAGTGAAATCATTGAAAACTCTAGGTTCTAGACACCTCTAAAAATCAGGTTCAAAATATCGCAATATTTTAAAAATTAAATACATGCAAGATGAGACATCAGATCTTACCAGGACATATTTTCCTGTATTTTAATTGCTGTGGCTACTCTACTGCATTATGAAATTGTCTAATATAAGAACTTCTCTTAATCTTTAACCTTTCTCCACAAGAGACTAATGTAGTGTAGAATTACATGCATAGGTGCTTCATTTTCTATTTGCATAAGAAAATTAAATGAAAATTTTATACAGATTGTACATTACATGAAAAAAGGTTTTTCCACAATAATAGCACAATTTCCCCTGACTGTTGGAAGGATATGAGGATATTACTCATTTGACCCTTTCTGTTTCTTTTCGTGATTTCACTAGATATCTTTCTTCATATCCTTGTAAAATATGTTCAGTTGACTAAATCAGGGAGACTGATATGTTGTTATCAGCTCAGTGGGATCTTGTTATGGTTTGGGTAAAAACCCTATTGAGGTTGATAGGTATGAACTCGTTCTTCAATTAATCTAACTGTAAATGCAAGTCCTACCCACGTGAACCCACCCAGGAGTTTTTGTGCTGAACTTTGTGTAGGAATGTTAAAGAATACACAAATACTGAGATCACAGACAAAAACAGAGAAAAGAGACAAGAAAAAGCCAAGCAGAAACCTGTGAGCACAGCATGAACCTGGAAAAATCAAGAAATCTTTTGTGTCTGATGTAGACTGAGGCTAAGTCTATACAACAGTTTATGTCAGCATAATTTATGTCATTCAGGGGTGTGAATAAACTGTTACCTGGGCAATCTTGGGCACCTCACCTATACCCTACCAAGAGCTGAAAGCATGAGGGCTCAAGGCACGACCTGGTTAATTTAGGTACCCCCACTGAGTGTTTGGAGCGTAAGCTACCTGCCCTTACTCACAGGGCCAGCGAGAAACCTGGTTAATTTAAGTACCTGACCTTACTCACGGGGCTCAGGACTTTTACCACTGAAAGAGTCTTACACAGCTGTGCTCCAAACATCCCAGTGCCTGAGAATACATATCCCAATCAAATCTCTTATGCACACCACTTGCAATATACAGACAAATTTCATCCAATGGCCAGTCAGGTTCTACTTATCTGCGGGTTCCCAGTGCCCTAACATATCACAGTCTTGGAGCGGGTACAATGTTTCACAGCTTGTTGCACTCAGTCCAGAGTTGGTTCCCAAAGAGGACTACATTATATAGGTAAAACTAGCTACTTCTTTTAACTCTATGAACCTATCACATTATTCAATGCCCCTAGGTATCAAAATTTAACAAGTCCTGCACTTGCAACAATGTTTCCTCCTCCCTGCTGAACTCTGTTTTACATTTTAACTCTCATGCCCAAATTGTAACTTATTTATTATCTTCTTTATGCAAATAGTCAGCATAAATTCACTAGTCAGAGCTTATCTTATTTTATCTATTTTACCATTTGTTGGGTTTCTTTGTATGCTCCCTAAAACTTCCCAGTGCCTGAAGGTCTCTACTTTACAGCCCTTGGTATTAGGGGCATTCCTGAGGTGGGGAGCTTTATCAGCAGCAGAGCCTTTTTTCTTAATTTCAGTAGTGAAAATCATGGGTTTTACCCAAGGCTTCTCCTGCCAACGTAACTAGTGTCTCTTGCTGAAGTGGTTTTATTATGCCGAAGGAAGAGCTTTCTCCGATTGCCACAGAGTGTCTTCACCAGATCTGCAGCATGTGTAGACAAGCCCTAAAGGAGTACTGGTAAGCTAAAACTGTTCCTTGCACTGCACAGCTGTTTGAGAAATTCAGATATTTCTGTAGTGATTTAGGAATCCTACCTGCTCACTCTGGTTAAAAAAAAAAATAAAGTGCTGTGTTATGAGGCCAATAGACTTGAAGACAAATGCAGTCTTGGAATAAGGAAGTGCAACCCCATTGATTTCAATAATCTCTATTTCCAGTTTCAGTGGGTGTTGCTTGCAATGCAAGAGCTGATTTGGACCCCTTTTGTTTAAGTAGATGGAGCCAATTCTGCTCCTAAAGATGTGTATAACAAAGTGCAATTATCTATGTACAGTGATCAGCCCTAAGAACTTACCAGTTGTCTTGGGTAACTAATGTTATCTCAGTATGGTCACAATCCAATACCCATTAAAGTCTCCAGTTGTCTTCAATGGAATTTGAATCAGGTTCCTAAATACAACATTCAATGGGTAGTCCCCATAGTAAGCATAAAGAAGTATCTATCTAAGGGCTAGTATTTCTAAATCACCTGGCAACTGACATCTATTTATCTCTCAAAAATATTTAGACATAAAGGTCCTGGTTTTTAAATGATGGCTTCCATGTCAGCAAGCACAACACTGTGCATGCGTGCGCACACACACACAAAATCTTCCATCTTTTTGTACTGTCATCTCTGCACACATGTTACAGACGCCAATGCTCGGATGCACAAAGCCATTTATTCTAAATAGATTTTGGTTTTGGTATAAACTGTATCACTTAAATGCACAATAGATAGAATAAAAGAATGAAGGCAAAAGTACAAAAAAGGCACGTAGGTGGAAGTGTACACCGGCTTGATGTCTCATTGAAAATCAGACTTCCAAAATAGAAATAAATCAAAGCAATACAAAATTAATTCTTTTTTTACTTATCTGTGAGGTTCAGAGTCAAGAGTTCTTCATAGTTCTAGTTAGGAATGTATTTTATTCGGGAGGGGCGGGGGGAAGAGGAAAACAACTGAAAAGAGGAAAAAAGTTATTTTTTGCAGCATTTGTTAAAGCTTTTTTATGAAAAACCCAGAAATCTCAAATCCAATATTCTTTCAGTTTTCAATGAAATTGCACTGAAAACAGATATTTCCTGCCCAAGTTTCCATTGGAAGGAAAATGCTATTTTTCATTTAAAAAATCCCCCATTTCATATGAATATTTTGAACAGCTATACTTCTGTGTTTTTCTTTAAAGAATTAATGGTCTTAAGATACCTAAAATACTATATACACTGCAGATTTCTTACATGTAAAGTAAAAGTAATGCAGACATATAAAAGTTTACCCCTTTTTTCTTTAAAAAAAATCTATTTTCACATTTTTATGTAGATTTCTGATTTTCTGCAGTATTTTATACACATGCTTTTTATAGTTTCATTGATTCTGTTCTAAACCATCATCTTTCATTTCTACAGGATTTCTGTCTGTTACATTACAAACATTTTGCAAGGTATTTATTTTATTTTTTCCAGATATCTAAAATGAAAAGTATTCAGTGGAGCTTTACTTGTACTGTACTTACGAACAGTATCTATTATCAGTTTACTGAGGGTGCAAAATAGTCAGGTGCATTCTTTTTGTTGCCCTTACATTGCCCTTATTTCCTTAATACATTGAAATTGGAGGTGTGGTATGATTTGAGGTCTAGGGGAATTGGCAATTGTATACGCTCAGACTTTCATCTCCTGATCATTGTTTTGAAGCTGACTAGTGACCAGAAATCACTGGAGTTTGACAATCGTTTAGTATCTTAAGTCAGGTGGTGGTTTCAGTTCAGTTTCTAGTGCAAATAAATGTTCACACCAAAGACTCAGATCATAATTATCACCATAAATCTCTGCAAAGGGGCCAAAAGCCAATGGCATGAAGATTAACCTGAGATCCCAGTAACGCCCTCCCACCTATTTGCTGGCCTGCAAGGATTCCCCACAGAGTCAGTATCTATGCCACACAGAGTTGCACACCCTTCCATAATCTTTCCACCTCCTTTGTAGAAAGGGGAAGGATGATCCTGTGTTTAGGGGACTAACCTAGCAGTTTGGAGTCCTGGGATAAATTCCCTGTAGTACCACAGACTTCCAGGACTGACTTTGGGCAGGTCTATTCGGTCATGTCTATACTAAAGAGCTTATAGTGGCACAGCTGTACCGCTGTAGCTGAGCCACTGTGAGATTGCTTGTGTAGCTACTCTATGCCTACGGGAGAGAGCTCTCCCATCGGCACAATAAAACCACTTCCATGAGTGGCGGAAGCTATGTTGATGGGAGAAGCTCTTCCACTGACATAGCACTGTCCACACCACCACTTCTGTCAGTGTAACTTATGTCGCTCAGGGGTGGGGTATTTTCTCCTCACCCTGAGCAGCATAAGTTATACTGACAAAAGTAGTAGAATAGCCATGGCCTTAGCCTTTCTATGTACAGAACCCCAACTGTAAAATGGGACTAATAATGTTGATGTGATATAAACACACTGTGGTGCTAACTGAACCTCTGCCACCTTGATTCACATTGAGTGGCACCTTGCAACATAAGTATTTGCCTAGATTTCAGTGGAACAACTGATGGAATAAGAGACTATGAAGTGTGAGCAAAGGAGGCAGAATCTGCTTATAATGTGGTGATGTCACCACATTCTCTCTCACTTTTAAACTTGTACGTTACAAAGAAAAGGAATCCATATCTAGATTCTTTAAAAAAAAAGAATTGCAAACTCTTGTAGCATAACAGTAATAATAGTAATTTTGTGGTATTTGTCTTGCCAATGATCCAGTTCCCTTGTTGGGATAAACTATGCTGCTTTCAGTTTCATAGTTTATCCACTTGGGAACTGTATTAATGCCTCGTAAAACAGTGTGATGGTACTATCATCACTTAATTATATTGCAAGCTTTTCAGGCTTCAGCGTCTGCCTTTCTGCAGCAGCCACTACACAATCTCTCTTCCCTGAACCCTAGAAGGTGTAAGAACTATGAATAGTGCTGTTCAGTACACATATCAAGGAAAGCTAATGCATACTGTATTTGGGAAATTATCAATATAATTCACAAAAATCATACCAGTGATTCATTTAGAAATAATATATATGGTTTAATCAATATTATTACTAGTATAATTAACTTTGAAAACTAATTCTGAGTTCAGTCCTGCAAATCCTTACTTACAGAAGAAATCCCAAGATGGCAATAAGATTCTGTGAAAAAGGAATGATTGCTCATTTAAGAGTTATCAAGTCCTAGCACAGGAACTAGAAAAGAAAAGTTGAAATTTCATATTGTGTACAAGCATTATATTGTCACTGACTGATGGAAATTCCTTACATAGGCAATGGAACTATAATTAAAATAGACATATTTAGAGGAATAATGTTTTGAAATTTAAATAATAAAAAATAGCATTTCAACAGCTCATAAATCACAATTAAATATTACATGGTCAACAGAAATTTGCTAAATGGAAAATTATTTTGTGCAAAAATGTTATTCTTTATCAGATCTGTTCTTCCAAGGGTTCAAAGTTCACTATTCACTTGTGCTCAACAGTTGACTCTTAACTGGCATATATCAACCTTCTTATCAAAATAAATCCACATTACCGCCAAATCAATACAATTAGAGAGATACTTACATTCCTTAAGCCTTGTTTATATTGAATGGGTGGAATGTATTTCTGGATGTTTTGATGTGCTAAATATCCCTCGTTAGTAGGGCTGAATGGGAAATTGTTTTCCAGTCCCATGTGAATTTTTTGAGATTTCAGGAAAAAAACTCCCATCCCAAATGAGGACAAAAGTCTTTAAAAATGTTTCAATTGACAAACCAAATATAATTTTGGTTTGGGTCAATCAAAACATTCAACATTTTATTTTGATTTTACAGATGCTGCTGTGTAGCTAAAAAAAGTTTTATTTTATAACTTGTATCATTCATAATTATAGGTGACACCTTTTATATGGCTATTATGTACAATACCACTATGCTCTTTGTGACATTCTGTTTTCTACAAAATCAGCTCATAAATTACTGTAGAATATTTGTCTGTTTCACTTTCCTTTCCTTTTGAGTCAATGTAACACACGATAGATTTGTAGGAACAGAGGCAAAGCTCTTATGGTACACTTCATTTTAAGTGGCAGTTCGAATATACCTATTTATTCGACATAATGAGGAAATTGATGCAATACTATATGTAATGTGTGACCAATGCTTGGCAGACAAACACTAACTTGAACATATTACCCTCTATTTTAGGTGGCAGTTCCAGTGCATACTTACATGCTAAATACTTGCAATGGGAAAACTGACAAAGCGCTCTAGAATAGAAGAAAAAATTATGAACATTTTAATCAGTAATTTGAATATATCATGTATATTTCACTAACAAACAAATCTATTTTATGCAGCTACACTGGGTATCCTTAAAAAGCTTATTCCAGTGCCAGTGGCTAGTGTCTAGTGTATAGAGACTGAGATCTGAGAAATCAGAAGAACTGATTTCTATTCCTGGCTCCACTACTAGCATGCTAGGTGACTTTGGCAAGTCACTTTAGTTCTCCGCTCTTCAGTTTTCCCATTGTACAATGAGGATAACAATACTGACCTTCTTTGTAAATAACTGAGATGCACTGATGAAAAATGCTTTGTAAGAGCAAGGTATTATTAGTATTAATGGTATTCTCCATTTTAATGAGAAGGATTTCCCAGTAACTGGCTAGAACTCAAAAATCAGAATGGATATTTTAAACTCTGCCCAAAGAACCATGTAAAATCATTTAGGGTCTGTCATAACCAAGCTACCCACAGTGGGTGACCTTCCCTTTTCATACATCATCTACCACTGACCCAGTATCTGTGGCCTTCCATTGCTTGTTTGCCCTAGGAGTTGATGGATAGTTTGTTCTGGAGCAGAACATAAGATTGTTTGACCACCACTGAAAAACTGAGGAAGCTGTTGTCCTGCTGCACCATCCCTTGTCCAATGCTGTACCAGCATACAGCTATCAGACCTGGACTTCTACAGGAGATATAGCGTTTGATTCTCAGATATTCTAAGGCTGTTGTACACTACTCTGGTAATATAAAGGAATCTTAAGGCCAGTGGAAATGTCTGGCTTCCTCTGTATTTCAGGTCTCCCTGGATGCTGCACAACTGGTGTAAAACTGGCAGAGGACTTGGTCAGAGTGCAATTCACTATGGTTATTCTCTGCATCACAGACTTCATAAGGGGTCATGAAATGCAGAGCATAATTTACAGCAGCTTTGAGGCTCTTCCAAGTTATACCACAGGCTAGGCAAGCCTCCTCACAGCCCTAGAATATAGATTCTCAACTCATGTAAGTTGTCCTAGCTCAGCTGAAGTCAATGGAGCTGTGGCTAGTTATACCAAGAGAAAGCACAAATATGACTTTAGGTCTCATTTGCCTTTCCCCCACCTGATCTCTGTCCCCAAATGCAGGAATGGGATAAGTGAGAAGCAAGACCCCAAGTTTTTTGACATTCCATCAGAGATTTCTAGTGCCGAAAATGATTCATTTTTAAATACTAAAATAAAGAAACAAAAACACGAGAGACTAAAAAAAGAAGATGTCTTCAAAAATCTTTTAGACAATTTGGGAAATAACACTTTAGTGAAAAGTCCTTGAGAGGAATGTCATGCAACTTAGTGTGTTAGAAAAGCTAACCAAATAACAGCAGCAGGAACACATTTACTTACTAAATTATGTAGAGAAGTCAGCATGACATATAGGTAACTGTAAACACATTACTTCTTTATTAGGAAAAATAGCTATTAACAAACCTGTATGATGTGACAATTTAAAGAGCCCAGAAGTGTGTTGTTTGTGTTTGGATGTGTTTTGTTTCTGACAAAATGAAAGCCTTTTGATCATGTCTTTTTAGGTGTTAAGCATTATTAAGGTATAGCTAAAATTTCCTCTTAAGTTTGCATATGGATTTGCAAAAGTTGGCCCAGAACATGATATTGAGTGGCTGACAGCAACTTCCATATAATCTTTTTTATTTTCCACTTTTCTGCCTTCTTCCACAATATACAGCTCTTTAAATTGTCACATCATCACATTATGGGCAATTGCTAAAATGGTGCATGTTTTATGCACCTAGGTGACTACTAACATCAATCCATATCCAGTTGCAGTCCAGATACAGAGCAAAGCCAGCTTTATCCTTCTCCTGATTAACATTTTCTTCATGCATTTTAAAATGATAAATTGCTGACATCTGATGGTCTATGGAGCATAAATTACATGATATTTTTAACTTTGCTATAGCTGTTTGTACATTTTATTTCTTTTCAAATGTGACAAAAATCTTTGTTTGTTCAGACTGCTCCTAAAGGTCAGTTAATAAATATTGCATGACTTTGTCCCCCAAGTCGTTCCAAGGATATTAAATTAGTTATTCATTTGACTGAATTTTTTAAATGGATTGTTAGTGTTACTAGAATATCTAGGAACAAAGACTGGTTGTTAATTTGAAATATAGTATTAGACATGTAAGAATTAAATTAATTTGCGTGGAATGATCAAGGAAAATAAAAGATTAATATGTGAAAATCTTCTAGTCAACATTTAGGATCTAACTGCTGCTTGAAATACACAGTCACATTTTGATGCAAACAACCAAGATGATGAATGAATACAAATATATATCAAGCAATCGTTTTGCTGGGAAATTACTAGGAACCATATTGTGAGCTTTAAAGTCAGTGCAGGTTAATGAAGGGGGAAATCACAGGAAAGCCTCTTAAGGAAACAAAGTTTCGATCTTAACAACACATCCCACCGACTCCCATGGATTTTTATGCCAGTTAACCCATTTTCTGGTTGACATTTACCCTCAGATGGTAGTATTTCTTTCCTATTCTGTCGTTTTCTTTTTCCATGTTCGTCTTGTATTCTCTCCAGATATGTTTGGGCAACTTATCACCCGTTTTGGGATTACTTTCCCTCGCCACAAAACTTCCCCTTTGGATTAATGTCCAGTTCCTCCTATAAAAGTCCATAATTAATGATATTATAGAGTCACAGAAGACAAGTGGATATGCCCTTTGAAGAACACAGACTGAGAGATTCCAAGGCCAGAAGGATTCATTGTGATAATCTAGTCTGACCTCACATATAACACAGACCATAGAACACTCCCAAAACAATTCCTAGATTATATCCTTCAGAAAAAAATCTAATCTTTATTTAAAAATTGCCAATGAAGAAGAATCCACCATGATCCTTAATAAATTGTTCCAAGAGCTAATTTCTTTCACTGTTAAAAATTTTCTTTATTTCCTGTCTGAATTTATCTAGCTTCAACTTTCAGCCAGTGTATCACGCTACACTTTTCTCTGCTAAACTGAAGTACTCGTTATCAATTTTTTTTTCACCACATAGGTGCTTACAGCCTATAATCAAGTCACTTCTTAACCTTCTCTTTGTTAAGATAAATAGATTGAGCGCCTTCAGGCTATCATTATAAAACAGATTTTCTATCCTTTAATCATTCTTGTGGATATTCTTAAAACCCTCTCCATTTTATCAACATCCTCCTTGAATTGTGGACACCAGAACTGGACAGAGTGTTCCAACAGTGGTCATCCCTGTGACAAATACAGGGTAAAATAGCCTTTTTGCTCTTTCTAGATTGCTCTGTTTATGCATCTAAACATAGCAATAGCCCATCTGGCCACAGCATCACACTGGGAGCTCATATTCAGCTGATTATTCACCAGGTCCTCCAATCTTTTTCAGATTCACTGCTTCCCAGGATAAAGTCCCCTATACTGTAAATTTGGCCTATCCTTTTTGTTCCTAGATATTTACATTTACCTTTAGCCACATTAAAATGCAGATTGTTTGCTTGCGCTCAGATTACTGAGTACTCCAGAACACTCTGAATCAGTGACCGGTCCTTTTTATTATTTACCACTCCCCCAATCGTTGTGTCATCTGCAAAATTTACCAGTGACGATTTTATCTTTTCCTCTGTGTCATTGATAAAAATGTTAAATAACGTTGTGCTGAAATCCACTAGAAATACACCACTGGAGGAAGAGTCTGCATTTAGAATGATATTTTCAAACTTATCAGTCATCCACTTTTATTTCATTCATCATGTGCTGTTATGTTTATATCGTAGTTTTTATTTAAAATGTCAGAAGTCTAATACTTTAATATTATTACGTTTAGCAGCCAAACTTGTAGTATGATCAAAAAAAATATCAAGTTAGTTTGACAGGATCCATTTTTCAGAAACCCATGTTGATTGGCATTACTTATATTACTCTCCTTTAATTCTTTATTAATAGGGTCTTGGATCAACTTCTTCATTATCTTGCCTGGATTGAAGACTGACAGACCTATAATTACTGCGTTCATTCTGTTTTCCTTTTAAAAAATATTGACAAAACATTAGCTTTTTTTCCAATCTTCTGGACCTTCCCTTATGTCCCTTCCCCAATACATATTGAAAATCAACATTAAAGGGCCAGCATTTTCATCAGCTAGCTCTTTTAAAAGTCTTTTATGCAAGTCATCTAGATATGCTGATTTGATAATATCTAACTTTAGCAGCTGCTGTTTTACATTCTCCTGAGATACTAGTGGAATGGAAAGAATGTTATCATCATATATGAGATAAGTACATCATCTATTTTTTTCCCCCAAATACAGAACAGAACAATGTATTGAACACATGCCTTTTCTGCATTATTACTTATAATTTTATGATTTCCATCTAACTGGCCATCCAACCACCATGATGCATTTCTTCTGGGTTACCACAGTGGGATTTCTTTTTCATAGACAACTTCAGCCTTATCCACTAATCAGTGTAAGTGGAACATGGGTGCAAGCGTGCCACAACGCACAATGCAGTAATTATGTACGCTAATGAAAATATTACATATGTTCCCAATTTTGGTTCTAGGGCCCATCT
Organism: Mesoclemmys tuberculata; assembly: GCA_007922155.1. Lineage (NCBI taxonomy): Eukaryota > Metazoa > Chordata > Testudines > Chelidae > Mesoclemmys > Mesoclemmys tuberculata. The sequence goes on along the minus strand of ML675649.1, from coordinate 16,872,483 downwards.
CTAAATAAATCACACAGCATCCTTAACAGCAACAAGCTGAAAGAAGTTCAAAAAGGGCAGGACATGTTAAAGCTTTCTGTACCACAAGAGACTGGGAATTGCGTTTGACCCTAACTTAGGTCAAGATGCTGCCCAAGGGTCAGCTTCATGGGAGAAGGGAGTGGTGCATGTGGAAGGCATGACTCTCAGGGGGGACAATCTTCCTTCACCTAGACTCCATGTTGGGGAAGAGGATGGAAATCAGATTTGCCCTGGTTCTTTTCTCTTTTTTTCCTGAGCTGCCTCTTGGTGATTCTGGAGGAAGCAAATGTCAGGGAAACTTCTTGGTAGCATGACTTGTGGGGTTCATGTGCTGCTTGAGGACAAGGAGGTGCTCTGGAGCCCAGAGTTAATAGTGCAATGGGCATGTGTGTGGATAATATGGCCTCTTGTGGATTTTAAAGCCTATGCGATCTGCTGGCTTTCAAATCAAAGCAGGCTCCATGGAATTTTCTGGGGTTAGGAAAACCTCACCCGTTCTTCTCTCCATGAGGAGGAGATGATCTTTTGTTAAGTGGGCTAATAAGACCCACATATTCAGCCTCATCTTTCAACTTCTGCAATGTCTGAGGCTATTTCACTGGGTTCTGATGTCTCACTGGTCACATTGCAAGCAATCTCTATTTTCAAAAAACTGCAAAAAATGCTGAACTACAGATTTTTAGCATAGGTGTAAAGTTCACCTCCTGCATATTTATACTGCATCTCGGAATAAACCTTCCTCTGTTGACAGACACTCTTCTTGCATATCAAATATTAGTGCTTATTTATGCATTCAGATTGTGTACCCATACAGTTTAGCATTCACATTTATTTAGTATGTGCAGGTACACATTTCAACATTCAAGTGACATCTCATCTCCCTTACTGTAAATTCATATTCAGACCATCATATACTTTTGTGCACCTGCAGGTTTATAAAATATTTCATTGCAGAAATTACAGGACTATGGTCTATTTTCATCTATCCCTGAGCCTCCCTACTGCAGTCCTACTGCAGTAGTATAGTTATAACCACTGGCCAAATTTGGTCCACAGTATTCGTTATTTAAACTAGGATGAACATAAGTTAACATGACTGCCCCATCACAAACATGTCAGTTTATCCTAATCATTATACTGTTATGCAGGCAAGTACAAGGAGAACTGAGAGATATTTGTGGCAACCCAGTGATTTATTAGTAATGAACCTGAAGAGACAAAGAATAGTAAGCAATAGTCTTACATGTACAGATGTCTACTGGATTAACTCTTAAAGAACATGCCAGAACAAAGATCATGTTATTCATTTCCTCCAGGACTTGAACATGAATAAAATCTTAATAACTGTCTTACGTGCGTGGTTTTATATAAGTAGTTAAGGAAATCAAAGTGCTTAAAAATAACTTGACTGTGAATGACTAAAAGTTCTTCACTTGTACTCTCCCAACTCTTGATTTCCTTGTCAAACATCACTTTCACTGTTTAATTTTAAAATCAAAGATGGAGAGGTGTATGGGGGGGTTGAAATCACTCAGTTCCTTATATGCTACATACAAGCAATGATGACCAAAATAAATAAATAAATACTAGTGGAATGAATACGTTACACACATGTGGATCTTGCGTGCGTGGAACTTGGCCTGAATATGTTAAGTCAGCTAATAAGAACCACACATTCAGCTTCATCTTTCAGCTTCTATGAAGTCTGGGGCTGTCTCATTGATTACATTTTAAGTTAATATACTTTCCATTGAAAAAAGTGCTAAACAAATTCCCACTGTGGTGGTGGTGGTGGTGATTGATGAGGATGATTTTTTATATTGGGAAAACCTTCAATAGCATTTGTTGTCATCCACTATTCATATACCAGTAAGATCCTATTTAAAAAGAGAAAAGTCAGGAGGCAGCAAAGGCAAAAATTTTCCATGATAGAGGGGCAAGCCAAGCAGCATCAAGACACAAATAATTTAGCTTTTAAGGGCTCTTATCTACTATTCTTCAATGGAGATGTATTTATTCACTTTACAAATGTGCCATGAACCTATACAATTGATGGAAATAAAAAATTTCCCTCAAATAAACATAGTATTCGGAAACTATAAAACCAATAAAGAAATTTGTTGATAGAATTAGAGATAGAAGGAAACCTAATCTCAATAGAGCCAATTATATATATATAATTAACTATAAGGACTCTCTATACCCTAGAGCCTACTTAAGAGAATGAAAATGCAGAACTCAATAAAAAGGGATATACTTTGAGCATGGTGCAAAGGGATTTGGCATTTAGCTCTCTTTTAATGTTAATGGAACTTCTACAACTAAATTCTTCTGTGCTATACTGAAAATTAACTCATAAATATGATACTGAGTAATATAAAGCCATGATCTGATATTCCTGTTTAGACATCTCTTCTCATTTCATCCATGGACATTCTACACAAATCAGAAAGTACATATTATACCGTATATTTTACTCTTTTATTTATTTAAAGCAGCATTTAGTGATTGTAGTGGATTTAATTAGATACCCAAAAGATAAGAATTCCAAATTCAAATATTCACATTCAAATATGTCATTGGGACAGATCTGGCAATTTCATGCAATATCCTTGGAAAACCTCACTGAATTAAATTTAAGTTGCTGTGGAGTCTATTGTATTAATAGAAAGATTATGCATTATTGTGGACTGGAATTGTATGTAGCAGTAACCTTTCCAGAGGGGATGTCTGATATGAACCCTGGAAAGTGTTATGAACAATCTTTCAGAAAAGAATGGACTTTTGGTACAAAGTGTCAAGTGGTTGCCTCAGGAATCTCTAGGGAGAAGTGAACAGCAGTTCTCCACCTCTGGTTATGCAAAAGCCTAACCTTTTCAAGCTATGCCCTGAGAAGGGGACTACTATCTTATGATTACCTCTGCCCAGAGTCTCAAGATCAACGTTATATAAAGGAAATACTGAGCTATTCATGGAGGGTGCTAGTTTTACGGCTGATACATACTTTTAACCACAGAAAAACTGTCAACACAAGGAGCCAAGTATGCACACGCAAAAGTGATTTAATAACTGCAGTGGCTGTATGCTGACATAATTTAGATCGACATAATTTTTGTAGTGTAGACACGGCCTTAGTGGGGTTTGAAGGATTGACTCCCTACCTTGTTGGGGTTGCTGTTATCTCTGAAAATCTTATTAGCATGCACGTAGGTTCTTTTTGTCTTTAATACATTTTATCAGTAATACTTTCATTTTAAGAATAAATGTGCTTGCTTATAAGAATCTGTGTGGTAACTTATAACTGCAGGCAATTGCAGCTGTTCATAGCATTCAAAGAAAAAGTAAAGTACAAGTCCTGGCCTGAGGATATCACTGTATAGGCAGGGAACTGTGCAGTCTTGAAAAATCCAATCAGGAGGGAGAGAGATGTGGGTTGCCACCCAAAAAAGGGTGATGGATGAGTAGGTGGGAGGCTACAGTGGGTGTCCTCGCTGGACCATAGAAGGGGAATACAGTTGCTGTTGCCCTTCACTGTGACAGTCTTTTCAAGCAGTTAGAAATAAAAAGGTGTGAACCAGAGCTGGCTGGAAATTTTTAAAATGTCAGTGAAACAGGACTTTTTTCAATAAGCATTTTTGTAAAAAATATTTTCTGACTTGTGAGAGTGAGCCCCCTAACATTTGCAAAAAACCCAGCGCTTTCCCAAATTCAACATGATCTGCAGAAAGTAACACTTTGCGAAATCATGTTACAACAGCAGCCAATTCAATTTTTTTAGAACAACATGTAATGCCATGATCCTATAAACAATTATGAAAATACTCAAAGGAATAGTCCCATTGACTTCATGGGCATAGAAAAATACAAACTGAGGGAAAAACTTTACAGTTGTGCATCAATAATTATATAGCCTCCTGCACTCTGATTGGCCTAGATGATGGCATATTATTTGGATAAGTATGCGTCAATAATTTTATATCCTCCTTCATTCATGTTGCCACTACAGCATTTCACTATCACCAATGTCAATCTAATTGCTGTGGTACCAGTATTTAACTATATAGGCAACAAAAATATTTGCCCTTTTTTCATACACACACTGGATGCCGATTTGATTCATTTCATAGCTAAGAATTAAACCATTCAGTGCCATCTGCAAGGAGTAGGGAATATGTTTAATAAAGTCTCACTATTTAATGATAATTTGCAGCACCTATCTCACTGAATGTATCCATCAATTTGTATGGCAGTATCTTATTTCCCTCAGCTACATGGAACATTTTATTTTTGTGTTAATATTATTTTGTTAGGTATACAATCACAATATATTTTAATCACATATGCCATAAGATGTAAATTATGATTGGAACACCTGGATTACCTAAATTTGAGCAATACAAAGTAAGCAAGCAAAAACAGATCATTACCCAAAAGTGGTGCTTAAAAGTGAACTTCACTGAAGAAAAATACTTTAACAACCCGAAGGCCCAGTAGTAAAGTACTTACATTATGGTCCATTTATAGACTGATTTCATTTCATGTGCTTTAGTCAAACAAATATTATCTGTTGTTCATGAGGAGAAAACTTAAAAAAGTAAGACAAGGGATGTCTCCAGAAGCCAATAAAAACTGTTAGGTCAGATCCTCAGCTGGTGAAAGTCAGCATGCCTGAACTTAAGTCAGTAGAACTACTCTGCTTTGCACCAGCTGAGAATTTGGCCCTTTATATTTGGGCAAGATATCAAAAACAATTTCAGATCTATTATTCATCTACAACCAGCAAGGAGCCGAGAAATGTCTCAGATGGGTGTGCTGTTTTCCAAAAATGCAAACCTCATTTGTTAAATAAGTAAAACTTTCAACAAAACAAAAATCTGTTCTTGAAAAAAAATGTACATAAAAGTTAATATTTCTCTGAAAAATAACTTGAAGCAAACCAAGCATAACAGCTATGCAGTAATTTGTTACAATAATTAAGCTATTATCCAGGGTTAAGGACCGGTCCTGCAGCCTTTACTCATGTGAGTAATTCCTCTTCAAGTGAGTAATTCCACTGTATTTATGGGGTATTTTACATGAGTGGGGAAGGCAGAATTGGCCCCATAGTAAGAAATGATTATTCTAATTTTAAACAATTGGCTGTTTTTAAAGAAAAAATAAAATGCATCAATAGATTCAAGTTAGAGCCTTATGCTTTAATTTGTTGAGCTAGTTCAGCATAATGACTTCAATAGGAATAAACAGCATTCAATACTTTGCAAGAGGCACATAGCATTTTACAGCATCCTACCATTGAATCAAAAGTGTAATTTCTAGTCAACTGGACAATCATCAAAAACTGATTTTCAAAACCAAAGCAATTTCCCATACTATATGTGCTATTGTGTAAATCAGGTAGAGTACAGATTTTCTTTAGTCCCCTGAGACGTCCCTAACCCTGGGAAATTCTTCCCAGAAAACCATTTTAGAATGGGTAAATTGTTTGGAATTCAGGTTTATTCAGGCTAAGCAGTAAACCAAATGATTCTGGTCTCTTGCATTTATAAATGAGGCTGCACATTTAGCAGTAACAGGCTAGCTCAGAGGAATTATATCACATCTAGTTTTGGTCCTTGTAGGAAATACCTCAAGAACCTGGAAATACAAATGGGGGAGAATAGTTATCTGTATACGACCTCCAAAATGGTTAGTTTCCTGCAAGCTTCTAAAAGTTATTGAAGATTCTGATTTGGAAGGTTGCCTTTATTTTAGTAATACCTGTTCATCCATCTCTATTTGGAATATCTGTCATCCTCTATGACATTCCAAATGACAATGAATTCCTACGTAGCCACTAATCTCCTCCCACTTCTTTCTTACCCCACTCTACTGAGTCGCTTGCACCCAGTCTAACTTTCTCCAGCACAACTCCAGTCACAAGTGATACCTTTTGCTACAAGTGTTCTAATTTTTATTGACTCTACCTGGCTCTCAGACTTGCTCTCTTAACAGTTCATTCGCTGGAGGAGGAGGAATGGACAGTTGGCCCTTGATGCTGTACAACGCTGGCCTGATTCAACGCCTACTGAAATTAATAAGAATATTTTCATTGACTTCACTGCACTTTGGATTAGGCCTTTATGTTGCTTGGGCCAAATAAAGCAGTGGATCAACTGCTGGTAGATGGGGCCCAGATTTGGATTGTGGAAATCAGTTTGATAATGTTCATTATTATGGTATTGTAAGCAATGCAAGGCTTAAGAGAGAATCATTCTGTGCATCAGATGCTGACAATTTTTGGCCTTTGCCATTATGTGCAAGCAGGGTATTAGGTGGAACATACATCCCCTATTCATTTTACTCATGGAATTCAGAATGGTTTCTCCTTTGCAGGGCTCAGCAGCATGTATTTTTCCTTCTCTCCTAGTATCTCTTTGTATTATGCAGGTTGTTCTAGTTGAAGATATATGCTATAGATTCAGACTCAGCAAGGCAGCTGAGTAGTTGCTTCGTGTTACACTTGCTATGACCCTTAGCACTTGTCATTTCTATCACAAATTCTCTTAGCTTTTCTAAATACTTTGTTCTGTGGGGAAAAAATAACAAGGAAGAAGGGACAGATTGCCAGCTGGCAAACAAAAAACTCTATGCCTATATGGAGAAAGAAAGATACAGATATTACTGTAAAAAACAACGAGAGTCCTGTAGCACTTTAAAGACTAACACATTTAATTTTTGTAGGCATAAGCTTTTGTGGACTGTAACCCACTTCATCAGATGCAGAGAATGGAAATCAGATAGGGGGTATTTATATACAGTCAAGGGGAAGGTACAACAATGGGGGAGAAGGGGGTAGGTAATAGCAAAGTCCATACAGTTAGAGTAGCTGAAGCATATTCACAACCATTGATTAGAAGGTGAGAATGCGTGAACAGTGACAATTACTTCTTGTAATGAGATAACCATTCCAAGTCTCTATTCAGACCCTGTCTGAATGTGTCAAGTTTGTAGATCTGTTCGAGCTCTGCAATTTCTCTTTGAAGTCTGTTTTTGAAATTTTTTTTGTAGAAGTATGGCAACTTTCAAGTCAGCTACAGAGTGTCCTAGGAGATTGAAGTGCTCTCCAAGTGTTTATGGATGTTCCCATTTTTTATGTCTGACTTGTGTCCATTTATTCTTTTGCATAATGACAGTCCAGTTTGGCCAAAGTACACGGCAGAGGGGCATTGCTGGCACATGATGGCATATATTACATTAGTAGATGTGCAGGTGAATGAGTTCCTTATGGTGTGGCTGACGTGGTTAGGACCTGAGATGGTGTCACTAGAGTCGATGTGCGGGCAGAGCTGGCAACGGGGTTTGTTGCAGGGATCTTAGAACTACCAACGAGTGAATACTGATGGTATATAGGAATGTTTTGTCTGCCAATTCTTAGGCATGACAGCATTTATTTAACCTGTTATAATAAACAGAATGCCAAACTAGGAGATATGACGCTTGGGAATCTTCATCAGAATAATGCTTGACATCCCCTATGAGTCTTGGGAGGAAATACTCCTTCCATAATATTGAACAAACATGTTTATTAAGTGCACTGAGTATGTAGTACTTGCATTCACTTGAAGAAAATTTGCTTAGATGGTGTATTGAATTAATGGATTTTAATAAGTGATGTTTGATTTGGCCAGTGCAAATCAATTACCTGCAATTTTTGTGTTCATTCCAGTTTGTAGGTGGTACAATCACATAATTACATTATTAATTTATCTATTTGGGGGTTTTGAACTGTCGCCCATGACCATAGGATAGGAGAACTTTCCAGTTTAACTGGTTGGATTGGAAGTACCAAGGTCTTCGAGTTAATGTCAGAGTTTTATTCTTTTCTCTGTTCATGTTATAGGAAAAATTGCTTGTGGAGGGTTGTTTCTTTCTTGTGCGATAGGGTGGTGGTTGTTACAAATGTCACTGTGGTTCTGGTAGAAAAACTTAGTCTCTTCTTCTGTCTGTCAGTTACCTACAACAATTGAACCCCAAAGTTACTCTCTAGGCACTACTGTATTACAAATAACAATAATATATTAGCAGTAACAATATTTCCCAACATGCTAATGGATATTGAGTCTTTAGTGAGGGGGGCCACATTCAGCAAGGTTAATGGATTATTTCTGGTGTTACCAATACCAGTCTTGACTACGAGAGCAATAGTAGAAAGGAGGTGGGGAGGTCAGAAGAGAAGCGGCAAGTATTATAATAGCATCTTGGGTGACCAGATAGCAAGTGTGAAAAATAGGGAGGGGGTAATAGGCACCTATACGAAGCCAGGAATATTGGGGCTGTCCCTATGAAATCAGGACATCTGGTCACCCTAATAGCAGCAGCTATTGCGCTATCAATGGATTGCCAAAGTCGTTTAGACATAGATGGATCTGCACCAGTCCAGATATCAGTGACACATTGAATGACTCCCCAAAGACCTATTTCAGAAGTCTGGATGACATTCTTACAGCCTGTCAGAAAAAAAAGTTGGCTGCACTGAACTATAAACTGCATATGGCAAAAAACAGTGTGTTCTGCAACACAGTAGCAATGGTATTCAAAGAGCTGACACCCTTGCTTTTGAATTTGATGCTCAAATGACAAGTTAGCCTCTGTGATCGCTTTAATATTTTGTACACCTCTGTACATATTACCGCCTTGAATTTGTGTACAAAACCTGCAACCTTAGTGCTAAATCTACCCACGGATGATGATGATCCCATTCAATGAAGTGTGTCCCATTCAATGAAGCAAAATGTGTCCTTCATTCCATGTATCAGAGAGTGGCCCTATCATTACCTTTTCCATAGCTATGATGACCAGAACGCTGGGCAGAACTTGGTTTCACTTGAGTCTTACACTCTGCAAGAAGAGTACTTTTCAGTATTGTAATAATTAAATCAGCATCCAAGCCTTGTATTGGCTATTTTACTGTTGGTAAGTACCATGCCAAAGGCTTTAGAGTTTTACCCACTGTAACCCTTCTTCTGCTCAATGTTCTATGGCAAGCGGCTGTTCAAAATATTATCTTCTTCATCTGGTTTGTCTCAGCCTCATTATCTTTTATTTTCCTACAATGCATAAGCTACTTATCTGTTCAGACACGTAGCCTACCTAAATCATTCAAAAGTTTATTGATTGTACTTAGGGTTTTTTATTTTTTAACATCAACAGATTTCAGCACCTTAGTAACTGCTCCTTCATCTAAAACCTGTTGGTGTGTTAATAGTCAGCTTTCTTCATCACAAACTACTTCTAGAGCAGGTCTTATCTACTCAGGTAGTTAAACACCTTTGTTGGCTAAAATAAAAATCCAGCAAATTTAGAACACATGGCCTCCCTTTTGTAAATGCATGCTGACTGCTCATAATTAAATCGTAACTTTTTGGGTCTCTCTCATGCTCCATCAGAGCAGCATTTTTAAAGTGCAGGTTTCAGCATTGAAGTCAATCTTTTCAGCCTGGATCTTCCAACATGTTCTTTTTTGAGGAAACTAAATCAAATGTAACACCCACTGAATTACATTAACTTTGTCCTAGTCTGCTGTTACATCCTGGGATTCCCAAAAGATTTGGGGACCTGATTTTCAGAGGCAACATCCAATTTGCATTCACAGTTAATTGCAGGCACAAATGATATTATTTAACTTGCTACCTGACTGCACCCACACACCAGGCATGGTGACTAGATAGCTAATTCCCATTTTTTTGTGCCCACAGTCAGTTGCAGTGTAGAAGTGTAAGAATGATTAACCAGAAAAATAAAGTCACATATTCAAAATCAGGGCCAGTTTCTGACACTCATTCTCTTACTGAATAGTGTCTTTAGTCTGCAAATAGCACCACTGAACTCAATGGGACTTGCTGCTGAATAAGTCACTACTCAATATTAGTACAGTTAGCAGAATTTTGGCCCCATTCAGGAAAGCAACAGTTTTCAGTTAAGCCCTAAGCATGTGCTTAAGTCCCATTAAATCAATAGGTTTAAGCATGGACTTAAAGTTAAGGATGTGCTTAAATGTTTCTCTAAATTCAAGGCTAGGCTAAAGGTCATTTAAAAATGTTGACTTTGGAACTTGAGCTTTATTTAAATCAAATGCAGCATTATTATTGAATATGCTTGAGGAAGAGAGAAGAAAGCAATCATTCAAAATGACGGCTCCTTTCAGTTAAATGGCAACAATACAGTCACAAAACAAATCATCAAAAAACATTTTCCTTTTAACTTACACATTTAATTTCATAACAGCTCATAAACAAAATGAAACATTCCATTGTTTCAATTAGACTTTCTAACTCTTTAATTCAAGAAAAATACCTAAGAGTGAAAAGAAAAAAATACAACTTGTTTCAGCACTGACTTAAGTACTCTTAATTATGTTGATGTATAACATTCAGCCACAGTTTTTCTTTGTACAACATAGCAGTTCATGACAGTTAAGCTATCTGACTTACATACTGTTTATTTGGCAATTTTTTTTAAACATATGGGGCCAGATTCTCAGCTGGTGATAACCAGCCTAGCTTAATTGAAGATCTGATTCCGGGGAATGTAACAGGGTAGTTGGAAACAAGGTGCTGGGGCATTGTTCTTTCAACTCCATGCTTTCAGTGGGAGATAAGGATACCAGCACCTCTCTGGACATGCAAGAATGTGCCCCTTTCTTTTAGAGCAAGATCTAAAGGCTGTTATAGTCAATGCCTAAGACCCATGTCATTCTTGTAAGATATTTCCATATATATGCAGCAAGAATTCTTGACCTGCAAAATGCCTGGGCTTTGACCCACATCACACTGGGACTTGGGCTCTCATCCCATCCCCAACCTTCCAGCAGGGTCTGTGGGCTTGAGTAAAGAGGGGCCCTGGCTCAAGTCAAGCTAATTTCTGTGTGGATGGAAAGGGGGCTTGGTCTTAAACCTGGTTCAGAGCCCAGACTTAGTGTGTGGTGTAGACATATCCTTAGAGCTTCCAATTCAACAAAGTCCTTAAGCATAGATTAGTCCCAGTGAAGAACTGAGACACAGTAGCAGTTCAGATGCTCCTGGAGCACAGGGGGTTTTCCTTCTTGGAGCCCCTAGAGCACAATATACTCCCAATTGGATAGGAGGAGCACTGTGAAGGATGGCCCATGGCTCTCCTCCTCCTTTCTCCATGCACAGGCAAGTGGAGGTGACTGGATGTAGTGCGGAAAGTATGGTGCACACCTTGAAGTAGGTAGCAGTGCATATGCTGGGAAGTCCTGACAGGAATTTTAAGGCAGAATTCCTCTCAGAATGCCCTCCTAGGGTGCTGTAATCTATATCATGAATAGCACAGGGCTGTGGCTGAACAGCATGACCAATACCTTGGCTTTGTGGGAAAATGGAAATGGATCTTCCACCCTCACAATGGAGAGGATGAACCAACCCTCCTTGTAGTTACTGAAAGAACTCTATGAAAATTGAATCAGGCTTTAAATACTTTATCATTAGGAAAAGAGTTAAGATATATAGCTATGCTATATGATAACAATGGAAGAAACAAGGACCCTCTATAATAACAGATAGCAGTTCTGATTCTCTAGTCACACAAATGTACTTTAGAAGGTACAGAGTGAATGCCATTGTAGCAGTGTGTGCAAAAAGGAATCGGGCTCAATGTGTCCATGACTACAAAATTTCTAAATCTGCTTCTTCTCCTCCCTGGCCCCATCCTCACCCCAATAACAGTTGTGTTAATATTAGATATGTATTATTATTCTAATAACTAATTATAGGACTCATAATGCTAATGATAGCAGTTTAGTTTGTAAACCCATCTGTTCACTTTACCCAAGCTGTTTATTTTCTCTCCTGCCTTCAAAATATTCCTGATTTGTAATTAATCATCCATTTTTACTTTTTTTAAATTAGAGATTTGTTGATTTTTTCTAAAATTAAATATCGGGAGTGAATATCAGCTGGCATGGCACCCTGAGGAGAGAACAGCTGGATTTCTAACCCCATGTCACTCAGTAAATAACTGCTAAAAAGAAAAATCTCAGTATAAATTACCATTGCAACAGCTGAAACACCTTACTCCAAGGAGAATGACCTAATCCCTTTTCCTCTTAGAATGCTTTAAAATGGTAATCAGTTGAGAAGATGCTTCTGTCTCTCATCCATTCATCCCAAAGTGAATTTGTGCACCTGTTGTATATTTAAGTATATGTAGGCAGATCCTCAGCCAGTGGAAAATGGCATATAGTGCTGCTATTCAATCTATCAGAGTTACACAGATTTACAACAGCTGAGGAACTGACCCATCGAGGTATTTGAAGAACAGAATATGTGTAACACAATAATGTGTGTTAAAAACAGGCTATAATCTGTTTTAGAAAAATTGTGCCACTCCTGTGCATCCCAGCATGCAGCTCAGATTGTCTGGGTTAGCACAATTGCCTCAGATAAAAATGTGTTTCATACAACTACATGGTGCCTCACTATTACCTTCTCCATAATATTGGTTGGATCAGTCATGCCTCACTCTGCCACGCCCATCAAGAACTAGGTTGCAAAGCGTTTATAATAGCTACCTCACTTGAGGTGATTTGTTCTGGCTATAGCTCTGCTTGCTTCAGATATGCTTCTCACAAGGGGACAAGCCAGTGCAGCTATGAAACTTTGAGCTATGAAGCTATGAGCAATGTGGACATGATACATCACTCTACCTATCTGAAAAGATCTTTTCCTTCTGTGGTCTTGCTCATTACTAATTTTAGAGCAATTTAGGAAGAGAAAATTAATACATCTTTTTAACAAACTATAAAGTTGCACAGAAGAAAAATGACAGAGGAACAGTTGAAGATGCAATTCTGGGAGAATTAGGCTCCATATTTATTTTAATAAAAATTTACAACTACTTTTCACTGTAAGACTCAATCCTGCAAACTCTTACTCATGTGTAAAGTCTTTACTCAGAGATACTACTCATGCAAATAACAGTATGAATGATCAGGCTCTTAACTGACCCTCTGAAGCATCTGGGGCCAGCCACTGTTGGAAGACAGGATACTAGGCTTGGTGGACAATTGGTGTGAGCTAATATGCTATTCTTATGTTCTTAATTTGTACTGAAGTCAAAACTATGCTCATACTAAAATGCTGTTTGCACTTCTATTTTTCAGCCTATATAAAATGATTGTTGCTTCATCATATGTTCTGAACCCCAATTTGGACAATTCTTGCTTCCCTTATCAATGCTGGGTATAATTTCATAAAAAGATACCCTGATTGACATCCTGGCCCCTTTAAAGTCTGTGGCAGAAGTCCCATTGACATCAGTGGGGCTTAGATTTCACCTCCTAAATTGAAAAGGTTCTTTCAATATTCAAAACTTGCTGATGGATGTACATTCTAGAATTGATTTCCTTTGAAGTCTTGACTTTCTTATTCTTGCATCTGATTTTACCTTCTGCTCAGAAGAGGAGAATTCTCCAGTTATCTTTGGTGGTTAAAACAATTAACTATGTTATGGAGGAAATCATCACTTATCTTGCAAATTGAACACTGGCATAATTAGATTGTACTGACTTGGATACCTTTTGACATTTTCATACAGACATTGAGATAAATTAGAGAAAACTAAAAATATTAATTCTACATCCAACTAGGATGTTATTTCTTCTGTTTTAAGAATATAATAAATTATTTTATCCATCTTTATTTTTATGCGCGTTAGTATATATTGCCCCCACACTCAGTATTCAGTAATTGCAATTGTTTACTGCAGAATGTGGCTTTATCTTTCTCCTATTGAAATCAATGCAAAATAGAATAAAATCAGTTCTCTTTTAGCTGCTTTCTTTCTGTCAGTGCTTTTCCATTTATAAAAAACTTGATGCAGACTTTGACTAATTTAGAGTTATATTATCTTTGCATTCTAAGGATAGCACCTATTATTCTGGATATCTGAAATGCCACAAAAAGGGGAAAATCTCAGTGTGTGTTTTCATTTCAGTAGAATCCTAAATGTATCAGTGTTTATGTGGTTAATTAAATTTTGCCATCTGTAGAAGAGGACAGTACGGGTTTTTTCTTCTCACCTTCACTTTTTGTTGTGTTATACTTCCAGGCTTCTGTTTGTCTAGATACTTTAATAAACCTCAATTATTTTCATGACAGTAGAGAGAAAATGCATTGCTGATTATGGTGCAAGCGAGTAATTTATTCTTGAAGGAGAGGAAAAAATTCTTTTCTTTAGATATTTTTATTTACAATCAAGATTTAAAAACTTATTTTTTTTTTCAGATTTCAGTGAATGTGATAAACAAATGTGTTTTCCTGTAATTGGAAGAGGGATCAATACCTTATTCTGTATTCATGTGTTTCAATGTGAGATCAAAGTAATTAGATGGTTATTTACCACAGATCTTTCATCCACTGTGAGAATGTGAAACATCAAATAAATCTCATTTGTTTTCATCCAGCACATATATAAAGGTCCATTCTGTTTCTATTACATGAATGTAACTCAGACTGAATTCAGTGGGAGTTTTGTTTGTGCAAGGGAAGCAGACTCACACTTGTAACATGCATGGTTAATGTCTAACTCTGTGAGCTGCTGAACAGCTGTTGTAAACTATTGAACTCCATAGCAAATGAGTCAGCTCAGCGCCTTGTATATTCAAGCACCGTGTCACTGAACTAAATGGGTTGTGGTCACTGGTAATCATGATTTATTTATTTATTTGTCTAAACAAATTTAAATATGGTCTTGACTTTCCACAAATAGTCATATGTGTTCCCCCACTTGGAGTTTCTAATGTTAAGGCACAAAGCTTAGATTCAAGAAATGTTGATATCATGGATTTATTCAGATTTATACAGATTTATTCAGATAACTCAGAACAAGCCAGGCATCTAAATTATCTGGCTTCCCCTGCATAACCAAATGACCTCCATACTTACAGCTCTCCACTGCCCTCCTGGAGATACCATAGGATCTCATTCACTGTCAGTGTTCTATATTTGATTTAAATTGCATACATGGAAATAATTTCACTGATACTA
Organism: Mesoclemmys tuberculata; assembly: GCA_007922155.1. Lineage (NCBI taxonomy): Eukaryota > Metazoa > Chordata > Testudines > Chelidae > Mesoclemmys > Mesoclemmys tuberculata. Next base: position 16,857,418 of record ML675649.1, on the reverse strand, counting down.
AGGCTTAGCAATTTTTTCAAATTAGCAAGCAAGTGAACAAAGAGTGTTTGTCCAGATCCCTTCTAGGGAGCTCAGGCCTTGAAAAGAACCCATTCCACGCTCAGCAGCAGTCATATAGCTGCTACTTGCCAACTGTGAACTGTTTCCATCTATTCCCCTGGAGGCTGATTCAGTGACTATGTGTCTCTTCTTTGTCATTGTGGTGACCAGGGCATGGAGAAGTGATGTTGAGGAATAACAAGGATCTCCCCTGACATCTCAGTGTTCAAGCTGGGAGTTTCCCAGCTGTGTGAGAACTGGGGAAATAGTGAGTGCCTGGGAGGGCTGCAGAACCAGCTTATAGCTCCAAAACCGAATTGAAGTTGGGGAGAACAGATTCATGAAGGCCAAAGACTTTATCCCTTCCTTTCTTGGGGAATGAGAAAGCCAGAACACAGCCACCTTCCCCAAGCCTCTGTGCCTTTTCCTATCTTTCTCCAAGGAATTTGTGTGAGGAGTTATTGAGGTTCAGCATTGTATTAGCTCCTGTTGAGCCTCTACAAGGAGAAGAGTGAGCCAGGCTCTGCAGAGTGCCAGTCAGGAGGTGGGCCCTAATTGCATGAATTCTTTGCCTCCTTCCAACACTTTCTAGGCCTTAGTCATGGAGCAGCTGTGGAGCTCCCAGTGTTCCTTTCCACCTGGCCTGGAAGAGTTTGCTTGCTTCCTGTGGAGCCCCAGACATGGGATTAAGAGGCTAATGAGCTCCTTACTTATGTGTAAGAGAGGGTCAGCATTGGTCCTAATTTAAAAGCAAGGTAGATGAATCACAAAATACGCGTCATTCATTTAATTTCGACAGCAGTGGTCTACCAGAATTATTTATGTTAATACTTCACAATGTGCCACAATATTTCTGTAAAATTAGATCACAGTAATCTGAGAGTTTGTAGCAATACCCCGATATTAAATTTTTGCCAAGAAGCAGAGCAAAGAGTGACAGTTTGGTGTGTGAATTATAAATGGTAAGGATTAACAAAGTGCGGCTTAGTGAGGATCTACGGCATTCTTTAGAAAATGGAAGGTGAACTATTTGCTGTTAATATTACTTGCGCTGGGCTTATTAGAATTATTACTAGAGATGGCTGAATAATAGAAAAATGTGTTGGATGAAAGAAATGCTAAAATTCTCAATGAATGTTATGGATTAATCAGCCACTTCTAATTATTGCCTACCCATGAATGCAATGGTGGCAAATACTTATTAGCTAAATAGCAGATTTAGGCTTTATGTGTCAACCCTGATAAACCTTTTTAGCACACCTGGAGTGTACTTTAATGATGAAACTCAAGATTTTCTACATCTCTATTTAAACTTAAGTTCATAATACTTCCAACTTTAATGCAAGATAGTGAATATTAGAGAAAATATGGGCCTTTTCAACAATTTAGACTCCTGTGGGACCCAGAGTTGTTTGGAATCTATTTTTATCTGCAAAGTTTAGAAAATATGATTTTCTTCTCCGCCGGCTTCTGAGATAATGATTCTTCCTTTTCTTCCAGTACCCTTTGCCTACATTGAATATAAGCCTGAGAAACAGCTTCATCGGTGCTGAGCCCCAGTGTTACAGATTCTTGTTAAACGGGTGTGTGTTTCTTCCTGGACTCAAGTTGGGAAAAGTTAGAAATTTGGCACATGAAAGACCATGTCTGGAATTCACTAAAGTATGGAACAACTCAATTAGAAGATGCTGCACTGGAGTACATCACAGCTGCCACTGAGGTGTAAGCGATACGTAACGTAGCAAGCAGAGAAAATACAGGGCAATGGAAAACGTAGAAGTGAATTACAGATCCCAGAATAATGATATTGCACAAAAATCTGACAGCAGAGACACCGGTTGGCTGTTATTGTTGTACATAAACCTTGGGGGAGAAGGTAGATTTTTCTCGCAGCAAAACTGTTGAGACAAAATATTTGCAACCTCATAGTTCATGGGTAAGCATTTCTGTACCTTGATCCTTTATTTCATTCAATTAATTACAGGGTAAACATTCCTGAAGCTTGGTTTTCTTTCAGTTGTTTTGCTGATGCAGGTGATATCTCTCATGAGTGCAGAAAACTCAAAAATTCCAAAGTGCAGCTTACATGTATTTTTCATTTTGACATGGTTTATAGCACATGTCATTACTGAATTGCATTTAAGCTTGCAGTGACAGCATGTCATTGTTCAATTAAGTTTTTAGACATCTCTTCTAATTGTAAATATTTCAGCACTTCAGAGGCCCTTGTTTATTCCTTTTCTTTAGTTGTGGAAATCTAGAGTTCAGTAAAATAAAATGTCTGGGTTCTTTGTACAGAAATGTGGAGAATCCACATTATTTACTAGCTTTTCAGATGTTCTTTTAGATTTTATTTTCTAAGGTGACCTTAGTACTGTACTCATAAAATGTGCAGATTGACAGTTCTTAAAAATGAAAACCTTTTTTATTAATCTAAAGCACAGGGTACAATATTGGTGGTAGTAAAATTGCATAAATGTTTTCATGTTTTCCCACCACTGTACTGCAACCCTGTAATAACCTGGAATAATCCCTGTATGGATCAGAGGGTACTTCAAACATTATTCACGTTACATTTCTTGACCTCTGCTGAATCTGCCAGCAAGGGTACCAATTCTGAGAGTTGTTTTGGGGATGTCACAACATTTATCCACTAACAAATGGATTCAAATTGCTAACTCTGCTCTGAATTATTTAGGTCCTGCAAAGGGCTGTTTGAAAACAACTGCAAAATATTTGTGACAGAAAGAAAAATGGGTTCAAGACTACATGATTTTTATCTTTTGAGAAAAGTGTCTGATTTCCACAGAAAAAAAATTTTTTTTCATTAAAACAAAACAAATGCCCCAAAACCAAAATATTTCTGTAGAAAATCTGGCTTAAGTTTTCTGGTTGAAATATTTTGGAATTCAAATTTCCACTAAAAGAAAATCAAAATGTTAGATTAGGTAATTTAGGGTTTAAAAGGAGATAAACACCAATGCTCAAAAGAAGTTAGGAGCCTATTTTGGAAAATGTATTTTCTTTTGTTTTTTTTGTGAAAAAAGTGGTTTGTGTTTTATTAAATAATATACAGGTAACCTTAGAAATGAAACTGGATGAATTTTAGAATTCTAAAAGCTATTCTGATAAATATGTAAATATATGTTTTATGTAGGCCAACATAACTTTTTGGACTTGGAGAATTGCTAGATTTTCTTTAGCACCAGAGCTCCATTTGGCACAGAAGACAGTGTGTGTTGGGGGAGGGAATCAGAGAGCTGGTTACTCATTATTGGCACCATCCCAGGAGATTCTGGCTTTTAATCATTCGCAGCTTGGGCTAAAGACCTGATTCTTCTTTCATTTATGCAAACGAGATGGGAATTAGACCTTGTGTTTCTTCCAGTCTTTGGAGCAACTAAATGCTCTCCTCACAATAGGAGCTATTTTTCTATACACTGTGAACATTCCTTTAATAAACCTATCCTTTACATGACACATAATACGTTTTATGGAATGAAAGAGCTCAACCCTTCTTGAGCAATTTGAGCTAATTCTGCAGAGGAGTGAGTCAAGCTAATGTGCATCTGGTACTATCTTAGCAGAGTTCTGTCAAAATCCTGAGCACCCTCATAAGACATTTTGAGGCAGCCACACAAATAAAGAGGTTTAGTGAAGGTGGTTTCAAATGGATCATCCCTTTCACTTACCTGAATAAACCAAACAAAGAGCTTTATGCAAAAGCACTTTGAGACTATGAATGATGCCACTATAGTGTATAGTTAGCCAGCATGCTGAAAATGAATCCTTTCCTAGTGTATACACTAAAAGTTTAAAGAAGTGTTTATTTGCTGCATTGTAAGATCCTTGACTGAATATTACCATTACTAATGTTTTCTTAAGGGTTAAAACTACCCTCAAGCAAAAGGCATTACCACTAATAAATTCTCAAATGAATAAATACCTCCTTCTTTAAGGAGGGAGAGAGACTTCCTACTGGAATCATTTTGCCAGCCACTGAAAAAGGTGTTGTATCCAGAATTGAATGCAGCATGTGTTTGACGGAGGATGTTGATAAATTGGAGACAGTTCAGAGAAGAGCCATAAAAACAATTACAGGATGAGAAAACATACCTTAAAATGGTAGACTCAAGGAGTTCAATTTATTTAACTTAAACAGACGTTTGTGGAGTGACTTTTTGTTTTTTGGTTGGTTTTTTGCTTGCATTTTGTATCCCTCTCTCATTCACTTTGTTTTTTTCTGGTCTTCTTGGGTTGCATGGTCTTTATAGCAACAACAATATTTTCCTGGGTGGTGTGAAAGAATACTGCTTGCCTATTACAATCTAATTGATAATGTTGTTGGCAAATTTGATTTTCAGAGGAGACTAAGGGAGTTAAGCACCCAGATCACATTATCTTTCAATTCTGGTTCTTGAGCTACTTTTAAAAACTGGTCTTGTGTTAATTTGAATGTGCTTTATTTTTGGTTTTATTTTATTTACCTATGGAAAATGTTCCATATTAATATAGCTATTTTTATTATTACAGTACTTCAGATATCAATGTGAGGGAAAAGTGATCAGCACATGTTCACTTAAAAAAAGTTGAACAAGAGAGTCACAGACCAAAGAATAAATGCTACGTAGGGATATTATTACAGTCCATTTCATGAATCAAGAGGAAAATATTTTCTATCCCATGCAACTTTGTCCTTCTTAAGAAGCTAGATACAGTGCTAACTGTATTGGGGGAAGCATTTGTAAATTTATTATTTGTATTATTGTAAAACCTAGGAACTCTAGTCATGGACTAGGACACCACTGTACTAGGTGCTGTACAACCACAGACCAAAAAGACAGTCCCTCCCCCAAACAGCTTAGCATATAAAATAAGGTACAACAGATAGAGACAGACAAACCCATAGGATAGTACAAGGAATTAGACAATATCGGTAAGCATGATAAGCTGTGGTCTCAGCACACCAGCAGTAGTTCATCTTCAGTTAAACATATTTATAATAAATGATTTTTAGGACCTGAGAAGAAGAAAATACAAAACTTAGAGCTTATCTAGTGAATAGGTGATGTCTGGAAATATGTGAAATTCAGCAAACCATTTAAAAATCACTCTCATATATTTATAGTACACATCTTAATATGCCAGTCTCTTCCATTCATTGCTTGAACAAAAATACACATATTGACAAAGGGATAGGTATTGCATAGCACATTACCTGAAAAAAGTCAAAGATATTAATAATCTGTAGAAAAATAAATGGAAGGTTCCAAGATTTGCTTCTGGTGTCATCAAATAAGGGGAAAAAAATCTTATGCAATTACAATTTGATGTGTCATTGTTTTGGCATCTCCAGAAGGCACACACACTTCCTGATAAAAGTCAATTTAAAAAATCCTGATATAAATGAATTTTCATCTTCAGGGAAACAGATATGAAGCAAAAAAACTTCACATATAAATGTGATTACTAATTTATGGGGGACAACATAAACTAAAGCCCATTACTTACACACTGTGGCTTTAGGCAGTAGCACCATCAAACAAAGCACCATGCGATTCATTAAAACATTGCAATTATTAGATCCATCCTGTAGCTTTTATCCAGGCAATACTTCCACTGAATTTTATAGGAGTTTTAAAGTCTTTGCTCAGCGAGGGTACAGCCTGTCTAGAACACTTAGCAGTGTTACATTGCACTGTTCATTGAAATGCAACATGTATGTTTTTCATTTGCGTTCACACAAAAATAATTAAGAGTGTTCGTCAGCCTCATGCAGATAGATATCAACATACTTCCTATTTTCTGAAATATCAACTTCCAGTGGTCTCTGGAGTTCACTGAGATCATAAACCTGGAGCAGTATTTCATAGAGTTCCTTTTAGTTCATATTGTGATATTAAATGTTAGTTTTATTCCCTTGCAGAAAAGATAATTGTTCTCTCTCGTAAGCTGACTGTGTAAAATGTATTTCAGTAAAATCAAAGAAATTAATATTCAATGATTTACTGTAAGTCTCCTGAGCACAGGAGGTTTGCTTTAGACTGGAAAAGCAAACACTTATGGGGTACATGATTATGATGGCTTATGCTAATTAAATTGTAGCAGAAATGCTTAATTTATACTTTACCATCAAGTGTAAAGGGGGGAAATTCTTTCTTGGTTCAAGCTTTATCTTGTTAAGAGGATTTACCTCCTTATTTCCTGTAATAAAGAGCTATGTCTGAGACTATATTGAAGGAACAAAGACAAGCAAAGCTTTTCAGCTAGTTGCCATGACACTTTGGATCTCAACCTACAGTTCAATACCGTGGTTGCAATTAGGTTAATTAGAACATTATCTCAAAGTACACAGCTATTGTACAGAAGAAAAAAATCAAACATTCTCACTACTTGCTCACCAATAAATGAATTTTTTTTAAAATTACAATTCTAATTATAATGAATATTTTATTTCTCCTAGGGATGCTTGACATTTAAATATTGTAACTCGAGAAATAAATAGAAGATCCACAATAGTAATATCATAGGACACTCAAACCTTTTATTTGACCTTTCAGTAATTTTCATCCATAAAACAACTGGGGGAAAAGTTTTCTTTGTTGTGAAGGAACAAAATCAGTTCTAACTTACGGACTTTTTTTGAATTCAAAAGAAATAGTGAAACAGAGATACATTCTAAAGGGTTAAACTTCTCGGATGGAAATTCTCTTATGTAGAATATGAGGCCTTTGGGTTGTTGAAATTAAGATGCCAACTAAATGACAGTGCACCTATTATTGTTGTCATTATTTGTATTGCTGTAGCACCTATGAGCCCCAGTCAGGGACCAAGATCCCACTGTGACTGGTGCTGTACAAAGACAGAACAAAAAGACAGTCCCTACAGTATGAGTATAAAACAAGTGACACAGATGGATGCAGGCAGATAGATAGGGGAATACAAAGAAACAATGAGCTGATATTGGTCAGCATGATAGGCAGTGGTGCCAACATACTAGCAGCTTAGCCATTGTCAAGTTTTTTTAGATATCCTAAAAAGGAAAGCACATGAGGTAACAGGATAGAAAGCAGACTGGCACCTCTGAATGAATCCTGGCCACCCACTTGTATAAGAATGATAAACGGATTGGAAAACAAGCTTTATAATGATAAACTAAAGGAGTTCAAATCTGTTTATCTTAACAAGGAGAAGATTAAAGGGAGTGTATGACCCACGGACTCCTTGATGCCCACTGGCAGAGGTATATAGGATTACCGAGATCTCCTTGGTTCACGAAAAGAGGTAATGTAAGCACTTTGTTGAAAGCTTCTGTCTCTGATTATCATAATTATTGCAAAATGTATGTGCAGATAATGTGTAATGAGTTATAGATACTGAAATTTATGTTCTTAATGCCTTATAGATAAAGACAGATCACTTAGAGATAGCATTTATTGTGAGAGATTTTTCCAAACAGGAGGTAGGAGTCACGAATCTCCCTGACTGACCATTGTGTATCTTACAATGGAAGTCTATTTGCATACTGAGTCAAATACTAATTAATAGCTTGCAAGTACTGCAGGAAAAAACAAACAGTAGTTATCTTATTTTTGAGTAAAAACAATGAATTTTTAGGTGTATAACTGGGAGAACAGAGGTACATAAGGAATCCTTCAATCTAGGAAGACCAGCTGCCTCCAGGTTTGATCTTGTGAAAGGAGGATCTCTGCCATTCTGAAAATGATGGGAAAAGGACTTGGCGTAAGCTATCCTGGAGGAGATGGGGGAATGTCTTGTGCGTTAAGTTTTGGCTCCAGAAATCATGTTATAATTTTGTTTTATATGTAACCATTTGTTTCCAATGTTCTTTCTTACTATCCTTTGAATCTCTGTTCTTTAAAAATAAATGTATTTTTGTTTAACTATAAATCTAAGTTCTGTATGCGAAATGGAGTGATGATCCGGAGTTGAATTTAGTAAGGAGGTGTGTACTATTCCTTTGGGTGTAGAGAATCAGACTTCTGAGAATATTCAGTGGATCAAGGACTGGACACTCCAGAAGGATGCTCATAGCATTTGGGGATTGGTGTATTGATAAGTTGTGCAGAAGCAGCACAGCCGTTCAAGGCCTGAAAGGCAGCACTTGTGCTGTCAGAGGCTGGTAGAATCAGGGAACTGACCAAACAGAAGGCACTGACAAGACTTCCTTCTGCTAATGGCAGCTGTAGCGAGGTGCCTCCCACCTGCAGGTATCCCTGAGAAGAATCACAGGGTGACTTGATCACAAAGCTATATGCATTTACATGGGGAACAAAAAATTCTAAAATACTAAAGGGTTCTATAAACTAGCAGGCAAAAGAATAACAAGATCCAGTGGCTGAAAGTTGAGACTAGACAATTTCAGTCTACAAATAATGTACAATTTATTTATTTTTTTTAACAGTGAGAGTGTAACAACAAGGGTTGTGGTGGATTCTCCAACATGAAATTGTTAAATCAAGACTGGATTTTTTTCCCCTTAAAAGATATGCTCTCGTTCAAAAATAATTAATTCAGGGAAGTCCTATCCCTGGATGATCCCAGTGGTCCCTTCTGGCCTTAGAATGTATGAATATAGGTCAATGCCATTGACTTCAATAAAGCCAAGATTTCACCCTCTTTCTTTAACTTTTCCAAACTCAGACAATTTACTTGGGTTACACTACTATATCCTAGGCCTTGTCCATGTAAAATCCAACCACATTAAAATTAGCTTTGTCATAACTTGTAAGAGTTTTTTATTACTCAAAATGTTTGAGTTAGAAAGTGGGTGCAAATGTAGAGTACATGAGATGACAAGCTAAAATGTCAGAAAATGATCATACCCTCACAACTGATTTTGAAACATAATATGTGTCAAATCACATCACTCCTTTTTCAAAGAAGCCACCCACTCATACATGTATATTTTTAAATCTGCCTCAGACAATGAGTTAGCAACACATCTCCCACATGACAGTGCTGAGACACCAATAGCACAGCAGTAAACAAGAGTTTCAATATTTTCCCTGTTATATTATATTTTGTTGTGAAAGCTTTCATTAGTGTTTCAAATTTAGATAAAAAGACAGGAACAAATGTCAATATTTTCATAGATTTCCCCTCACCACCACCACCATGACTATTTTTTTAAAGCTGGCTGAAATTTTTCAAATCATGGATATTTTATTTTATTATTTCTTTTTGTTAAAATTTCAAATTTAAATGAAAAACAGTTTATAAAAATGTTCATAATTTCCCCCATTTATTAACCAGTTCTACTATTAATTGCTTTGTACATTTAAATACATAACATTAACTCTTATTTATCAGTGTCTGGATAAAAGAAATGTTTTCAGATATTATACAAATATTTATTATAAATAAGAGGCATATATAAAGCATAGGGTGAAATGTTAGCCCCATAAAAGGCAATGGCAAAACTCACGCTAACTTCACTAGAACAAAATTTGATCCTTAAGCCTCCAAGTCTTTGCTGGCATTATTCTGCCATAAATCCATTAAACTCACTGGGTATGTCTCTACACTGCGATTAGAAAACCTTGGATGGCCTATGCCATCTGACTTGGGCTCATGGGACTTATGCTAAGGGGCTGTTTAATTGCAGTATAAATGTTTGGGCTTGGGCTGCAGCCAGCGCTCTGGGATCCTCCTACCTCACAGGATTCTGGAGCTCAATGTCCTGAGCTCGAACATTTACACTGCAATTAAACAACCCCTTAGCATAAGCCCTACAAGCTCAAGTCAGCTGGCAATAGCAAGCCCTGTTTTTTAATTGCAGTGTAGACATACACACTCATCTCCAACCTGTGTGTGCTCATTAGTTTTACAATGAAGAGAAACCTTTTAAAAAAAAAATTTCAACAACTGTAATCCGAAGGGAAAAATGTAAGTGGCAAGGAAATATTCAGAATAAATTCATTGCTTCATCACTAAGGCTAAGAGATTGGTCACGAAGATCCCGGGGAGGTCAGCCCCAGGCAGTGGGGATTAGCCTTCTGTGATTTATTGTTTATTGCCCATATCCTGCTTCTGATTTTTACTAAAAATACCTGTTACAAAATCTCAGCCTCATCCATCACCTATTTCTTTTCTTTTTTTGCATTTTATGTGGGACCTGATTCACAAGACAAATGAGCCACTTCAAAAGAAAAAAAGAAAGATGAAGCATGAATAAAGGTTAAGGCTGAATGTGGACTTCCTTCCTTTGGGTCTTACCAAATGTTTGGTAAAAAAGCTCACCAAATAACTAAAAATTAAAAATAAATACAAATAATCATACATTAATTAAAAATCCTTTCTCCTAAGCATGGATACTTGGGATCTGACCCTGCATTTATTTGTTTTACACATAAATACTTGGAAAATGAACAAATGGTTGTTATGTGCATCTTTTAAATAAATATTTTCTAAAAGCCGTTATTGTATACGATTGTTATTACAGTAGTACCTGAGGGGCCCAATCAGGGCAGACAGCTCCATTGTGCTATGATTTGTACACACATATAATAAAAACAACAGATCCTGGTCACAAAAGTTTACAGACTTAGCATACGATGAGAGAAAGTGGGTGGATTAAACAAAATAAATGGTAGCAGCAAAACAAACATGATTGACATAATAAGCAAAAGGATGATTTAGTTGGGGTCGGTCCTGCTCTGAGCAGGGGGTTGGACTAGATGACCTCCTGAGGTCCCTTCCAACCCTAATCTTTTATGATTCACTGCACCCCAATTACCTACATGTTATAGCTATAATATACCCTGCTTGGTTCAGCCATGACCTTCAGGGTTCAGGACTTAGTCCAGCCCCCATTAAAATCAATGGAAAGACTCTCATTACTTCAATGGCAGCTGGATTGAGCCATAAAAATATGAGTCCCTACCAGTTTTGCTAAAGCAGTAGCAGACTCATAAATTTCCACTTTAGACCCACCACTCTTAAATTGTGGGTCACATGGCAGAGATGAGTTTTAAGTGAGTATGAAGAGTGGTTTGAAAGCAGACATGCCTGAAGGAAAATGAATTAATGGACAAAGAAAGCTGTCAATATTGGTAGAATGGAAGCAGACTTTGATGTAGAGGAACTTTAGAGGTTCCTATGCTTCTCTTTTTCTTCTAGCCTTCTCCCAAAAATGAGTACAGAGATATGACTTGAGAGTGCCAGTAATTGTGACTACTGGAATGGCCTGTTGGGGGTTGTTGGAAAATGCCATAAATTATCCTGTGGTCTAACAGTTCCAGGCTAAAAACTGCCATTGTACAAACCCCTCCTGAACTGCAGCGTTTTCCAGCCCTCACCAAACCTGAGTGCTGAACTGTGCCAAGGGGACATTAGGCGGAGAAATCTGGTCTGTTGTGGAGTGGAATTTGGGAAGGTGGGCATCCTGACTAAAGCAGAGTTAAGAATAGAGTGACTTTTATGGAATGGCTGGTTGTTTTCCTAGTGGGGAAGTGAGCATCTCTAGGTAAAGGAGAGAAGGGTATGTCCTGGTTGCTACCTTAAATTTTCATTTCCTTGCTTTTCAGGTTATGTGTTATGTATTGTCTATGTTATTCAGTCCATTTTAAGGGGCAAATACTGCAGTGTTCTTGTACATTAATACCTTCCTCTGCAAACCCTTCCTTTTTGATAAGGACCTTTTCCACCATAAGAATAAGACTCAAACCCCTTCCACCCAAAATCCCCAACCAATCAAAACCAAAATAAAGTAAAATATGAAAATCCTAAAACAAAATCAACCCAAACCAACCCAAAAATTAATTATAATATTTTTTAGATTTTTATTAAACACAACCCTCCTATCCCAAGCAGAGTTTTCACTCTGAATGGAGAGGTGTGCTGGACTCTCCATGCAGTTCACTAGGGGCTTGTCTGTTGCTATTGATTTTACATGGAAGGCACTCAGATACTATAGTAATGACTGGCAATAATATAACTCTAAGATAGATACTCACATATGAGTATCTATACTTTCATTTCGTAGACATATATGTAGTACTGTTGTCAGTCACTTTAGCACACCACTCTGTTTTACTGACAGAAAAGGATGGATTTCATTATCTGATACATTCTACTTGGGTAAAAAGACTTTGAAGTGAGCACAGTGAATGAGGATGAGGGTAGAAATTGAAAAACTTATGAAGAATTTTAAAACAATAACTATTTTAATCTTTATCCTATAAACAAGCCAAATGTGAGGAGCTATGTAATAGCTTTTCTATGGTAATTATATCCCTTTGTTTGGTCTTTTACCAGATCATTAAGCTACTGAGGTTGCTGGAGAGCTAGATTTTATTTTCTTGAAATGTTTTTAACAATTCTTATTTGATCGTGTAGGAGTTTTTGTGGTGATAAACAACTTTATAAACAGCTGAGCAGCAAGTTATTTTTGAAAAAACTTTAGTGTGTTCTGAATAATATTTGTTTTCCTCTTGTAAGAATTTTCAACAAAATCTTAACTATATTAAAGAATGTGAAAATGGCAGAGAAGGAGCCATCTAAAATGTTTCACACTTATTGGTCCAGGGTAAATATTTTAATCTTTTCATTCATTTTATGAAGAAGTGGGGGAGAGGAGAGAAATGTTTTTTGCCTAATGAATTTTTGTCATAAGCGAAAATATGTATGCTGTATTTCAAATTTTGTGGGACTTTTGCCTGCATCAGGGCTTCAGGTTTAGGTTTACAGGGGAGAGGGGAAGTTTAAATTCATCTTTCCTTGTCACTTATTCTCCATCTAAATCTTATCCATGGACTCAGTCATGAGCCCATCTTTGTCCTGCACAGGGGCATAAAGTGGTGGAAAAAGTGTCCCTTTAATCCCTTGTATGGGCGCTCTACATCTTGAGGCACAGCATGTTGGGAGAGTAACCTTTCTGGTGGCTCTCATTCCCAAGAAAGGGGGCAGGGATGGAATTGTAAGGGAGTGGATTCTGCTCTTCTCCCCATGGAGGTACCATCCAGCACCACTGAGTCAGAGTGGAATGGGAAGTTGTGCCACAAGAAACGCATTTTACTTCCCCCCCGCACCTCCCCCCGAGCCAGAACGTCCTTTCAGACTATGTAGCACCATTTACTCAAGTGCCAGTCTAGTGCCATATGATTATTTTACAAACATTCACAACTCATAACAGGGGCTTCGATTACCTCTTTCCCATAGAAACCGACACGTGCAGAGTCCAACTAACTTTAGACATTTGAATATTTCCACTAAAGTGATGTACATGTTTAAGACTTCTTTGGAATCAGCTCAAATACTTCTGAAGAGCAAATTTTCCTTTCAAAATGTACTAGGTTTCACCAAGTGCCATGTATTTGCAAGAAATCTTACACAGGATCACCTATAAAGTATTTAACCTCCATCTTCCTTCACCCTTCAAATTATTATGTCACTTGAGCCGCATTCTTCAATCTGCCACTCAGTTAGGTTCGTTTTCAGGAAGTCAAAGAGGGTCTGTTGACAGATTATGCAGAGTTCAGATTGCGAGCACAGCTGAAGTTCCAGTCAAACTGTATTTTTAATGGATGACAACCATCCTTGGAGTAAATTAATATATATACATAAAACGCATATATGTTTGTAAATGCTTCCAACTGAAAGCTATAGAACATTAAACTCCTCTGACTTCTCAGTTTTCCTTTGTTTGTTCGATAGAATGACCTGAAAACTTCAGCTACCTCCCTAATATATATAATCAGATAAACCTCTAATAGGGTCTGATACTAGGTAAATCAATTTTTAAATCATATTGCAGAGCAACAGAATTGCTGACTAACATGTAAAGCAATCTGATAAACCATGACTGTAACCAAAAATGACAATTTATTTACATGCTTTTTTACACAAAGACTTGAACACACAAATTGGGTAGGTAGAGGTAGTGTTGTTCGATCATGGATAACTGAGAGTGTACATATATGAATCTGAGCACTTTCTATAGCATGCTGATACCAATGTCACCACTTATGAAATATATTACTTACAAATCTCAGAAATGTAATAATAATAGTTTGAAATGGATCCTGTAGTTTCAGAATCAAGTTCTGTATACTCACATTAATGATATTTACTACTCTTATGTGGTTTTTCTGTCTTACATCAGGATTTTTCATGTATTGTATACCAAGGAACTTATGTAAAAACATATGGTTGAAATTTACACTTTAGCCTATGTGATTTATATATGTCTTTCATTAAAATCAATGTGTCTAAATCCTCTAAAACTGCTTCATAAATCTCAGCCATATGACTCTATACTATTGGTTTTACTGTAAGAATTTCATTTAGCATCAATTGAAACCTGCACTTGCAACTTCATAGCAGTGCTATTAAATGAGAACGGAGGGGTGCTATCAAAGCCAAAGAGCTGTTATGTTTTATATCATGGAGCAAGGTGGGTCTAACCCAAATCTTCATATAGTTCTCCTACCAACAAAAATAAACTCAATATGAAATGAATTCACTTAGCATCCGATAGTGTTCTGACAAATAGTTGCTAATAATGGTTATGAGAACATTACTGTGCTTGGGGAAGGGGCCATCTTTTTGTTCTGGGTTTGTACAGCACCTAGCACAGTGGGGTTCAGTCCATGACTGAAGTTCATAGGTACTATAGTAATACAAATAATAAACAACAATATTAATCAAAAGAGGACTAATAAAATTCTCAAGATAAAAACACTCTAAATCAGCAGCATACAATTTTCAAGCTGCAATAGGATTGCATCTTCAAGAATACGTACCAAATACTGTTATTAACATCACTAGCCAAGTTATCCAAGCTCAAGCAATATTGCATCCTATGTGAAAACATGGAAAGCCAGTGCAGATAATGTAGATTTCTAGTGCTGAACGGATTTGAAGAATTTTGCTGATGCTTTGTATCGACTGCTATCATTCAAAAGGTGAAGTATCTGTTAGCAAAAGAAAGCAAGGACGACTTTTATAGAAGGAACATTCAAGAACCAGAAGAAAATTAAGCAACATTTTCATGCCTGTCATTGTTGAAAGCGAAGCATAGTTGAACACCACAGTGTGAAAAGAGCTTGTATACTTCATTCTCCTTGCAAAACAAAAATACCAAAAGTTAAAATAGCAGAGAACAGAAATCAGTTATTGTCTACACCTTGGAATTAGTATTGGTATTGATATCAGGAGATTTGAATAAATTGAGCAGAATTTTAGAATAACTATTCAATCTGAGAAGTTAAGATAAAAAAAAAAGAGGACAACAAAAGACCAACTACACTATGAATGAGCAGATTAGCTCTACTTTATCATCTGCTCTGTAGTAGTTGTAAGTGAGCTAGTTGCATCTTTATTCTAGGTTAAGTTACATTATTATAGTTTATTTAGTTGGCTATGAATATTCTAGTAATGAAAAAGTGTTTGCACAAACAGTGAATATTCGTACAAAGTGAACTTTGAATTAATTACATACAAGAATTCAGACCATAAACCCGATGCTAAAACTTACACTCATCCACTCAGAGAACAAAAATGATACTTTGTGTTCTGGCCATCTTAGATTAAATTACCATAACCAGTGTGGATTAATACTAAATGGGGCCTAGATCTAATCCTACAAATTGTTTTCATTTACTCCTTATGATGAACTCTGACATTCTCTGATACTGGGGCCCCTTCTACAAATCCTTTGGTCAAAACTTTTTGGGTCCATGACTTCTATCCCAGACTTCTTCTGAATCCTTGGATAGATATCATTCTTCTTTAATACATCCCTGTTCAAAACAAACTATTTACAAGCAAACAATCTTTAGATCAATTTGTCTCGAATTAATACCCCCCCCCAAGTACTTATTGAGAATTCACAAACACAGAGAAGGTAAATATCAAATGATGCCTCCATTTTTAGTGGCCAAATCTGGAATCCTAGGGGCTTACTTTTTGGAGTTGATAAGCACCCAACTTTTTAAATGAAGTTGGTTGGATCTGTGAGTGGTCAAAAACCCTGAACAAAAGTAGGCTCCAAGAGAATAAATCTTCCCTGTGAGAATTTGCTAAGGGCAGAAAGCAACACTGGGATAAAACCAGGAGCAGTGGAAGGAAGGATATTCTGTGGTATTCCTCACTTCAAAACTATTGATACCAATCTTGACCATTTTTACACCACTTACCTTTAGAGTGGCTGCCTTTAGAAAGTAAACATTTGCCAAGTTACAGTGCAGTGGTATCTGACTGTATCCACTGTGCTTTGGATAGAAATTTGTCTAGTCTCTTGATATCAAACTGTGAGAGAGTGCCTGTGAAATGTTGAGCAGATGATGTGGAAAGACAAAGAAGGAAGGCCCTGAATGAAGAAAGGAAGGACCAAAAGACAAACAAATCCCCGGAGCATCAGCCAAATCAACATCCCTGCACCCATCTTGAGTAAATAGGTCAGTGGCTATGCATGAAGAGGCAGCAGTGGAAGAATTTGCCCTTGAGGGTTCAAAGCTGGCCAATGGCCCACGGGATGAGAGAATCTACTCAACGGAAGATGCTCTGGCCTGCTCTTAGCCCACCTTTGGCTGTCACACTGGGAAATCATGATGAGCAAAGATCCTTTATCTCCCAGAGAGCCTTCTCCTTTTCCTAATCCATCTCTAGTTTGCATAGCAGAACCACAGCCCATGGGGGAGCCAGATATGTCTAAGTGATCAGTCAAAAGAAGAACTATCTAAACATGGATGACTGAGTCTGAGAATTTCAGAACACATAGGGAAGGATTTTTAAAGTTGCCTGCGAGATTTGGATGCCCATTCCTATTCATTATAATAGAATTTTAGGGTAGGATTTTGAAAAGTGTCTAAGTGATTTAGGACCACATGTTCCATTGCGTTCCAATGGAATTTGTGCTCCAAAAATCACATATGAATTTTTCAGAATCCCAATTTGGACATCTAATTTCCTTTGGACACTTCCAAAAAATCCCAGTTATATTGTAGAATGCTTATTCTTTGTATTCACCATTTGACATTATCTCACAGCTTACAAAAACCATATTAAAATTAATAAATAATTTCTCTTGAAAGAAGCATTATTCCTTTTTCCTCTTGTTTAATTTTTTTTTCTGTTCTTCAGACCTGAACAACTGAAGTCTTGTAAGGTTTGTTTTCATGGTCCTTTATAATGGGGGTAAATAATTTTATTCCTTGACAAATGGTTAATTTATTTGTTTTAAAGAAAGTGCACAGTTGTTGGAATATAAAAATCCCAAAACTGTAACGGTGAAAATTTAAATTAATGCAGATGAGAACAAAGATATATTTAAAGCCATAAATTATGTAAAGTGACTTTGAATTTAAAATAAGCATCAAAATAAGATGACTTCGATTGTATTTGTGAATGACCTTTTTTTTTCTTTTGCAAAATCCTAATTAGCCAGCATAACTTTTAAAATCAGATTTTTTTTCCTTCTATTGCACTAGTAATTGCAAGATAATGTCAGTGTTGCAGTCCATGAGCATTTTGAGAATTAATTAAAATGTCATGAAATAGTTCTTTCATTACTATATATGTGGTCATAAAAATAATTATAATTCCTTCTTAGAGGTGAAAGAGAGTTAATTTTGATTGATTGAATTAATGAAAATGTAGAGAGTTCCAACATACTGAATAGCAGAAACTGAAGTTGAGTATTAACCATCCCCAGTGCACAAGTTATAATGAATGTAATAAGATTTTAAAAAATCTAATGCTAAGTGGAATAAAGTACCAAAGAGCCCAAAAGACCATTGCAAATTATGGATTTGTTTGGGAATGTTTATATCATTTTTAGAGACAAAAATATCATGTTAATGAACTTGCAAGTTTTCCAAGTTAGTCAAGTCTTTTCAGACTCATTGAAAGAGTATAATCAGTGGTGTTAATCTTGTTATCAGATGCTAAACAGCTGGATGACCTGATTTAACCATTGTGAATAGAGAGATATAATAGTGTATAATAGTTTTCAAATGGTAGCTAAGAATTTTCAAGCTGTATAATACAGCAAAAGATATGCAAAGAAACATTAAAAGAAACTATTTAATTTAGCATTGGTGTGTACGCAAACTGCTTATGTAACCATATCTTATTACAGTTGCGTTTGTATTAAAATATTCACTCTGTTTAACCTAAAACATCTGCAGTTCTGCTGCTCCGTAGTGTTATTCTCACAAATACGAGCAGGCCAGACCCTCAGCTGATGGAAATCATTCACTCAAATTCAAATCCATATAGCTCCACTGAAGTCAATGATTCATACATCCTAAGGATCTGGACCACAGACCCTGCAAGTCAGAACAATAGAAGTCAATTACCAGGAACATCTTAATGGCACACAGCTCTTAACTGGGAAGTCCACAACCAGAAGTGTGTGTTCATCCCAACTGTTGAGTTATTATGTTGGAAGATTAAGATAAAAGGAAAGTTAATTAGCATAATAAATACAGAAATGTAACACAAAAAGTCCCTTTACTGGGAAAAACCAAAAGCAAGATGACATGAAAACATAACATGAAAATAGCGCGAACAACAAAATGTATGTAAATTGAAGCTTGTGGATGCATATTGTATGGGTTATGTAAAACAATGCTTAAAGCTAATGAATATGTCATGTGGAAATGTATAAGAAGCCAATGAATGAAGCCTAAAGTGGAAAAATATCAAACCAGAAACTGAAAGAATGAAACTGAAGGACCTGACCAAGAATCGGAGACTGAGACATCATGAAGTGGAAAAGAACTTCCCGGTATCCAAAAATTCCAAATGGAATGGATAGGGGCCCATGTCACTATCTGTTTATTGCCTGACATAAATATATGTCCAGACAATATAAGTGACAATTCTATCTGAAAATTTGTAAATAAAACAAAAATTAATTAAGCCTGAATTGGGCTCAGTTTTCCATCTATTTTCTGAAAACAAGAGACAGCTATATTTACTTCTCCCAAATTATGCTGTGATCCTGTTATTTATCTTCTCAGCAGTGTTGCTTTGTCAGTTAATCTATTTTTTTAAAATATATTCTGTTATCATACTGGACGTGCCATTTTCGGGAATCATGTTGCATATATTATGTGGTTAATATAGTAAATAGCTGGTTGACAATTTGGGTGGGAGGGGAGTGACAAAAAATGGCTTTTCAACCCCAGTGAAAATGTCTGGACTGAAACAGGACACAAGTATATGCTTCAGTGTTCTCCTTAATAGAGATGCTTTTCTGAATCACATGATACTGACCTCAATGCCTGGTGCTCAACTAGCTCTGCCTGCCAGCTATGGTGCAGAAAATTAGTTATGCTCCTTGCTCTCAAAGATCCAGTGACAGTGAGCATCCTTGTAGTCCTCCTTCCCAGATCACATGGGATCAAAAAAAAAGGGGGGAGAGAAGAGTATTCATCCATGAAAAAAGGGGGGGGGGAACAGCACACTGGTCTTTCCATGAAATTGAAAGTCTCCATATGAAATTGAATTCTCCAGTTCATAGTTTAGTGACTTCTATTCATTCTTTTTCCACATATTGCTCCAATTTTTATAGAGCTGTCCAAGGTGTTGACAGTACTGGGCAACATTCTACGGGCTGTTTATTGCTAGTGCAGAATATGCTAGCCTACTGTCAATTAGGTATTGTCAATGAGGTATTGTCTGGGTAGTCCAGAAGCTGGGTGCTGACTGCTGCCTTTGCCCTTCCAGCCTGCTTCCTCTATGCTTGATTTTTGGAGATTCAACATTGAGTGGAGAGCAGCTGAGGCAGTAAGAATGGTCAGATGTCAGAGTGAGGAGGGCTGAGGAAGAGAGCTGGGAAACAGGGTGTGCTCTTCCAGTGCTTGGGATCCACACCAGAACAGTCCTCAAACTGGCCTTGTTGCCAAGATTGAGGTGCTAAAGAACAGGCTGGAGTGACAAGCATTCCATATAGTTGCTCTGAGATCATTAGGGGAGGTGAGCAAGATTTTCATGTATCCTCAGGTTCTGCTTGATTAAAAGACATTCTTCATCTGTCCCTCCAAATGACTTCTAACCTTACCGTCCCTCTCCAATTTGTTTCTGCATCTTCAAAGCCAGGGAATTTCCCCCCTTGTATGTGTTCTTGAACAGTTAGGTATGATAGTAAGCATAAAAACTAGTGTGGGGTGAGGTCAACTCCCCCCTTTCACCTTTCAGTACAGTTTTTTTAGCACATTTTCTACTGCTTTATACCCAGTTTACTTTTAAATGTCTCATATGATGTGGTTTCCTCTATTTCCCTTGGAAGATGATTACAAGAGTTAACAGAATTCCTCATGAAAATATTTGTCTTGATTTGCAACCCAAATGTGACCTTTCTTCATTGGATCATTACACTACTCCAGTTCAAATGAGCAATAGATGCCATGAAGAATGACAGAAGTTTATCAGCTAGGGAGAAACATACATATACCTGCTATACTACTGTGTGCATGTCATTGATAACTCTTTTCAGAGGTATTTTTTCCCAAATGCCAAGTTTGAGAGAACTATTTGCAGAAGCGTTAGCTGAATTTAGAGTTTTCTAATAAGTCATGCTGACTGACAGATTTTTTTCAATCTCACAAACAATCCTGACTAAAAAAGCACTGTGTGGTAAGCTGAAGCAGGTGGGAGTGGGCACACACATCTGTGCATGTTGCTGCCGCTGATTTCATTTTCCACTCTTTTATTGATATTGATGCTTTGACAATTGCTATGCCAACATCTCCCAAATGCCACATTTAACCAAATGCCAAGTTTAAAGCATAGCATTAAAAATGTGATAATTTAAGAATTTTTTTGGGGGGTGAGGAAGGGGGAGGGGAGAGGAAGATATGTTTTACAATACTTCTGATGAGTGGTGATGACATTTGTATATTTTTCACTCTTGCAAGAAGAGTCCTTGCTATTGGACCACACATTATGCACTCACTACTGTGCTGGTTCCTGCTTTCAAAAATGCTTTGCCAATTAAAATATTCAAAACATTTCATTGCAAAGAGTTAAATTTGCCTGACTGTTTAAATTTAAAAGGATACTTGTTACAATTACTGTGTTAACTGCTCTCTTCAAGAGCAACCCCCTCAAGTCTCAAATGTTATCTTTTGTTTAAGGTGATTACCCGATTCTCTCCCACTGGGCCTTGGGTTGCAGTGCCCTGTGATCAACTTTGATTACCTAGCAGGCCTGACTCATCTTCAATGGAGCAATAATAGTGGTACCAGGTGACCAGATAGTCTTTTTGTACTAATAAATATCATCTTGTTTAAAAGCATTTCAGAGACATACATTAAAACAAATAATGAACTTGTCTAGCTTACAAGGTAGTTAGCTATTTTCCACATTATAATCCTGGTAGGACTAAGCTTCCTATAGAGTCATTGAAACTTCTAGAGTCTAATTGGCATAGTTTGTTCCCTTAACTTACTGCCATCATTGGAGAAGAGTCTTCTAAAAGCTGCTTTTATTCCTTTTGATCATGCCCCGTTTCCCCAATACCAAGTTACTTTTTAATAGTTTAAAACCCTGTGATCAGTCTTAGTTCCCAACCTTGGCAGAACAAATCTCGCAGCTTATTGGAGACAGGATGCAAAATCCTCAAAGCTTATTTAGGGCCATAGCTGCTTTCTTGTCTGTTCTCTACCCTGTTCAGGTAGATGAAAGCATTCATACAAGAAAGTTTTATAATCCAATACTCAATAATTTTACCTCACTGCTCAGGTCATATACAGTTTTGATAACATTATTACAGATCAATTATATAGCGGCTCCATACATATTACTAGCAGCTCCACTCTTATCACAAATATGAGACAGAAATCTATCCACCTTCAAAAGCTAACTAGTTAAAAGTGATTTGAGGTACTACAACTTACACTGCAATATGGATTTTCTGTCCTGCAAACTAAAATAAAATAAAAAAAACCCAAACACTTTAAAAAGAAAAAAAATCCCAAACTGGACAAAGCCAAAATTTTTATAATTATCATTACACAAAAATTTGGTACAGCTCAACCCATTTTGTTTCATTTTTTATATTTTTTTAAACAAAAAAATATAGAAACTTTTAAGCAAACAGTAATTTAGAATTGAAAAAAAATGTTCATTCCAAAATGTGAAAACAGAATGTTTCAATATTTTCAGAATATTTTTCCATTTTTTATAAACAAAAAATAGTAAAAAATAAACTGAAAATTTGTGAAACAATTTTACAAGAAAATTGGTTTAATCTAAATATCATTTTTCAATGGAAAGCTGTTTTGATTAATTTTTTTCTGACGAGCTCTACCACACCTTCCAAATGCCGCTCCCAATTTTTGTGCTTAGAACTAAGCAACTTCAAAAGCTAAGCACTTAAAGTAGTTAGATGGAACAGTGAAATTGAACATACATAAAGTGCAAAATTCACAAATTAATTAATTTACCAAATAATTAAAAAAGAAATTTATGTTTTGCTCATATTTCTTTTTGCTGTAGTACTGTCAGGTGTAATCTATAAAAGCAGAAGGTAAAATTATTTCAGATAGTATTGCGATTCTTAAGTTGGATCACTTTAAGATGTGAGTGCAGTTTTTCTTTTATCATTATGCTATAAATAATAGTTTAACAAATCTCTCTAGCCAGGTAGAATCTTCCCAGATGTCCAGCACGATATGTTATCTCAAAACTATGAGAAAGTGAGAGAACTCATCCTTTTGTTCCAAAAGCTCCTACAATTTCAAACAATTTGTAGGCCATCTGGTTGGGCAGTACATAATTTGGATTCTGTCCAATAGAGGGCAGTGGTACTCAAACACACAAGATAGTTAAATAAACTATCTATATAATACATTTCAACAAAAATGAATCAGTTAATTTAAATATCACAGATTACTTCATATTTGTAGAGGTCTTTCATTATATAAAAGTTATGTCTAGATGTTTAGCTTTGTGATATACCATTATATAGAAGAATCACTTCATCTACTGCTGGAAATCACACATTTCCTGAAGTGAAATATGTTTGTTTGATAGCTCACAGCAACACTAAACAGCAGTTTCCAGAGCCTCCAGCTAAATCAGGGGAGAGGGGCTGAAGACCCCAGAGAGGGACTGCTGTTTTTCTCCCTTCCCCATCTCTGCTCAGGAGGCTGTTATGGCTGCAGGAAAATGCCCTGGTGGCTGCATGCAGTCAAAGGGGCCAAATTTGAGAAATGCTGGTATATGCGGAGACATTAGATTGATAGTGACTTAATAGGAAGAAGAGCTCTAGGTAAGCTCGAAAGTTTGTCTCTTTCAACAGAAGTTAGGTCCAATAAAACATTACCTCACGTACCTCGTCTCACTAATATCCTGGGACTAACATGGCTACAACATTACATGCACCTATTGAGTCACTATTTAATTGCAGTCACAGCAGTGTACCAGAAAGTAGACTGGGTGAACAAACACCAACAGCAGAAAACTAATATGAGTGCATATTAGTTAAGTATCTAATTCCATCTCCCTCCCTGACCCCAGGCAAAAAATCCCTAAAACCCTAAAGTTAAGGCTGGAAACAGGAAATTTAGGGTTAAATTCATACTTCTTAAACCAGGCACCCCAAAACCCTCTCCCCACAGAGATATTAGCCTGCCATTTTCCTGTCTTTGCATGTCGAGTTTGGAAAATGTGCATCACAAAATACTAGTTTTATAATTTATTTCATATGTCTATATCTTCAATATTAACTCTTATGGTTTGACAAATCAACTCCTGCTCTTTTCATATCTGTATTCTAATAGCATTATCTGGCTACATGAGATTTTTACATGAAGACACACTAATTTGCATAACGCTTTTCTACAGTTTTTGAGTGTCTTAAAAATTCTTTTTAAAGGCTGCCCTATAAAAGTTCAAGCTATTGGAGGAGGCAAAGGGGAACTCTCTGTGCATCAAAGTGACATTCTCAGAGATGTAAAATTTTGCCACTTTATGCAGCAGTTAGAAATTTTGTGGATCTTTTGCAACATTCATAAGGGACCATAGAATATTTCTAGGATGGGGAAAAAGAAGAAGAAAAGTAGGTTAGACTTGAAAGTTATGCCATATTCACAAAAGGTTTTAAAAAATGCAAGTACCTGCTTAGTTTCAAACTTACAGGCAATGTGAAATTGTGTCCAGTTTAACAGAACTTACTAGAAAATAAATTGAAGTTACGTTAAATCTAAATAAAAATATGGATCAGAATAAGAACATTGTTTAATAACATGACAAGCTTTTTGTAAAAGTAAAGCCAGCAACATCCTTTATTCATATTTTTACACTTTTACCCTCTCTAACTTAACTCCTGGGCAGTGCTCATTTTTAATGACTATATTGTTGCAAAAGGTTACACTCAGAAAATCTGACTCTTGGCACAGAAGGATTAATTATCTTTGTAATGGCTACCTACAGATTTTCTCTCTGCAAGACAGAAGCAGAAAGAATGAGAAAAAGAATGATTTTTAAATATGAAACAATATATGTATATTTTATATTTACTGAACTTTTTCCTATTCTTCCTCATCTTAAGTGTGTGCATAGGTACAAATTGAGATGACAGCATCGGATGGGATTTTCAACACCACTAAGCATTACTTTAACTCTGCTCCCATTGACATCAATCAGAGTTTTACCATTGACTTAATTAGGAAAAATATCAGACCAATGTTTGGAGCTTTTGAAAACACTACTCATTGAATGAATAAATGATTTTGAATGAATGACTAACTTCTGTGTCAAGTCCTATCTCTCTCTCCGTCTAATTGTGGATTTCACCCAAAGTGGGAAATTTAACACTATATTTGCTGGTTATAAAACAAGTACAGCATCTGAAAGTTATATTACACCATATGTTCTATAACATCTTAAAACTGCTTTTTTCAATTACCAATGGCGTCAGAGTCTTTTTGTTAACTCTATTTCTAAAGCAATGTAAGGCTGGGTCACACAACGTGCTGAGCACTCTGGCCCTCATTCAGATAAGCACTGAAGTACATGCTTAACTTTTTAAGCATGTGAGTAAACTTATGGGGTGAAATTCTGACTGGACTGAAGTCAACGGCAGAACTACTATAGACTTCAGAATTGCCAGGATTCTACCTACTGAGTTCAATGAGACTATTTGTCTGCTTAACTTTAAGCATGTGCTTAAATATTTTGCTGGACAGGGCCAGAGTAGCAATCAAGAGGGTGAAGGTGTCCTGTGCCTCATTAAAAGTTACCTCATACTTTCCCTGCCTCATTGTTCTTTTAATAGAAACATCTCAAGTTTGAAATATTAATTTGAAACTACGCTTTCACTTGGAGTCCAGAGATTTTCAGGCTCTGTCAATTGTCCATGTATTTCTTGAACTGGATTAGAATAGCATTACATTTGTAATAATCGCACTACATTTTCTTATTCAGGTTGGAATGTCAAGCTTTTTTTTTTTGTCTTCTTCTTTTCAGTAGAAAAGAAAATTATCTGGTTATAGCCTTTGGGGACTTTAAGGCCTTTGATATGCTGCATAGTAAGACACACACGCTTTTTTTTTTTTTCAGAGGCTAGTTTAGAGAAGGAAGAAGAAACGTGAATCTGCCACGAGATAGTTCTCATAATTTTCAAGAAGGTCATAATTAACAGCAGACCCACACTCAAGTTGTCATGGTTCCATTGGTTTAATGGAAAAACACTAAGATGGGAAAATATAATGGAATAAAATGCATTAGTTAAATCTATTTGTTGTAAAATTGTCACTATTATTGATACTCATTGTTGCAATTACCAGTGACAAAATTCCAGTTCAGTCTATGCTATTAGGGAGTGGAAAGGGACACACTTTAGTACAACACAAAATCCATGTTTGGATCCTCGCAGGATCATCAGCGTGTGGGATTCTTGCTTGTGCTTAGCTGAGTGTCAGCTTCTTACCACCAGCAGTGTGTTAGCTGCTCAAGCACTCTCCTCTATGCTATGCCAGCCCTTACTTTGCCTTGAAGGTTAACAATAGGCTGAGTCCCTTTGAAGTGTTCCCCTATGATATCCAGCCCCTGACACAGGCTACTCACAGAAAATACCAGATCTGCTATCCCTGAATGTCCTGTATACACACCGGTTTGTAAGATTCAGTTCAGGATCAGATCTTTACTTAACACCACAACAATGAGATATAGTTATAGTGAAAATAAGAATACATTTATTATCAAAATCTAGAAATTCAGGAGACAGTAAGTAAGGATACTGGAAACAAATAGCTCATATAAAACAAAATAAACTTTCTGGTGACTAAACTTAACTATCAGGTTTACTTTCTGCTGTGTAACGTAGTTTATGTCACCCAAAGTGTTTTGTAGCTTTTTCAACCAAGGTTGGCTGAGACCGTTTTCATGAACGTAAATGTACTGCCCGTTTATTTCCTTGGTGCAGGATGAGGGAGTGTTTTCTTTACCTTCTATGTATACCTCAGGTTCATTGTCTGTACTGGAGACAGATTAACCAGCCATGGTTTGTTATTCCCCCGCCCCATCTGTTGCTTCCCTGTTGACTTCACATCTTTTCATTAACAATTGGCTTTATACGTATATGGGCATCCATTGTGTTAACTTACAAAGCTTAATTTACATCCCAACAGTAAGAGATACATTTCTTACCTCCCGTTTGGAGGAAAAACCTGTTTTTCACCTCTGTTGGTGACTAATGCTTTGATACAGACTTTAACAACTTATTTTGGGAATACGTACATAACTCCATATGTAGTATCTGTACATACATTTCACATATTAATGAACACTGTGACCCCAGCTTTGTTTTAAGAGTTACATGAACCAGAAATGTAAGTATCAGAATCTAGATATTACTGTTAACCCTCTTCCCAGTTGACACTTATGGATTCTTGGATTCAAAAGAACTCATTATGGTTCCCTGATTAAGAAGATCAGCCCCAGCACTGGTGCAATTTAAAACGGAGTCCTGTGAACAGTTACCTACTCTTTTATGGATCAAAATATACAGGAGTAAACTGGAAAATACTATTCTATATTACTTTAAGATGACACTCTGTATCGCAAAAGTACTTTACATTTCAAGTGGCATGATACTATAGGAATTCCCTGGGTGTTTTCTTCTTTAAATAATCAAGAAAATAAGCACATAAATAAAACACACAAGATCCTCGGGTGGTGTTAAATCCAGATGAGTCCTAGCACACGTATTGTACCTTGTTGACACAAACATTTATGTTACAGCTTTACTGAGGTAGCAATTTTTTCTTGTTATTCTGATGGCCTAACAAGATGAGAAGATGACTTTGATCTTTATCCTGTAAGGAAGCCGAACTAATGAACACACTTATGAAAATGGCTTATAGAATTCAATTAAATAATGAAAACTTGTATGTCAGGTTTATGAACCAGAATTTAACAGAGAATTAGGTCCCTTCTAGGGGAATCTGTGGGATCGGTATAAAAAACGATAGAAAGAAAAATAATATTTGGATGAATATAGCTTACATTCCATCTCTCTGATCATCTCTGTTGCTCACCTTTCCAGTTGCTCTGTATCTTTTCTCTACAGTGGTGACCAAAATTGGACTCAGTACTCCAGCTCAGGTCTAAGCAGTGCCGAGTAGAGCAATACCATCATCTCCCATGACTTGCACGCTATGTCTCCAATAACGCTACCTAAAACTGCATTTGATTAGGGTGGGGGTTTTTTTGCAACAGCATCTCATTATTGACTCATGTTGAGGTTGTGATCTACCATAAAACTCAGATCCTTCTCAGCAGTGCTGCTGCCAAGCCAGTTCTCCCCCATTCCATATTTGTACATTTGGTTTTTCTTCCCTGAGTGTAGCACCTTACATTTGTGTTTGTTGAGTTTCATTTTGTTCTCAATAACCCGGTTCTGAAATTGATCAAGAAGCCTTTGAATTTTAGCTGTATCCTCCAAAAATGTTTGCAACTCCCTCCCCCAAGTTTCAGGTCATCTGCAAATTTGATCAGTTTGCTCTCTATTCTTTCAATGAGGTCATTAATAAAGATTTTAAATAGCACCGAACCCAGAACAGATCCTGTGGACCCCCACTTATGATCGCCCTTCAATCTGACATCATTCCACTAATAGTTGCTTTTTATTTGTGGTTGTTTAACTAATTAGGTATTCACATAATGATAGCTGTACTAAGCAGCTTGAGTTCTCACGGAGTTCAAATTCAGATTCTTTCAAGAAGTGTGGCCACTCTCACTGGAGTTTGGCTAGCTCAACTGGAGTAACAAGAGTAATAACTCACACTAAATGTTGCAGTGAAGACAAATCTTTGAATAACATCACCTGATAATTTGCAGTATTTCCTAGTCTTTTGGAATACAGAAGTAGTTTCAGGGAATATTGTAAATATTAAGATAAGTTTGCGGGTGGTCACTGTACTATACTAGCTCCCCATTCAAGGCACACAAAAGTAAGATCCTTTAGTATTTATTCACTGTTTGTGAGGTCCTGTTGAAAAACAGCAAGGGGCAAATCCTGAAAGCCATGCTCAATCCTTACTCAGACTTCCATTGAAAGTTTTGCCAGAGTAGGAACAGAGTAAAAATTTCTAAAAGGAAGCCAGGTATTTAATATCTTGCCAAACCTGTGAACATGTGCTATGTTTTTGTTTTCATTGTTAGTACAATCATGTAACAAATTAAAATGTGGTATATCAGATGCTTGTAACTTATGCTCATGCTGCCTCCTTCCAGAAACTATATCTATACATTGGAACAGCAGGACAAGTCAGCAATCATCAGGAATTAGATAAGACCACTGTCTAAAAATGCCCACTTTTTATAAAGCTAAAGCCCTAATACAGTAACTCCTGCCTCTTCTACAGTGAGGGACAAGGCAGCTCAGCCCACCCCAAGAACTCTCACTTCACCAGCTGGGGAGCATCTTTTATGGGTGCAGAGACCATAGCTCTTTCCTTCTTCACTCTGGGGTGTGAGGGGAGGGAGAGACCTCAGGTGGGAGCTGCTGGGGCATTACTACGTGCTCTCCTCCTGGTTTCCCCCCCCATACAATGTGGTGATGGGGAAGATGGAAAGGGCATTATTTCTCTCTCATTCCCCCTGTGCAGCAAGGTGGAGGTGGGGAGCAGGATCCCATGGCATCGCCCATGGCATTCAAGTATTTGAGCTTTCCTGCTCATTCCTTCTGCTATTAGCTTTTATCTAATGGAGAAGGGCGGGGCGGGGGGAAGGGAAAGGGTTTCTGTTTCCTTTTGCTGTTGGTGAGCCATTTGAGGTGGAGTTTACTTTTGATGCTGTAGACTAGCTAGGCATAAGAACACTTTGTCTCAATCTTATTGCCCTACTCTCTCTCTAACCACAAATTTCAGCAACTCAGCTAGTGAGGGAGGGTTGGCCCATTGCAATATGTTTACAGCTAAATGTTTGAAGTACGCACAGTTCTGGAAACCTCTAAGCGGGTGGAGGGGTTATAGATGTACACACACATACACAGTCATTGCAGTTAGACTGCAGTTATTGTCAAACCCTTGTTACTGAGATGAAATATTGTAGTAATCCTAGTTAATATGCATTTTGGGGAATGACCACATTATTACAGTTGTTGATTAATCATTGACTTTTTTTTATAAAGTGCAGGAGATGGTGGGGTTGTTTTAAAATGCTCTAGAATAGAATCCAGTGAAGTCAAACCGCTTGAAGGCAGGTTGTTACTGATTCGTGGATCATGTTCACATATATTTCAATTTTTCTTCTCCTATTATGATAGAATTGAACCATCCTGTAATAGAAGTGTCCATAGCTTATTTAGCCCTGAGCCCCTTTTAGATTTTTCCTCCTTTTTCTTTACATTGTTAACACAGCGCTTTTTAAAAACTTGTGTGTGAGTGTGAGAGAGAGATAAAAGTGGATAATGTTATGGTCTTTGCATTTCAAGAAAAGAGTTTCTATGTGTTCATTGGGATTTTGTTCCCTCTACCTTCTCTCTGTTTAGCAGTCCTTAGTTTTAATTAATATCATAGACATATTTTTGTCTGAATACATAGAACAATTGCAGCATTAATATTTTCTACAATTTTTTAAAATTTACTATACTCAAATCATTTCTTGGTCTGAGTGTCTAGTTTAAAATCCAGTTCACATCTTCATTTTGAAAAAATTCTGGCTAGTCTCCCCCTCCTTTCTCTCTCACTAACCCCCTCCTCTCCCCCCCCTCAAAAAAAAAAAAAAACCGAGGAGGGTGTGTGTTTGTGTGTATTCCCACACAGGACTCATTTTCACCCTGTACGAGACATTTCACTGTAGCCAAACCTTGTTTTAACTGTGTTAGGACAGTTTCTATGCCAATGAAAGTTCATGTTTTCATAAATTTGAGAAAAGTGAGGTCCAAGTCCAATGTTGACTGCAGTGTGAGCTGTAAGAATATTATTGGTGCTACACAAACTGCTTCAGATTACAGCCAAGTGGCTAATATTTGTTTGTCTGGCTACTGTGTATAGGCTAACCTATTTAATGCGGTGGTGTAGCAGAAGTCCAAGCTTCATATCAAAGGTCTGCATCATTTTTTTTTAAATGGACTAGAAATTTACCACAGTGACTTGGAAACCGAGGTTCTCTGACTACCTATAATAAGGACAGCAGGGCAAGATTCCCCACAATGTGTGGTGAGACCACCTTTACAGGAGAGAAGTGATCTTTCTTCACATCCATCTTTGGTTTCCCCACTGAAACTGCTGATTAGAGTCAAGTGTGCTGATTTTTTTACTGGACTGAGGCCACCAGCATATTTCACATAGTCTACTGAAAAAATATTAGATGACTTTCAGCCACAGCTATCTTGGGCTAGATTTGAACCAATAACTGAGATAACATAATTCAATTGTTAACTGGATAGACTCCAAGGATTAATACGATTTTGAAAGACAAGAAGAGTGTGGGCCTGATTCTCCACTTCACTCCACCACTTCTTCGCTGGTTTGACCCCACTGGTTATCATAATAGTGGTGTTAACAGAGTGGAGAATCAGGTCCTATGGCTTGAAGGCACAGCCCTTTTGAGGGAGTGAGGGGAGGAGATAGAGGGAAGGAATGTGTATTTAGGAGTAATGGATCTGAGTGTGTCTGCTCCTCCCTTTTGCATGGTTGCCACTGCAGGGGAAGAAATGGAAGGAAAATGGTCAAAAGCCCTCCCTGCATCTTCTAGGGAGTCTGCTCCACTCGTGGGGAACCAGGAGCAAAAGAACTGTGTCTTGCCTCTGCACCTGAGTGAGAGGGAAGGGAGGTAGGAAGGGCTTCTCAGGTCCTCTCCGCACTTGCTCATTTGTGCAGGAGCTAAGCATAAGACAGCCTGCAGTTGTTTATTTTTTAAAGTGGTGCTATATGAAACCAAGAGATGATGAGACATGTCTATTTTTTCCCTCCTTTAACTTAAGTCAATACTATTTTTCCTCATCATTTGAAGGAGTGGGGGGAAAAAAAAACATCAAATAAAACATGTTCCCGGGCTGAAGCTTTGTTTGTGAGTCGCTACTCCAAGATAATCTTTACAGGCAAGTTTTACTTTTCTGCTATAGTGGAATAGACACTTCAACTTTGCTGCTGCTATAATGTTCGAGAACTGAGCCCTAAGTAATAAGCCGTTGGTCATTAACATTTTACCGAGGTCAAGAAAGGTGAAGCTTGACTTATTTCTTTCTCCTGTAATGTGTCCTGTTGGTGTAGTGTGCTACTGTTTTCTTTTCTGTATGAGTTTAGAAAGCTTGTCTGTTTCATTTTGCAGTTTGAAAACACATCTTCCTTAACATTAAGTAACTTGCTTGGGCACCTGACTATGCTGATATATACAAGAAAAACAAAACTGCAAGTTATGACATCTACAGTCTATGCTAAAATATATGCAGACTTGGTTTATGGGCCACTGCTCTAGGATATATTTTTACTCAACATCTTTGATTATCCTACCACCAGCAGCTTTCAAGACATAAAAAGGCAAATGACAGGTGCTGTCAGATATTCAAACAAAAGCTGTGGAAATTCACTGAGCATGTAATATGGTAGATTTTAGCAAAGCTAAAAACCCATGGTAGCTTCAACTGAGTTGATCTTTCAGAAAGCTATTTGAGGAAGAGACTCACAAAATAATGAATTGGATGTAGTGCTACATAACTAAGAATTCCCTGGGGTCTTGTCTGCTGTCTTATCTCATACATTGTAATGATTTTCATGTTAGATCAAAGAACAATATAAAACAAAATAGAGATGAAAACCACCATTCAGTGCCATCAAGTGTGTTGCTTTTCTTTCAAGAAACCCATGAGCAATGCTGGAGAAGGTATTTCTCTCTTCATATACACATTACATTGTAACATTTTCATCAACAAAAGGAACCAAAAAGAATTGTATTTTGTTGAAAGCACATAGTTGGGCCAGTTCGACTCACTTGCTTTCCAATATGTGGAGGTTTTGTTAGGGCTAAATATTTTCTTTTTTGGACAGGGCTCACATTCTGCTTCAGGGAACGTAACTTAATTGGAAAAATAATACCTTCCCAAACTCCCTGGTACACAGGATAGAGTAGGGAAAGGGAATGCACATACTAGTGTAAGTGATACAACAGGACAAGTAGTATGTATTGTTGAGCTGAAAAGTGCTAATGGCTGCAGCAGATGGGTCTTAGACCAGATGACAATGAAAGCTAATGGGTATGACAAGCACTCTTTCAGGTTTAACAGAAGGAATAATTTATTCCTTTTACCTAGTAAAACCACTGCAGACAGACAATAGGGTGAGTGCCCAACTCAATAGGCTAACACATGGCAGGCTGTATTAAAAGGGGTTTCCTTGTTTACAACCCAGGAGTCTAGGGCTATGCTACACTGTGCTGTCATATGAAATTAGGGGTGTGGGGATCTACAATCCTTACGCGGCCCTGATGCCTGGGATGGGAAGTTACAGTGCTAGGCCCCAAGGACGTGAGAGTTAGATAAGGTTGCCTAGGCAGGTGGATGCCGGCCAAGGACGGGTGACACCTCCCTTTCTTCTTTCTCAGCTCAGTGTCCAGGAGGTAAACAGAATAATATTAGGCAGCTGTGGGAAATGTTAAGTTATCCATGTGAATCAGCTTGTGCTTGTGCTGTGTGTATGCTTGTAACTTTTAACCAATCAGTAACTGCAAGAAAAGGATGTGAGCAGTGCATGAAGTATTATATAAGATGGCTTTTGCCCTGGAATAAACGACTTGGCTTGCAATCATATTGGTTGTTGTGCTTCGTCCGGCCCGCATGAACCCAAAATCAATGGTGTCCCTGGTGGATGAAAAGAAGCCGGGGGCAGACTGGGGACTCCAGGTTGACTAAGACGCAACATAGGGGTATGAATTGCAGTCTGCACAAAAATGTTAAGCTCTAAGCACCCCATGTGCATGCTGCTGACATGAACTAAAAGGTACCAAGTTCGAGTTAGCTTAGTTCTCTTACAAATAGGACAACTCTAATGTGATCTCATTACCTTTTAGTTCATATCAGCATCCACACATGGCAGTAAGAGTGCAACGTTTTGGTGTGCTCTGCAATTTGCATCCCCATAGTCTCTGGTAGATAAGACTCAGGATATTAGTTGTAGACAATGGGTGCTGGAGGCAGAAAAAGTTGATTGTGACCATGGGTGACAGAGCTTATTGGGCTCAAAGCTCACAAGAGTGGCCCAGATCTGAGGATTTCTGAGCAAGGTAACTGCCTCCTGTTTGTTTCAACTGTGATGAGAAAACAGGCCTGTGTACACATCCTTTGTATATAAAGGAAACCACATCAAGGATATGCCTGACTCTTACCTCCAATTTCTCATCCTAATGGAAATAAACCTGCAAGGCTCTACAAATACTGGCTTACAGTTCCTGCGAAAAGAGGCACCAATATATAATGATCATTATACCAATGGTAATCATCATTACCACAGGTAATAGTGAATATGACAGGAACCTAAACCAGTTATTTTATAAATACATGCAGAACTGGGGAAGATTAAATTAAAAACACCACGCAATATTATGTGAAACAGATAAGCAAAATGTGCACAGGCTTCAAGAATTCTAAGCACTAGTCCCAGAATCCAACATTTCCCACTCTTCAGCACTAAGTTCCTGTTTCCCCAAAAATTTGCCAAAGAAATGAAGAGCAATGATTTGTTAAATTGCAAATAAAAAGAAATTGCATCCTCTTTCCTAAATTCAAAGGCAATCACTTTTTCTTTCATCACACATTATGAATGAATGAATCCCCCTAATTCTAAATATAGGCAATGCTGTGGCATCACAACTCAGGGACAAAATGGCAGCAACCTTGACATGAAAATGATCAGTGTTAAAAATGAAAAAATTCTAGGGAATAATATACTTGTCAAATTTAGGCTTTTTTCAGCTCATGGAAAATACGATTTCCTCAAATTTATTCATTATTGGTCCAACCTGATTATTCTGCTATTGTATTTTACTGTATGGATCATTGCAAACATGCAATGCTCAGTATTTCAATTTGATCTGTGTTAGTTAGTTTTGATTAGTCACGTAATTGAGTGGGTATTATTTTTCTTTCCTGATTGCATGACAATTTTCCCAGAATATGGTCTTGAAGAAATCACTGTGGCTTTCAATCTCTAAGGGAGATGGAACATTTCAGGGAGAGTTGGAAGATAATTTAGGGAACTGCAGAAATGTTAAAGGTTTTTTGTCTTATGTAAGTCTCAACGGAAGGATCATTCCGGTTAAGATTTCGGTTAAGATTTATTGGCTACTTGCAGAATTTAAATTTAAATTTTCTCCCATCACAGTCACATAAATGCATTCTCCACTTGTGAAAGATGAGAGCAGGTACTTTTGTGCTTATTTTAATTGCATGTGAGCCAGGGCTCTGGCAGAGGATCTTGGGACCTGTCCACTTGCTCTGGCGAATGTGTTATCTATATAAAAATTTAGACCTTACTCCACTGATGACTTTAAAATTCATTTTCAATTAAATTCATGTCCATGCAGAGGGTCAGTTAGCAAAAGCCCTGTAAATAGGAACTTTAGTAGATCATAGACCTTGCACCAGCTCTTCGAATAACTTAATCCTTTCTGTGAGTATTTGTCAGATCAAACTTTAATCACTCAAATGTCTGGGAAACGTATATCCAAGAGATGAATGAACCTGGTGAAAGAAAGTGGTTTTGAAATTCTAGCAAATATTCAAAGTGCTTGCATGATTTTCAACCTTTATTACCCAAGACTGTGGTAGCAAGCACTATTATCTAGTGGTGGGTGTTTCAAGTGCTTGACTTGCTAAGAAATACTTTTACTCCAAGATCTAATATTTCAGTCTAACTGTGCAGACATAAAATTATCTAAAGGACTAGCTGGGAGCATGTGTGGATATCTGCAATTGCATAAAACTGTTTAGCTACCAATGGGCTTTTTAGAAAGGTAAGTTGCATCTAATTGTGTCATACATTTCAGGGTACATACTATAGGTGTTTCCAGTGACAATTTTGTGTATAGGGATTGAAGAAACAGGTTCAGAATCTCTTGGACAAGATTTAATTCATAAGAGATACAGTATCCCAAATCTATCACAAAATTAAAAATTCTCTATCAACATAGGTAGTTTCTGACTTTGATATATTATAAGACACACCAGATCAATATCCCATAGCACAGAAAGAGAGGGAAGAAATACAATTTATTAAGGGTATAAATTATTCTTCAAATCAGTATGCACTATATGTGAACCTTAATTAAAGAATGAAAATCATGTTAGAGTGAAAGAATGATTCAATTCTACAGAAACTCACATCTCTAGCAAATTTGTCATTTAACAGCTTCATTATTCACTTTCAAAACATCTTGAAAAGGATTACATTTCTTTTTCCTTTCTTTCTAAAGCAAGGACCCAGTACCAAAGCTGGTGGAATTATGAATAACGCTCATTATGCATTTAGCACTTCTTATTTCCCATTCATTACAGACTTTTAGTTAGATTTACTGGTATATTGTGGCTGCTATGCAACCATGTAACAATGCAAAGCAGCTATAACCAACTGGTTAACCCAGGTTTAGAGTGGCCTAATGAAATAAGCTAGTTAATGAATGGGTGTTTTGATTTTTTATTAGTATTTCTTCAGTCTTTTGTTTCTTCCCACATTGTTTCCTTAATCTATACAATTATTTGCTATTCACAGTGTCTCATGGTATTGTTCCTGCTCCATTATGGGCTGACTGAAATTTGAACTAGAATGACAAATACCCTAATCAGAAAGGCCATTCCCCAAAGAGTTGACCCAAGAAAATATACTCTAGGATACAGAGCACCTCATTTATTGAGCACCTTCATATTCTAGGATTGGAAAGTGGCATTAGGCACTTCTCAAGATTTCTAAAGACCTCTCTCTTTGGTGGTACAAAATTTCTTGCATGTGCTCTCTCTATGGAAAGTCTAATCCAGTACTCATTTAAGTTAATGGGAATCTTTCAATTAATGTTAACGGGGATTGGATCAGACTCTGGGGAAATTCATCCTCTATGAAACCCTTGCTTGAAGCAGGATTATCCCACAGATTGGACACTGGACTGGGGCTCAGGAGAGCTATGGTCTAGTCCCATCTCCTTCTGTGGCCAGCTGTGTGACCTTGGCCAAAGCTTTTCAACTTTCTGTGTCTCTCTTCCCCCTCTCAGACTTTGTCTGTATTCAGACCATAAGCTCTTTGGGTTGGGGCAGTCTCTTACTTCATGCCTGTTGAGTGCCTAACACTGAGTTTCCTGTCTTGGTTGAGGCCTATAGATGTTAAATATAAATTAAATTAATTATAATAATTAGTTCAAAAGGAAAAATGCAGTATATTGACAACTGTGCTTTTATTGATTAGATTTGTTGTGCTGAAGGTCTGATCTAAGTCTGGAAAGTGTAAAATTAGTGCTAAATTCAAACTGGATAAGCATTAAAAAAGTCTGGGCACTTTTCTGAATCTTCTATTAAAAATTATTCTGAGACCTCTCAGTATGAGGACGTAGGTTCAAGAGGCCCAGAAAATACCTGTGTGAAAAATGAAGGGCTTAATTTAGAGATATTAATAAATTTAAAATCATAACAAAAGTATTGTACTACATCTTTAGACTGCTTATTTTTGATAGACCAAGAAAATGTATGATTTTAGACTTAACTTTGACACCAAATTTCTATCATTAAGAGATGCTTTGAATCTGTCCATTTTGCAGTTATGATGGGGTTTTTTAAAGCCTTGATTATTTCTCTGTGATTTTGAAAATGAATAGTGCATTATGTTTTCAAAGAAATCTGTACTGAAGACCTCTAATAATTTGAAGATTTAGTCTAATCATGAAAACTTCCTAATTGTAATGTCCTCAGATAAAGGTAAAAATTATTTTCTGTCTATTTCCTTCCAATGTATCTGACTGGTAAATGTATCAGAGACTGAGAACTAAAGAGAGACAGGCTGGGGGAAAAAAGGAAAATGATGAAGTTGATTATCACACATAAGAATGCTAATTAACAACAATTGATTTGTCTGAAATGAGGTCATACCAGACTGCAAAATAACTTGCAGTGTTTTTTCATGAGCATCTTAAATTTCCCCAAAGTCACTATAATGTCTGGTAGAAGTGTAAGAAAAATAAAAAATCATTTCTATGCTCACCTGGATGGGGAAGAAACTATAGAATGAGAAATATTTCACAGAATCTCCCTTATTTCCCCACTCCCAAGCCACTTTCTATACCTGTTGTGCTTGGGAGAATTCACAGAATTCTAGTAGCCAAAAAGAAATAGGCCTTCCAATTCACTTCCCTTTCATTGAATGATTGTTCCCTATATCACATTTTCTAGTAGTTTGAATCAGAATCATTGGACTGGAAGGGATCTTGAGAGGTTATCTAGTCCAGTCCCCTGCGCTTCTGGCAGGACTAAGTATTATCTAACTAACTAATGGCTAGTTAAAAGTCCCAACTGACAGGACTTCTAGTACTTCCTACTTTTTACAGCCTAATGCATCTCATTGTCAAGATGTTTTCCAGCCTAAGTTGTCCCTTTCCTAAAGGCATCCTATAACTTCTTGTAATATCCCTATATGCCACTCTAAATCATCCCTCTTCACTCTTGGTATTTATTCTCCTAATATCAGGTTTCCTCTTTTGTGGCTTAGTCAAGTTATAAAGTAGAGTGTATAGGAATTAGGCAGCATCCTTTTAAAATAGTTTGTGAGCCTTCTAGTGATGCTTACTCCCTTCCATATTTCAGAAGCTGCTAGTAAGCAGCTAGAACAGTAGGATGTAGATAGCTAGGCTTTCCACGTTTGTGTATGGTTCATTAACAGTTATTTGGAACCAACCAATTTCTTAATATTAAGAGCTAAAAGTTACATGTCTTCATAAGTCATTCCATACAGACCCTGATTTTTTTTTTGTGCTACTCTTCTCTGAACTCCATCAATATCTTTTAAATAATATTGCAGCCAGAAAATAATGCTATATCTGAGGTGCATTTGCACCAGTTTAGTGTAGAGAGAAGGTGTTTTTTCTTTTCTCAAAGATATGATGCCCCATATATACAGGCCAAAACTTCATTTAACTTTTCCTACTATATTGCACTGCAAACCTTTGTTTACTTTGCTCTGTACCATCCTCCCTGTCTCATTTCTAGCAACACTATGTCTCATGGCTCTACCTCCCATTCTGCATGTGTTTCAAATGATTGTTTTTGTTATTTTTCCAAGATGAGATCTCATTTTCATATTTGCAGCCTATGTTTCTAATCTGTCTGGGTTGTTTTAAATCTGTCTTAATGAGTATTGTTGTCTCCAACCAATTAAGCATCAATCTAGATTTTCAGCAGTATGCAGTTTATTTTCACTTCCAGGTCATTAATGAAGATCATATCCAAGTTGAATCTAACACTAATATCTGCAGCATCCCACTAGATACATTCCCATCACTTACTACACTGTGGTTCATCATTCCTTTTGTTATGTCATTTGGCCGGTTTTATGAGAATATTTCTAGCCAAACCCATTTGGATTACATTTCCCAATAAGATTTCATGGGACACAGTATCAAATGTTTGACTGACTCCTAATATATTACATTTACTCATCTTGTAATTCTATCAAAAGATACAACCAAGTTAATCTGACAAGCTTTACTCTCCATGAGATCAAGCTACTAATACTTAGTTCATGGTCACCCTCCTGCAGTGCAGTGATTTTTTTTCTCCTAACATTTGTTCTATTATTTTAATGCTGACAGAAGTTAAACTTAGAAGATGGTAATTGGCATGATCGCTCTAGCTCTGTTTTCTGAAAATTGATGGTGTGGTGATGATAGCGTAGTGTTAATGGGTTTGCAGCCTTTCCAGCCAAACAACCCAAAAAATGTTGCTTAAAACGGACCCTAAAACACAAATAGGCCTGTAATAGCCTCAACAGAGGGCATAAGAACTCCCTATAAAAATACTATTCAAACTTTAAACTAGTTTAATAAAAGTAGGAAATAGGGGCTTTGAAGAAAGAGGTACTGGCAAATAGGTTATATTCTCATATGTACATTCCTTAGAAGCTTTATATGCAGTAAGATCTGTGACACTGCCTCAGATCAGAGCTTCTCTGGTAGCTATCTCTCAGTGCAAATCTTTCCTTGCTTAAGCTCACTAAGACTATGATTTGAAAGCAGCAGTTTCTCTAATAGGTCTCTCAATGCAGAGATTTATGTACTTCTGTTCTCTAATAGCCTCACAGAGAAGGGTGTTTCCTAACTAGGTTTTTCATATAACTTTCTTTCAGTACACCATTTCGCCATCCTAACTAGCTAAGTTTTCCTGCTTAGCTGTCTCTGTTTTATAGTCTCACCCCCATCAGGAGGAACACCTGGGTTTCACAGGTGCAACTCATAAGGGAAACAGCAAACAGCCTTGTGAAGGCTAAGGGTATCAATCTTAGCCATACGGAACAAACCGTCCCTTCAGGGCAAACTCACCCTCAAGTCAAGATTCTTGGAGAAACTCCCACTTTTTTCTTCCCAACATTACTAAACCATAGTGATTCTGTTACAGGTACTCCTCTGCATCTGTTTCCCCTTGATTTTTCAGTATATTCCATGTTTACATAATTTTTCAAATATAATTGTCATTCTTACAGTAAAATTTATTAGCCAATACCCAGTATGAATGATAGCAGCACTCAATAAAAACATTATTATCTGGATTCATGAAATGATCACCTTTTTTTTTTTAAGGGTTATGACTTGACAATGAAAATGCAAGTGAATTTAATGTAGTTACTTCTGAAAGTTGTTGCAATGAAGTCCTGGAGAAATATGTTCTCTAGGGCCCAAATCCACAAAAATATTTAGGCTCCTAACACCTACTGTGTATATCCTAAGCAGGAGACTACAGAGTCATTCTTTCTGCGGTCCATTGCATGTTTAATTATTTATACACAGTAGAACAGCTTTAGCAGCAGAGCTGAAAGGCCCCTCTATCAGAATGTTCCACAGCCTGGTGGTTAGGATAGTCCCCTACAAAGTAAGAAATCCAAGTTCAAATCCCTGCTCCTCATCAGGTGTGGGGAGGAATAGTGATGGAATTCAATTCTGGCTTCCTATGTCATGGGTGAGTTCCCTAACCACTTGGATAAAGCTTATGTGTGAGGCTTCTGCCCCTTTCTTCCCCTGCCATTTTGTGTGAAACTAGGTATGCTCTGAGCATACCTGGCAAGATAGACAGGGTAACACTTAGCTTCAGCTGATTTGAGGCTTAGGCCTCGGCATGAGATAGGTGGACTGAGGCAGCAGTGCTCAAGCTCAAGGAAGAAGCCTAGGCATCTC
Organism: Mesoclemmys tuberculata; assembly: GCA_007922155.1. Lineage (NCBI taxonomy): Eukaryota > Metazoa > Chordata > Testudines > Chelidae > Mesoclemmys > Mesoclemmys tuberculata. The sequence continues at coordinate 16,816,543 of ML675649.1, read as the reverse complement.
AGGGACGTTAATGGCAGAAATGGAGGCACTGAGGGATTTGGGGCATCTACAGGTTAGGCAGCAACTTTGTAACTGTCTGAGGCTCTTATTAGTGCCTAAATTTTAGTTTTAGGTGCCTAAAATGAGAGTTTAGGCACCTAAATCCAAGATTTGTGGATCTGGGCCTAGGCATCTACAAGACAGACACAGCTTAAGATGTGCAAGCGTAAGCATAAGCTTTTTCACGTAGTACTGCTCATGCACTGCTGTCCTAATTCAGAGAACCCAATCAGGGGCCGTGATCATTCTATGATTTCTGTGTGGGCAGAGCTATACACAAGCATAGCACCTCATTGACTTCAACATTAGGACTCTATGTAAAGCAGATGCTACCCCAAGGAGCTAATTCCACAAGTAGAGCTACAGGTATTGGAGGGTAGATCACTTTCCATTTGTTTTCATGTTGAAAAATTGTACTCTTCCATGCTGTGGCTTTGAAAATCTTTTTCTGCGTTCACAATGTCATTGCTAGGGACTCTTTCCACTCTGTCTGTCTCTATTTTGTTCATATAACATGTATCTAGATTATAGATTATGTTGTTTCTAAGGTTTTTACCACCATAGAAATGAGATACCAGTTGTCAAAAAAAATATAGTGATGATAGTGCATATGCCTTTATCACTACGAAAGTTTCTCCTAACAATTTCCACAGCGATACATCAGGAGATTTCTAGAATTACTTAATAGCAATATAATATAAGTATGTAATCCCGCTCCTGCTCCTTGGTTTTGGGTACAAAATCAGTCTCTCTACAGTTTCATTCTGTCTGGGGACACAGTACGCAACAAACACTTTTGTGGAAAGTTCCATTGTTTTGGGGCATTTTTCTCGGTAACAATGTCTCATTCACTTCTCATTTTTTCCCTCGGTGAGTTGGTAAAAAAAAAGCTTCATTTTCTTCATTTTCATTTATAGCCTAATGGTACAGACTCTGTTCTTTCCTCCACTGTTGTACAAGGTTTTTTGGTCTGGAAATCCAGCTGTCCCTGCAGTGTGAGTCCCTTTATGCCACCTATTTGCTCAGTTTCTAGATGCTGCTTTATTTGTCTTTTAATCACAATCTCTTTCTTGCTGCGAGTCTCACTGGATTGACCTCTGTAACCATGTTTCATATATTGGGTGCTGGGACTCCATGTTTCTGAAATGAAACTAGCTCTTTATTATGAGAACAATTCACAGAGATGCTGTAACTGCAGCTAGCATTTTAGCCATGTGCACGCAGACTGACCTGATGATGTCCCCTGCAATCTGTGTTCCTCCCTCCATGTTCTACACAGGTTGCTATAATGCAGAATATAATCCTTTATGAATAATACATAAAATGTGGCTTACAGGCTCTTTTTCATCTTTAATGAAATACACATTATTGTTAATGGGTTAGTGAGCAAATGAAATATATTTGTATTTTAGAGTCTGCTTTTCTTTTTCATTCCAACATGTCAGGTGGTTTTTAGGTTGGGTTGTTGAGATTTTCTTTTTTCATGTTGCCTTATAAAGACAGGTGATGCACCTTAAAACAATTGTGCCATTTTTAAAGGTTCTTTTATTTCTAGTGGAATTTCCCAGTCTGGACCAGAATGTTATATCCTTACTCATTGAGTAACTACTTGGTCCACAAGCAGCCCCATTGACTTTGGTGGATCTGCTCATGCTGTAATAGCCTATTCAGCAAAGTAAGCAACTAAAAAACAACATACAAATATAAGTTTTTACAAAATAAGTAAATAAAAATGTGAATTACTCCTAGTAAGTCAATTTGCTTTCAATTGATTGGCTATAGCCCTGATAGTGGTAGACTTTTTCAAAATGTAGAACTTTTGTTGTGTTGCACTGTAGATACCTGCCATTGGAATGACCCATTTGAATTGTACCAGAGATGAATGTAGATTCTTTATAGGGACTTTTATTATTTTCACCCCACAATGGAAGAACAAGCTCCCTTAAAATCTTGACATTGGCCATGTGCCTAGTGAAATGTATCCTGGGCACTTGCAGTGTACCCCCTCCTAAATACAGCAAATAACGTAGTCCTGGTAAATTCCACAAGACAGAAAATGTCAAAGGCCAGATCATCTCTTCTGACAAAGGGAAAAAAAGACATGGGAGAAAGCTCTGGGGGGGTGGGGGGGAAAGGGGAAGAAATCATCTTGTTGAGAAGGATGGCAATCCTCAGTATTCTTTTGCAACCCTTCCCCAAACCTTATAAAACAGCTTCATTTAAGCTATACTGCCATGGACTCTGCCTTTCTGCTGCTGCCCCCAGAGGCTTTTAAAAGAGTGACCATCATCCATGAATCCTTTTAGCCCCCAGCCACTGATTCCTCAACTAGACTATCCTTTCCTCTGTTTGAATCCTTAGACCAGTGCATTATCCTCCCTAAGCCTAGGGTTAAGCAGACAGTGAAATATGGCAACTGACTCCCCCTTCATGCAGGAGAGAGAGAGAGATGTAGGTGGAAAGTCCCCCCCTGGTGTGGATTTAAAGGGTTTTAATGGTGCTCACTGACCATAAATTACCTATGTTACCAGCCCCAATCAATAAGAAATTGTACTTTTAAATTTAAATAACATATTGCCTTTTGAAAGAAAAAGCCTGATTGGCCCTTGCCTTATGATCAAGTAATTTTACATCCCTTCTACTAAAAACTGAACTAATTGCAAGATTATTTTATAATGCATGATTGCTTTGGAAGATATGGCTTCAAGCTTGCCGCAGCTAGCGAAGTCTAGAAATGAAACTGCAGCAGCTTCCCTTGCTGAAAATAGCGGTATGACTTTTAAAATTTTAGTAGGGATTAGCACTTTGTCATTTCAGTGCATCACTCAGTGTAACATGCAGAATAATACTGTGTGCTGAATGATGCGGCATAATAATATGATGCACTGAAAAGATGAAATGACAAATCTCTGACATAAAAATTTTTCCTTGTTTGAACCAGTATTTGCCTTTCTGAAATAAAGAGAGATTCTCATGATGGAGGACATTGGATGGCTGCCTATTTACTTGCAAGTAGACATATTAATCCAAAAGAGAAAGTTAATTAGCCTATCTGTGTGCAAAGCAGTAGACTATACTTTAATTGCTAATTATTTTAATAAAAGTAAACACCTGTTGTTAGTACAACTTACTTTCTTCCATTAGCAGGTAAAGCAGATGTTAGCTGTGCAATATACGGGAATACAACAAAACTGAGACAAACTAGATTAGGGGTTATATTCAGTATGCTTATTGTTTTTACAAAAATATATCAATGATTTTTTATCCGTTTGATCCCAAATGGTCCATCATTCTTTATATAATACAGGTGTTAATCTGTGCTGATGGTAAATCATTCAATTTTTTTTAGTTCTTGTCAACTATGGTGCTATATTGCATATTAGTTTTTGCAACTTTGTTCTGCAGTTCTAACTCTGAGTAACACTTACTTGCACAAATATTTGCACTGGCTAGATGGGATTGAACTGATAAAAGAAAGAATAATTGATATATCATTTTTTTTACAATAAGAATGGGCCAGATCCTCAACAATGTAAATCAGCATATCTCCACTGAAATCTCCTTATGAGTAAGATTCAATATGAGTATGGGGTGCGGAATTGTGTCCAGAGTGACAACATTAATTTATTGGCACCAAGGATTCTGACTAGGTATTGACCTTTGTTTAATATCAGTAAATAAGGATGTTTCCTTAATACCAACATAATAGAAATTAGCAGCATATATCATTGACATTCCCTGTTGCATTTATTCAATCTTGGAACAATCCCTAAAATATATGAAGAGGATCCCTTCAGAATTTGGCAGCGAATGTTGTTTTGTAAGACTGATGTGCAAAACTATCTAAACCTATCAGTTTTTCATTGGTGTTTTCTCCATGATTTAAGCATCTAATACTGGTTAGCACAACACACCTTTTGAGAGGCTTTCTGGTTTAATGTTTGGTTTTTTTCCCAATCTAACCTCACATTATCATTACTTCACCTTAGCTCTGTATTTCCAAGGTTATACAGGTTACCTGTTTGTTTGTTTTTGTTGTGGTAAATCTGATTATTTTATAATTTCCTATCCTAATCTTTTCTGGAGATAAATCTAATTTAAATTGCTGATTCTTATTATTTTGCTAATAATAATTTGATTGTAAGAAGACATAAGATGTCTGTATAGATTGTGATTGTATGAAAATGTTACACAATTAACTTGTGTCAAATAATTATTTGATAGTTTAACTTTCTTTGTCTCCATTTTTCTCATTGGCGAAATTAGATATAAGATTGATATTCTAATTTAACTAAATTGACATTAAGTGAACTACACCAGTAGAGAGACACTTTGGTCCCAGGCACTCAAACTTGTATTATTGGTTACAGCTTTGTTTCAAAACTGAAAGGGGTGTCTAGTTCCTAGTTTTTCTTCAGACGTGGTCAAAATTATAGGAGGAGAAAAACAGCTGCCATTGTGATGTTTCAGACCAAGATTCCAGAAATATCTCAGAAACAGCTACTCTTAAAAGACGTTACTGTCAAGATAGCAGAAAGTTTACCTTTTGGGAACCAAAAATCTATCTTGAGAACAGTTTGTGGCATATGTGCTGCTGTCAAGCCCAGGCCATCTCTGAATATTGTAAGGACCGTTTCAACTGCGATGAAGAGATGGAAACAAATATGTTCTTCCTGCAATAGTGAATGCTTCACCATGCTAATCTAATGCAGCAATTGGTATAAAAGATTTGGGGATACATCTCAGATCACCAGTAAATGATCAGGGATTAAAAAAGGCATTTTAGAAGATGATCAGAGGCAGAGAAACAACCATGGTGGTGAGAACCAGGAAGGCTTAAATTTTATTCTTGCTTCTGTCCAATGATTCAATCTGTGGCCTTGGGTAAGGGCCTGATCTGAAATCCATTGAAATCTATGACAGTGGGCTTTGAATTGGGCCTAAATTACTTAATCTTCTTCATTTACATTGGCATAAATCAGTATATTGACATCAATGGAATTACATAAACAAGAAACAGAGTGAGGCTAGAATTTGGCAGATTGTGTCCCAGTTTCATCAGTAATAAAAGGGGGATAATGGCATATTCAAAAGCCCATTGAAGTCAATGGAAATGTTCCCATGGAATTCAGCTCCAAAATAGTTATTTAGGTAATAATTCTATGGTACTTAAAAATATAAAGCGGTAGATAAATTCTATTACTATGTTTATAAAATATTTATGTGATGCATCAAAAATTTAAAGTGTATTGAGTTCACTACTACATATATATGTAGTTGTATAAACAATGAATTTATAGATATGTAGCAAACTTAATTAATTTTAATTTTTATTATTTGTAGAGTACTACAACAAAGTACAAAGCCTATTAGTAACACAGAATGTGAAAATGAATTTGAAGTTTTTAGAGTATAAATAAAATGTAAAACTTCTGCAAATAGGAGACTCTGTAACAAAGTTGGCTGTTTGAGTTCTTTAACCATCGACCAAAAGAGGGCACCTCTATTTTTTGTGCTAACTGAATTTTCATAATTAATAAGAGGCCCTGATCATATTTATGTTCTACATCTTTCAATGAAATATTCATCTGGGCAACATTTCAAATAACCTGTTTAACTGATCAAATGTACAATAACATAATCACCTCTAGCTCAACTACCCACAGTTCTTCATTGATTTCTGTCCCAGACAAATTTTATCTAGATTTTGAATATGCAGGGGAGATCTAGCTTCCTGCAAATTGAATTAAGAAACAAATAAGATTCTTTGCTTTCCAAAATTATAATTCTTTAAGCACCCATGTGACTTATGTCAGAAAAAAATTTCCAGCATGTCTAACTACAAGGCTGCTTCTTTCCTGAATGCTAAAACAGTCAAATTTATTTGGGACTTACCAAATCTACCATTCCTTGTATGCCTAAAACCTGTATTGACATCAGCGGGAGTTTAACATAAAAAATTAATCTGGCCCTTGATGACGTATAGGGCCAGATCTCCAGCTGCTGTTTATAGCTCCAATGACTTCAAGGGAGCTATACAAACTTGCACCAGCTCAGGTTCTGTCCAATAAACTGTTTTTTAAATCTGCATTCATCCATGTTGACGTCCATTCTGAAAGCTTTGCATAGCATAATTGATACTTCTTAAAATGAGAGCTTTTTAATGGAAAAATATGATGCAATACAAGTATTTCTCGATGAAGCCATAAATCATTTTTACACCTTTACAAAACAGTCTTTATTCCTCCTGCTCTGAATATTTCTGTTCGCATTGCACATTTCCTTATTCAGGTAGCTGCTCTATCTTTCTCTCACATTCAGCATCAGCATCATGTGCTCATTGCACAAGTTTTGTATATCATCAACATACATTATCTATACTTTTCTCACTAGTAATATCGCTCTGTATGATTTATATTATGTTCCTGATGAGAAAACATGAGATGACAGGATAGGGCATGACAACTCTGTGACTGGTTACCGTTGGATGTAACTGCACTAGAAACTGCTAAATCTAATACACCAACAAATGCCTTTTGGATCCTCAATAAAACCATTTCATGGTAAAAATTGCTACTAATGCTTACCATTGTGGTGAACATACAGAGGCCAGATCCATGCTTTGATTACATCCTGTTCTCCTCTCTAATCCCAGATTCTCATCTCATCTGCATTGGCTTCTTTCATATCCCATTCCACACCCATTGAGTGTTCATTGTCCTTTTTGGGTCCAACACTTTACTGAGTGATCCTTAATCACGATAGCAATCCCGTTGTAGATAAAATTATCTTTAATGCTATTGTTATCTTGGGATAAATATAGGAGAGTCTCCAGTTCTGGTTTTCCAGTTCATCAATGTTTGTTTCTATTCTGGAGCCACAAGTTGTTGTGTTTTAATGACTATACTGCAATGAGAACTATGGAACAGTGGTCTACACATTAAAAGGAATACATCAAAATCTAAATTAATTAAATACCTGGGACTTCTCACATGACTAAGGATTTTCAGGATTAGGTCCTTAGCTTGTGATATCAACATCAGAGTGAGAAAATCGTTCAATCTTTACCTGGAAAATACCCAGCACACTTTGGTTGCGATTGGTGCATGTCTGAAATCAATGATGATATGAGATTGTTGAATAACAGGCTCAATTGGAATTATTTAATCAAAGATTATCAATCAGAGATTAGTACAGAATGATACAGAATACTGAAAGAAAAGATACATTACCACCCTTGATTGTAAGGTAAAGAGCTGGCTCTATGTCTCTTCTTCACTGTAACTGGTGAGATGCAGTTTCATTCCCCAACTAATTTCCAAAAATTCTGTCATAATATAGGATTTTTTAGATAGACAGCTGTTTGCCAATAATAATTTCCACAACCATATGTTCTGATGTAATTTCAGTTTACCGTATTGATGTGTGATGGCATAATTTTTTACAGCTGAGAGGACCAATGTTCTTGCAGATATAGCTGAGAGGACCAATGTTCTTGCAGATAATCTCTCTTAGTGGGTCTTTCTTCCCCATAAGCATTTTCCCTTTTTAGCCCCCCATAGGAAACATCTGATGTAACAATCATCCCTCATCAAACTGCCAGGTTTATATATGCTTATATAAGCATTTTATATATATAACAGAATGGTTTCCTAGAATATCTGGAGTTCTAGAGACATGGAGACACCAAGGATTAGATACAGGCTAATACATAAAATTCCTGAATAGAGTAACTAATAGGTCAAGGATCAGTAGTCTAGGTTTTAAAAGTCAGATTCAAAAGGATAATTAATATATACATGAATCATATATACTGAAAGAAAAGAACTAAAAGGCTTAATATTTACTCACAGGTAATAACACTATTCAAATCAGTAAGAATTGTGAAGAATTGCGGTTTTCCTAGTTTACTTTAGAGAGTACAAGTCTCTGGCATTTTCATACAGGTTATTTGTATGCATTTATTGCCCTATCACTAGGAAAATCAAATGGAGTGTTGCATTTGCTCACTGTTGTGTAAGGGCTTAATTTACAGCTCAGTGCTCAGATTCATAGATGTTAATGGATCTAACCTAACCTTAACCCTACCCTTATTGTGTAAATTATTATTATTTTAATTTATTTACTATGTTTTAGGTATATATATACACGTGTGTGTGTGAGAGAGAGAGAGAGAGTACATACACACACATATATAAATCATGTTATTCATACGTAACTTAGTATTTCAGTGTATTTAGTTCTCAGTGTTACAAAATAAGGGCAGAATTAGTAAGGCAAAAAGATAAGATCCATGTAAAACTGTAAAATTTATGACTAGCTTTAAAAAAAAGTAAAAGGTATTTAAAACCTTTACAGAGACCTATGCCTACAACAAATTAGGGACCAACAAAACATATAGGTTGTAATGCAATAATACTTACTCTGCTTTCCAATGAAATTGGCTGCTTCTTATATAAATATATTAAATGGTAGGAGCATTAGAGTGCTTCATCTATAGAGACAGCCCTTAAGGACAGTAATCTGACCATGTTTACAGCCTATACATCCTTGTAGGTTCAACATGTGGGCCACTGTGGACTAAATACCTCAAACCCAAAGCATTCGTTCATGAGATCCTCGATACATAACCATTAAAAACTCAATTTGCGGTCTACTAATTTATAAAGAGCAAACATGTCTAAAGTATAACATAACGATATCTTTAAGTGTTTTCATTTAATAAAAATGTTCCAGTCTGAAACTATCCACTTTATGCTTAAATCCACATATGTTAAAAAAAAATTATTTGTTTGTTCTAGGGCATCCAACCTGCTAATTATTTATAACTATTTTGGATGAATATTTGCAATCTGAGATATAACTATATACTAATATCTTCCATCAGGTTTGATGTCTCATGAGTAGCATGGGTGCTGGAACCATGAAGCGAAACAGAGCCATCCTGGCACATAGAACAATCTGACAGTAGTTATGAGTTTAATGTCAATCATTCCCATTCCCTCCCTACCACCCTATCACCAGATTAGTCTTCTCAGCATTTTAATTGTTGCTGTTGATTAACATTTACTTGTTATCTTTTGGATGAGATATGATATCTTGGCCACCTGATGTCATTAAAAATCCAGTCTTATTTCTTCTGAGAGTAGTGGTGGAATATTTGTGTCCTAGTCCAATTCCAGTTTGGATAGTTACATAGGGCAAGTAACACGAAGGCGTTCAGTACTGATGTTCTGTTGTGGGGGTTCCCTCAGTTTCTCCTGTTGAAGCTGTGCCACTCTGGATAAGTAATGACAGAGTAGCTGGAGTGGGGTCTCCTGTTTCCCAAGTGGTTGTCCAAACCCCTGGGCTACAGAATCAATCTCTCTCTGGCCCAATGACTGTTCCACTGTGGATAAATACTTAGTTTGGGCTCAGGTTGAGTCCTCCTGTTCCAACTGCTCTTTTAATAATTTAATTGACAGTAGAAGAAATTCAACAGAAGAGACTGAGATATAGGTCATTGGTGAGAGCACTCTCCTGAGAGGTGGGTTCAAATCTTTTCTGACAGAGCAGGAGAAATTGAACCTGTGTGTTCCTCATCCTAGGTGAATGATTTAAGCATGGGCCTAAATGTTATCAGGTGTGTACCTCCTCCTGTGGCTGCATTTTGAATGGGACCTAATACCGTAGATGCCCTCTGAGCACATGTACCAGATTGGGCCCCACATGCAATTTAGGCAGCTGAATGCCTGTCTCCCCTAGTTCATGGGATTTAGGCAGGAGATGGGTGTCTGGCTGCCTTGACGAAGGCAGCAGCACATGCTCAGAATCAGAAACACAGGTCCTCTTGGGAACTTCTATCCTGAGAAACTTAGGTGTTGGGTTTATTTAGGCAGCTACAAGGTTCAGCCAGAGTTTTGTGGATCACAGATCCAAATCTGGGATTTAGGTGCTTAAGTACTTTTATGGATCTCACCCATTCTGCCTTCCTAAATTCTCCTTACAGTTTCAATTGGATATTATACTCTTCTTCACTTCCTTTGCAGAACTGTATAGTGTTGTTGTGTGCTGGTGATCAACATGATTCCTATATTATTGTATGCAATATGTGCACAGGTCAACATTAAAAAGTAAACAATTGCATTCAAATGCTAAACCAGGGGCATCTGAAGTGCAGCGCTTCTACATCCTGATTTCTCCAATACTGATATGTGGCAAGTAGGGTAAATGCTGAGGTTTTTTTATGATCTCCGTCCTCTATAATACTAAATTCAGTCCTCAGATGTTCACACACAGCTCCAAGTAAAGTCAACGAAAACCTCATGTTTGTAACTATGGGCTTTTAATGTTATTAAAGCTATTAAGCTATTGCCTGAGCTTACAATCTAAGTTAGACATAATGCAGTGACAGATGCTAAAACAATAATGTGGAAAAAAGGGAGAACATGAGATTTTAAAAAATCATGGCTAAACTGTTCATCTCACTCCTCAGGGATTTGACGTTCAATTCAATTAGTCAGTTTTGAAAATCTCAGTCCATTTGATTTGTTTTGTTCATGCATCTGGTTTACTCCAGTATATTTTTTTCTTTCTTAAGAAAGAGAGGCAGGTGAGTTGCAGAAAATTGTTTACAATACATAGAAATAGATCTTCTGTGTGCTTTGCAGAAAAATAAACCTTAGAAATAGACTTCCTCAGGGATGTTTGACCAAAACCCAAGAAGTGCTAATCACAGGCGACTTCTGCTGATTTCAATAACCATGGTGGATAGTCAGCAAATGCTCATAATATCTCAGGATTTAGCCCATTAATACACTATTGCACTACAAGTAAATAATGTGATAAATGCAAGTGCATCATGTGTTTGTTGTAACCACAAGGGCATTACTGTCAAGGGAACATTTTCCTTAAGAAGTAAATTAGCTAACGTTATTCAAAGTGACAGGCTCTTCTCATATTTTATATTCAAAATAAAAAAAACTAAAATATTTTACTTCTTAGATAACTAAGTCAAACTAAAATCTGGAAAACATCAGTGGATCGTCTCTCAGCTGGGGGTAACTAGCAAATGCTGACTGCAGTAAAGTTACTCTGAATTTGCTTTAGGAGTAGAATGTGGCCCTGCATTTATCAGGACACATGGATGAGCAAAAGTCAAATATAATGATGGATTTAAGTGGTAGGATACATCTTTCTTAATTTAACATAGAGGAAGGTATTATTCACCCAATTTTTATCACATGCTAGGCATTTGACTTGTGGACTTAGGGCTCCCACCATGTAACCAGTAACTCAAGGTAAACATCATTCAACCTGCCTCTCATGAGGACTCAGCTCATTTCTGAATTATCTCGCTATCCCTGCTTCTGAGGGTGGAGTAGAGGGTTCCAAGCGAAGACCTCAGTCTGCAAAGTTTTCAGGTCTGTCCTTCTTATAGGCACAAGGTACAGCAGCAAAATCCTCAGTCTGATTTACCTCTCGGAGCTAGCCCTTTCACATTTACCCACACTGAACATTGGCTGCATGTTGTGATTCTCCTCATGTTAGACGTCCCATTTCTATTCCTTTTTAACTTAACTGTGCCTCCACAGTCCTGTGAGGAAGGTCAACCAGTTTTGCCCAAGAGTGGGGGGAAAAATATCCTTTGATTTCAACAAATGATCAGACACTCCCAACATCCTAGAAACAGCTCATTACATTTGACTACAAAGAGAAAGCATGGGACAATTATAAAGAGAAGCTAAGTGGCCCCTGAAAGCCATGGGAATAGCTTTAACTTGGGGAGAGAGGAGTTCAAGAGCCATGTTCCCCCTCATTCAGCCAATGGAAGGAGAGAAACCCCCTTACCCCAAACATATACTTTAATTGTTTCAGGTATGCAGAAGGGGAATGGCTCCATCATCTGTGGCTCACTGTATCCTCCCTTCTCCACTCCACCCACCATCTCTCTGGGTGTTGGGGTCCATTTCTGCTGGTCTGATCAAGACATTCCCCCCCATTGAGCTGGGAAGGGGCATTTTTGTAGTGGGCCAGTGAAAGCTTGCTGGTAGATTTGCAACTAGATAGATCTACTGTGATAACCTAGAAACCTTAGGTAGGCATTGTATGAGTGGGATTTTCAAAAGCACTTCCATGGGACCAGCACTAACGGCTTTTGACAATCTCACCCTTAGTTGACATATACATTCAGAACCAGAATACATCATTGCATTCACATATACTGAATATGTGGACATTTAATAGTACCTTAAATGTTACATTTGATGGTTAGCTATTTTATATTGCCATGTGTCAATATTTAGCCATTAATTGATAGTAAATGTACTTCCATGCATTGGTATGTCAATTAAGAGCTTACACATATCTATACATTTAATATTTGTGATTGAAAGTAGATATATTGGGTCAGATCCATCCTTGATGTAATTCCATCAAAGTCAATGGAGTTTGCATCAGGGATGAATATGACCGTATGTATATTGCTAAATAGAACTGCAAACTAGTTGATGGGCTACAGAGTTGGTTTTCTTTTGGTGATTGAAATGTTTTGGGTAGAAGTCTAAAACATGAATGCACTCACCTGTTATTTCATCTTCTGTAGATTGCTGAAAACATTACCAATGTCTAAAATTGATGACTTCACAGATTTACATTTAAAGCAAACCCATCGTGTATTATAAAAATTGAAAATGAGCTCACAGCACTAATTTTTGTTACCCCATTGATAATGTCAACAACTTTAGCCAGTCAGTTTCCATAAATCATTTGACGGAGCACTTTAACAAATATATATTTAATTAAACTGTAATCCTTTCTTCTTTTGCCTTTCTCCATTTAGCCTTTATTCACAGCAGAGACCCTATCTTACCCAAAAAGTTTAATGAAATGATAGATATTTTACATTGCAATGTTCCCTGAACCAAGACCACAGGATATGATTTTATAGCTCTTTTGGCTCTTCTGTTTTAATTAAATCCACTTGTACTCAGCCTCTGCTTGTCTAAATTTAATAAAACAAAATATAAAATGTTATTGATGATGTTCATATGTCTTTTAAATTATACTATTACAAGCATGTATTTTTAAATTCACTACAGTTCAAAATGTGAATATATCTAATACAAAAAGTGATTATGGCTGTACTGTTTTATTTATAGAGGATCCTACACATCCCTGTTTGGGAATAGGGGGAGAAGGAAAATAGGACTGCAGCATCATCTTCATTTCTCCCTAGGCCCACAATAGGACTTCCACAGGTCTAGGGTTATGGGTATAGGTATAGGCAAGGGCAGGCCAAGAGTGGAATCAGAGGAACAGTTTTCCTGTACAAACTCTTGTCTCTCCCACAGCAAACTGCAGTGAATTTCTGAAAAATTAATGAGTCAATTCAGAATTGCTCTACATTAACTTCCCTACCACTCCAATACACTACACAGAACCCCTTTCAAGTGATATGTCTAGGAACAGCAGTGAGATATAACAGCAGAACCTCAATGAAGTCATGTTCCCAGGAAACCAAAAGGGACAGCAGAGGGCCCTGCATCCCAAGTTACTTTATCATTTTAAAAGTGCAGTTTCATCCAGCCTTCTTTCTCAGTCTAAACTTTCTTTGGATGGACCTGGGAGTTCCAATTACAGTTGAAAGTATTGTTTGATGCTAGTACACACTCCCACTTTTTTCATTTGTTCTTTCTCCACTCGCTCTGACACAATCCCCATGAGTCAGGCAACACCAGGAAAAAAAATCACATTGCACCCACACATGAAAATTAATGAAGAGATCACGACACAGTTCTCTCAATTGTTCCATATCTAATTTTGCATTTGAGGAATTCTGTTTCTCATGCCTCCAAATGTTTCTGTTTGCCAGCAGCTTGATAACATGATTAGATTTCTGCTCAGTAATTTTACCAAGGTTTTCACACATAGAGATCAAGGGATAATACAGTAAAATCAGTAAAACAAAGTAATTAAGAGAAATGAAGAGGGAGAAATTGAAGTGAAGTGGAGAAAAAATTATATGACATAACGTGCCTTGTACAGCATGAATTGTATAATAACAGGAGATAATCAAAAGATATTAACTAGACAGAAGCGTGTTATCAAAATTAAGATATAAACTCGTTCAAGAATAAGTCAGATAAAAGAGAGTGATACCAGTTATTTTTCAGCACACAACTTTTAAAATGTAGGTATTATAGATAAAATAAGGTGCTAAATGTAATCATTAATATTGAAACTGGATAGTGCCTTCCATTGTACGAGGCATACGAGAAGCTAGATGCTGCATACAGTAATACATTGGTATAAAAGTAAGTACTGTCAGATTACATCTTGGATTTTTAAAATAATTAATCGTAATGACCTTGAAAAGGCCTATTTTTGTTCTCACTGAACTCAGTGGGAATTTTGTCATTCACTTCAATAAGAAAAAGATTGAGCCCACAGTAGAATTTTTATGGCACTGTAAAGGACCATGGGTCTTGAACATTGGTCCACAGGACTTTTAAGAAGTAGGCACATCCTACCTAGCATCTAGTGACCTGCTAACAGTTGTTAGAATAGGAGAGGAACTCTAGCAGAGGACTCCAGTCCTGGGATCTGATTGATGAAATCTTGGGGATCCAGATTTATCCCCAGCCTCTATTTAACCCAAGTGCAGGAACAGGAAGTTGTCCATGCAGCTGGGTTGTCCCAGCTTTGGACAGTTTCCCCTGCAGTACCTGATTCTATTGCTGATCTTTTGGTAACCTGACCCTGCCCACTTCCTGACACCTGATTCTTGGGTTGCCCTCTGACCTCCTGATATTGGACCTGCCTTGACTTCTGCTCCATCCACAAGGTCAGACTGCCCATGTTGTGGTTGTAACAGGCACTGATTTTGCCTAGGACGTTCTATGAGCAAGAAAATATGCCGATGCTCACCACTGCAGCCTGGTTTATGTTATATTGGGCTCAACCATTTTTATGTGTTTATACCATGACTGAAGTGTTCTACACAAATGAAAGTAGGAGGATTGGATTATTGCCATTGAGTTTTGTTGATCTGTGCAAAATGCATAGGAACAGATTCATGATCCATCTAGTTCAGTACAGTGTTTTTTATAAAACTGATGTTTCTAGGATATTTCATTACTTGACCCAATGGCTCTCCAGTACCTGTTGAATTTTCCTCATTCCTAGTTTAAAATAATATTTTTTATTTTCACTGTCAGCTGCCTGGCTCCCTTCTATAGAGTTCAAGTAGTTAGAATTCCATCTGTAGAAGCTTCCTCCTTCTTCACAAAGCCGCATATTGTTTAATGAACCTTTTAGCTCTATGCCATCTTCTTATCTGTCCCCTTAAGACACTACCATATTGATCTGAGAGCATTCAAAGCTATGAACACACCTCAAATTCCAAATATTGACTTTTTGACACCTGCTAATAATTACTGGCAATCAATTCATAGAGGAAAATACCTCACAAAATATGTAAGTAAATTCAAATAATCCTAACCTACGCATGACTGTTCTATGAGCAGAAACAGAATCTAAATTAATTGAATGAATTATTCATTGTGAATTGTTTGCTTATCTCTAGCAGGCTGTCATATTTCACCTTCTGACTTGACCATTGGAGTCAATGGCAATCATTCCTATTGGGTCAATAGGAGTGGAGTTAAGTTGCAGTAAATTGGTGACCTATCACATAGATTTTAATAAGCTGCTTTGCTATTGGTCAACACCAGAATTTAAAAGTACACTACATATCAAACATCACTCCAGCAGGCGGTCACACATCTCATCTTTCCCATAGTCAAATAAAAAATTAGAAAGGTCAGAAGTTCTGCATGAACGTCATTCCAACCTCCCCCATCCCTTAATAAATAAAAAATTAGGGTGTATGTTTCTTCTCTTCTCAAGCCTTTTCATTTGTCTTTCTCATTGACCAAACAGAAGTCAATGTGGTCATAAGTCCCAACCTAAATCATCCTCTCAAACCTTCAACCATCAAGTTTATTTTGAGAGCCAGAAAGTCTATTCATTGGTATTGAGCCAATCTAGGGACTGAATTTGATATCAGATTTTATATCAGTTTCATGCAAACCACAATTCCAAGCAAATCAAGGGACATATTTAGAGATGAAGTGTATATTATATCATGTTTCTCAATTTCAGAAAAGTGCTTTTTAAATAAACATGGACTATCTTATACCTTTATTTCTTTAGATTTGGAGGTGTTTAAAAACAGTGGTCAAACATAAGCAATGTCAGGAATATGGTTAGTCAGTGGAAATGTACAGGTTAGGATGTAAAATGAAAATACCACCAACCCCTGATGTCTCATTGGTCAAGTAATGGGGCTTGGCTTAGGACATACAGCAGGGTTTTTAACTGTTTGCTCTTGATATTATAACAACAACAACTAATATGAAGAAACCCCACAGGCCTGCCCAATGCAGTCCAAATAACCATACTTATTAAATATGCACAACATTCAAAGCCTACTTACATATACGCTCTACTGTGCTGTCTGGTTTCTAAAACCTAGCACCCAGTGAGCACCACTGGAGGGCTCACGAACTATTAAAGAGAAAATACCCTTTTCTGATAATTTTCATTTGTAATGAGAGTGAACTAGGGTTAAGGTAAACTTTCAAGTTTAGTTTGATAAGTTATGTGCCATGTCTAATCTGTTTCCACTCAGGTTCTCAGTCAGGTTCTCAGTAGAGATTGCCTACAGGTGGGAACCAAGCTAAATGTATTTTGATTTATTTTTTTAACTCCCACGAAAATCAGTCATTTGCCTCTGGTCATCCAATCTTTTCACTTGGGACCAAATTTTAATCATAGTGGAGTCAATGAAAAAAAGACTTTCATTGATTTTCACAAACTAAAGATTTAGCCCTTGGTCCTTAAATACCAGTCAGGTCAGACAGATTTTCAGCATTCACTCTTGGCTCCCTCACTTCTCAATAGAACAAACTGAACAAATACTAATGGCTAACATTACATTTGGATTTATCCCAACTTCTTTTAATGATCAGTGTCCATTATCAACTACTATTAATTATCAAAGTCCCTAGATTCACGTAAGAATAAAAATCTGAGACTTAATCCATTTGTAGTAGTCCACCTTTTGTAAAACAATAAAATTAAATTAAACAAAAACCATGAAAAAAAACCAATCACTTGATCAATAATTAATTGAACACAGTGTTCCTATCCTTAAGTCTCTCATTTCTATTTCAGAACAATCTGTAAAACAGTAAAGCAATGGGCCCTTGGGTAAAGTCATCCATTGTTCCTCTGAATTATAAATAAGTGAAGGTCTTGTAAAAAATCACAGGATGCCATTTAATGTGTATGATTAGAATATTTTCAAGACTTTGCTCAGGAGCTAATAAATTTCTGCCAAAGTTCATGGAATTTTTCTGACACATTCATCCTTGCTTCTTGCTGGCTCCTTTTTAAAAATAGCTTTTTTAGTACAATCATGAAGGGTGTGTGCCATCACACTTTCTTATGTTAAGTAGTTCTTTACTTTGTTCACTGCTCAAAGTAGTGAGGTGACAGGATCAGACCCTTAAACGTCTTCACCACAATCTGTCTCACAGGCACAAATTCAGCAAAGCATTTAAGTATATGTTTAACTCTAAGCATAAGAGCAGACCCATTGACCCTCCTAAGATGGAACCTTGCTTTTACAGTTTTCTTTTTTTAAAAGAATCTAGGAAATTACATACCAAAAATTGTATTAGAAGTACATTCTGGTTGTAAAATCAAGCACTAAAAGGTCAGGACCCTGCACATGCAATTTTATTCCCCCTCAGCCCCCACATCTCTTCAGGCCCCTTGTACATATGCATTATGATAGAGGGATGATCATCAAAGGTATGAAAGTTAGTTAGGCACCAAATTCACATTGATGAAGAAAAGCTTAACTTCAGTCTAAAATTACTTGATCATATGCTGTTTTTTGTACAGAACGTGTCCCTCATTCAATGCACAAGATGGGCAGTAAACAAAGCAGAGGGTTGTAAGAAAAGAAAGGATATTCTTTTGTGGATAGGGATATTCTTTTGTGGATAGGCCACTGGACAGGGACCCAGGAAAGCTGGTTCTATATCTGACTCTGCCCTTGACTCCTATAAGAGGCTCTATCCTAATATATACTTTCAAGAGGGCTGAATTATTATTACATAGGCATCCCTAATTCTGCATTTCCTAACTGTTTGTTGGAAACTTTTACCCTAATTTTTTATTTTGGTTAGAGACAGTAAAAATGAAAATGCATAATAATAATTAATAGAGATGTTGGTCGAAAATAGACCGAATTTCATGATCTTGCAGGCACTCTGCAAAAGACAACAGTTTGATAATGCTTTTAGAGAAGGCTGATACAAGTAGAGGACTCTGCTAAAAATCACTTACTTTGGGAGCAAAACTTCCTTTGGTCATGTAGGAATATCCGGATTATTCTGAAGACAGCGAAACACACTTGCTTCTTCAGCTAGCCAGAAATGGGTGCCACTTAGTTATGGAAAGTGAATCTCACTGTTATACATTTTGTTAGTAGCTGAGCAATTCAAAGATATTGTAAGTGAGCTTAATTTACCAATCGTGTTTCATTGCTTCTTAATAGTTAGTATCCTTGTAGAATAAATAATGAAATAGCTATAAGGTTCTCTGAGTTAAGGTGTCCTTTAATGCACAGAATCTACATGTGATTAGATAGTGAGATCACACCCCTGAGTTCACATCACAATAAACTGCTTGGTTCAAAACAACTTTGTTTCTTCAGTCGTCAGATCTTAAGTAGAACTTAAGGCCTCATGCTGCTTCTCTACACACTGATGAATTTCACCCAAACATGATAAGAAATTAATGTTTCTTCTACAATTAATAAAATGTCAATCATTTCAATCCATGATCAACATTTTGTATGACACAGTTTAAAATGAATATTGTTCTTACACAGTGCAAAGTTCAATGGTTAAACTGATGATCACCAGACCTTCTATTAGAGGTGATAAAATGCCAGAAGATATCAGTTATATTATACTGTGAAAAATGTTGCCCTATAAAAGTTTCTTCCAGCATTGCAGATAGATAGTGCAGGTATGTGTGTTAGTGCTTTTAAGCTGATATGGAACAAGAAGACAGTATTGCCTTTAAAAAGAGGCAAAGAAGAAGTGCTGATAAAAAAATATCTTTGATTTACACACCTTTTAAACACAATCTCTTGTACATAGACCTCTATGAAACTCTGCTTCACTCTCTCAGGCTATCACTTGTATACATTGTACTGAAAAATACTGTGTTGGCAGGAAAAGGACCTGACAGGCTATTCTTTTACAGGGAGAATTTCTGAATTTTCATAAAATTGCAGTTAAAAAAGAGCAAGAAACAATTTCTCCTCTATACAGATCAGACAAAAATATCACTCAATATCAAATATCATCTGCTATTATTACTATTATTAAAAATTGTTATTCTAATCTATGCTAGCACGTGCCAAATTTATGTTAAAATACATGTGGTTTTTAGCATGTATGTTTACATTTTCATTAGAACTAGGGAGCTACACACAATCATGTTTTAAGGGCCTTTCAAAGAATGTTTTGTCCGTGTTGCCAAGTGGTATGTGCATCCAAAAGATTTGTGGTGTGTGGGAGGGAAGGAATGGAAGCCACTGAAAAAGATGTCTTGCTTTTGTCTTTTGCACAAAGCATACATTTATTTAAACAGTGCTCTGATTAACATACATTGGGGACATAAATAAAGCTGAGTAATAGGCAGCTGCAGGAGAAAATGTATTATGTGCTTCAAACTTTCAAGATTCCCTCTCTGGCAGCTTTGCACTGCTCTGGTGATACAAAGCAACTATAAACAATGCTTAAGTGTACAATTAAGATGACATAATGGATGCTCTGCTTTGCCAGAGCAGTTCAAAGCAGAGGATCATATCAGTGAATCTGATTTACTAACTGTAGGACTTCCTCCCATAATCTGATGTTGAGAATGATAAGTAATTGCTTTATCATCCTCACCATGTATTTGAAATACTTATTCTGTTTAGTACCAAAAAGGCAGGCAGATTTTATACTACTTAACTACAAAACACAAAACTGGGATTTTCAAGCCAGTCAAGGGAAATCACAACCACATTTTTACTTTTTAGGGTTTTTTTTCCAATTTCTGAACAAAATCTATGCTTAAAATAATATTAAAGGATACAGTTTAATCCAAATTTTCTATTAGGGAGTGGGTTTCAAAACTCAAAAATTGGTCTTATAAAGCTTGTTTTCTTCTCCATTTGTTTGGATGGGGGTGTAGGGAAAGGTTAGGAGCAACTGATTGGACCAGACTTTCAGAACTGCCAATGCCCAGTGTTTCAGTGGGTGTTACTGTGTTCTGAGCACTTTTGAAAATCTGTTCACTTCATCTAAGTGCCTTGGTGGTTGTCAAGTTTTTTTGGCAAATATAGTCCTCCCCTTTTTTTTCAATTCATAATTTTAAACAATCTTCAGTCATCTTTCTCCAAGCAATCCCAATTTCCTCTCACAAACTGAGGTTTTTCACGGCATAGTTATTGATTCAGGCCTGTAATATTTCCTAAATCTGTTACCAGAAATACTTGCCATCATTACACAATCACCACATCCATACAGACTAGGCTGGTTAGTTGAGATCATTTATTTTTTCTCCTCCAATACTATTTCTTCTGTCACTGGCTGATTTTCAGTGTTCTTTGAGCTTCTTAGCATTGATGAGGAATCTGCTTGTTTTTTCTCCTCACCATCAGGACCAGGTTTCCACCTCTGCTCTGTGGAAATTATCTGCCATATAAAAATAAAAAGAGAGATGTGGCTAACCTTAAAAGTTGTGTCACACCATTGTATCAGTCAAATGATTTTTCTCTTACCACTCATCTATGTTTTACATCTGTCACAAAAGCTTAGGCTTTCTCCCCCTTCATTCCATTCAAAATGTTGTCCTGTGTATGCACTTTTGATCCTCTTAGGCTGGTGTCAAAGAATCAATGACTTCTTGACAAGATGTCAAATCTATCAGGACTTAATTTTTATGTTACAAGGTGTTTTTATCCAGAACAGACTTCAAACTATGAATGGGTGCAAATGGGGGTGGCGGACTATGGAATACACCCCCAAAGAAATAATGTAAAACTGCTAAATTGTGAAGGGTGAAGTAAAAGGCTAGGATAATATGACAGTGCCTTGCCACCTGCCCTAGATGGCTAAGTGATATGGATCATTGCTCACTCCATCTCCATCATTGTCTGTGTGCTGACTGTATTCTTCAAAGAAGCCAGATGCTCTCACTAGAAAAATAAAATCTTATTAATAACAGAGAAAATGGGCCTCATGATGTGCATTTTTATTAATGCTTTCTTCATCTTTTTTGTTTTCCTTCTAGCTTCTTGTTAATACATTAAATACTCCCATGGTATAGTTTTTTCATTATTTTAAATAAATGTGATCTATCAGATTCAACATCTCACAGGTTATGTACAAATAGCCAGGGCAGAAAATTAATAGACCAGCCATAGCGTTAAATATCTGTTTAGGAAACGATTTAAATAAACACAAAATTAAAAGTAACAACTTTTTGAGTTCACACGATAAACAGATTAATGGTAATGTGTTAATTTTAACTATGGATCTGAAGCTACAGGGTGCTCATAGCCTCCTCAGAGGTATTGAGTGCCCTAGTTCATCTGAGATTAAACAAGGGGCTCCACAACACAGATTTTGGGGGATCCACTTGTGGTACTTGAAGTCTGGTGTTGCAATACTTGTCCTGAGGTGTCCTGCACCCCTACTAGCTCTATTTGAGCTTCCCAACCTTTACTTCACCAGAAGCCCCAAAGAGGATCCAAGAGCATGGCTAGCCTCTGCAGAAATTTATATACAAGATAGTGCCAGATGACTAATTCCGACTCATCTCTAGGACTGGTTGAAAAGTTTCCATGAAAACTGATATTTGATAGAAAATCAGATTTTCAATTAAATGAGAAGTGAAAAGTGTTTCAGTTCATGAAAAGTGTATGCTTTCCAGGGAAAATTTTGAGTTTTTGTCAGAAACTTTTCAGACAAGCACCAGGAAAATTCTGTTTTTATTTTTTTGACAAAAAGTTTAAATTCCCCATTGACACCTCCTTCCCCCTGCCATTTTCTGATCAGCTGTAGTAATCTCCACTGGGCTAGCCAGGATTGATGTGCATCCTTGTTGTCCTCCTTTCCCTCTGCCCCCCGTATGGATACAGGACCTAAAGGAAATCTCTCTTTGGTGCCAAGGAAGGGAGGTGGCTAGTCCTCACCTTTGCTCTGTGCAAGGAGGATGAGATCCATGTGCAGATGGCCACCTATCGTAAATACATGATGCCAGCCATAAAATTTATTCTACCAGTCAGAAAGTTTTAACATACACACTCACGATTGAACTAAGTCAAAACTATTTTCTATATTTGTTTGTTTTCATTATTCATTATAAAAACCTAAAAATTAGATTCTTCTTGGGAAGTAAATACAGCTTTATATCACTGTCATCAACCAGTTGTAACACAGGAAATCAATAGAAATCTAAGTCAAAGATGGCTTTCATATGAACTTCCATCTACTTGAGACCAGAATATTAAACAGGAAAGATTACAAAATTAGGCCCATATTGATGTAATATGCAAATATAGCATATAAATGCAAATATAACTTTCCAGAAAACCAAGTTTCAATACAAAAAAATCAGACTAAGTAGAAATGATTTCATTCAGATACTAAGGAAATTAAATCCAGTAGTTGATCCTCATCTGAACCATTCAACTTTTCATTAACAGACTTATTTTTTCCTTAATTTGACTATTTAACTGTTCCACCACTTCATCATAATCAAAAGAGAGAGAGAGAGACACACAAACCTTTTAACCTTTAACAAAACAAAGTTTGGCAGGGAAAAGGAATGAAAAAACAAATCTGAATAAAACATTATATTCTTGATTTGTGAGCATTTTTTTCCTTCTAGGGATTTCAAGTCTACATATACCTGAAAAAATATGGATTTGTTTGCTAGTATAATTTTTCCTTTTAATTTTCAATCCACTGATGTTAGAGAGGACACCGTTATACAGTCAAATTTAAATCTACCGAATTTTAAAAGAATGAGTTAAAACTAACTGCCTGTTCCAGAGTGCACCTTCCAGTTTTTAAAAAAAAAATGTTTTTCACTCTCTGTTTCTGTGCGAAAGACTTACAAGTGATGGGAGACTCTGACCAAGACTCTGATACTGCAGCGTAGGCACAATAGCAGATTCTCATGTGGGACTACATTCACTTTGACAGGCATAGGAGTCCAACCGAACACATTACAGAGAAGAATCAAGACCTGTGGATCCTAGAAAGGACACTGCAAATTAATAAAGTGCTGCCAAATATACAAAAAAAGCAACATCAGGAAAAAAGGGGGAAAATATTATTTTCCTCTAATCTCTTTCATTGACAATAGACTTGGGTTATAGAAGGCAAAAAGAATTTCAGAAAGCATCTCCGACTTTCATGCTCCAAAGACAATTTAAAAGTTATAATCAGATTTCAAATCATAAAGGGGTAGTGATATGGGGATATTGGTACATGAGAATACATTGGGAATCCTGAAATATTTTTCAATTTGAATCTAGTGTCAAATTTAGACATATTATAAAAAATTAGGAAGTGAAGATACCTAAAGTTAAGTAGATTCAAACTGGGATTCAATATTTATATGGATATGGATAATATCCAGAGGTCAAAATTAATGACAATACACATTTTAGAAGAAGAGTTATTAAACTTTGTGCTTCAAGATTTAAGCCAATTGCTAACACTTAGAGACCTTGATGACACACACAGAGGACAAAACATCCACATCCAGCCTATTGCTGGGTTTTTACTGAAGTATCTAGTGCTGACCACTGCCAGAGACAGCATACTGGACTAGAGAGATCTGGGGTCTGATCAAGTATAGCAATTCCCATATTCTTCTATGAATGATTTTCAGCTACTGATTCTATAAAGCCAAGTATCCTAATAACAGTTGCCACTGGTAGGTATCTGTAACGGATAAGAAGCCCTTGAAACCATGTTGTGCTCTTCTCCTTACTTAGCAATTGCAATATATTTTCTTACGCTGATGTAAAAGAATAGTGGGTTTTTTTTCTCTTGATTAGAGATTCTGAAGGAATGTGTAGTCTGTTTATTCTCCTAGAGGTCCAATCCCTTTTCTAAAACCCCTATTGGACAATACAGCTCTGTTCCTTCCACTGACTGGGCCAGAGGCTATCTGCCATAATTTGGGTCCTAAAAGAGATCTTGAAAAGTAAAGTAGCCATAGATACATATTTTTCTATTACTGTCCGATCTTGATTTTTGTTTGTTTTTGTCTTGTCTGTCCAGCAATCATGAAATATAAGATAACGAACCCTTGGGATACTGTAGTGAATATACTGTATTTATATTCCAGCCTAAAATATACTGCAAAGTATAAAAAAGGATGGAGCTCACATATTTCCCTGCACATCTGGAAAATCGGTAGGTAGAATCACACTAAGTGGCAGAAAGGGTAAAAAATCATTAAATAAAAATTAAAATAAAAAAAAGTCAGAAATTATGGAAGAAAAACAAACTACTTGGAAAACCACATGAAGTTAACAGTAATATAGAATATGATAGAAAAGCCAAGGAATGGATACAAAACTCAATGTGAACTCCTGATCCTTCTGAAGTCAATGGCAAAACTCCCAGTGACTTCACCTATGGCTTATAAAGTATAAATCACATCCCTATTGTTGACTTTTAAACAAGTGGATTGAGGGGTAGAATGGGTGTCCTTTTTAGCTCTTTAGCTTCAAAAGAAATAACTTACTTCTCTGCCCAAAGAGATGAGAGATGCAAACAGCTTATTAAAGTGAATTAGGGTGCACTTACCTTTTACAGTGTAAAAACAAAAACAAAACAAAAAATCAGTTCTGAATTCGAAAACTGTTGAGACTTACAGATAAACTATATGTTGTGAAGTATATGCTCTTTCAAAATATTGTTTTAATCAACAGCTATTGCTGAAACTCATATAAATGGACTAGCTTCTGCCACCCGATAAATATGATCTGCTCCTCTGAAATAGACAGAAATGGGACACATTGAATTTGGCCTTGATAATATTTAGTCAAAGTTAACAGGTTTCTTCTCAAATACAATACATTACATTTTCAGTGCATACAATTTCTTCCTAATTATCATGCGCACACATCAAGTATGGGAAAATCTCCCCCAGAGATAGTTGGCAATGTTCTGTCTTCATTCATTCTCACTGACATTCTATAGGTTTTCATGGATCAAAATGAAGGGAAAAGAATTTTTCCTATTAAGTAAAAGTTTGAATTAATTATTATTATTAATTATTGTTTATTAGAGAGAGAATTCAGGGACAGAATAAGACAAGATAATTCAGGCCATAAAATTGTCATTTGAACTATTACAATTATTCATTAGACACTTAAAATGTCTATATGTACAAGGCTACTTAAGGTGTTCACTTTTCAGCTGGCCCTTCTTGCCATCATAATTAGAGGCTACAGTTGACAGATTGCTGAATACAGTCTTGTTGTGAAACAGGGGTCATCTTATACTCTGCTTCCTTCCTATTATACAATTGGTTCTTGCAAAGCCTATATCTATCAGTAATCAGCCAACACCTCCTCAGTGCAGAAGGGAAGCTTTTTCTGCTCAGGATTTTTAAGACACTGACTTCCTCCACTCTTTCTTAACTTCTCTCCAGTTTTGCTCACAAAACTAATACAAGATTTGTTTCTGGTTATACATTTATCATGCATTTGTTCTATTGGTCAGAAAAAGCTAAAGCAACCTTAAATCCACAACCCAGAAGAGGTTCACCTCCCACACAAATTTAGGGCGGTATCCTGAGCCCAACATAATATTATGAGTCTGTATTTGCATTACAAATCCATCATTGTAGTGCCCCAAATTTTCAATAGGCCCTTTTCTACTCAGCTCCATATAAACACAAAAAAATGCAGTCCCTACATCAAGAGAAAATAGATGGGCCAAGTTCTGGGTAGATATACATAGGTCTGAGGAATGAGTATTCCCCTACAGGCTTTAGGATGCCTGTGGAACTGTTCCACTGATGCCATGAAGCCCTTACATAGGTTTCCCAGTAGGGGTGAAGTGAAAGGAAGTATTTACAGAATTATTATTTTTGTATTCCCATGGAGCCCACAATGTGAAATATCTACCTTTCTAGCCACATATCATTCTGATTTTAGTGGGGTCATGCAAGTTTAACTGATGACAGACACAGGACCAAATTTTCCTTTCCTTTTCTTTGGTGTAATGCCAAAGAAACTCTCCTCTAGTCAATGCAGATATTGTACTTTTACACCAGCATAACAGGGTAGAAACTGACCCCCTGTATATGTGAATTCTGTTCACTCAACCTTAACAATATGTTGTTTCTTGTGCATTAATTCCTCTCAGGACTCAGTACGTGCTATGTCAACTGTTTCTTCCTGTTATCTGTATATTACTTACCTCTTAGAGTCCTTTCAAAAAGAGAGTGTAACATCGGAAGCCACTTTATACAGTCTTCACTGTATTGAGCTGTTGCTATCTGTTAGGGTTTTTTAAGGTTTTGGAATTTTTCTGAAAATGTTTTCATTAATGAAGAGATAACTGATAAGAATCTGTACTTTGTGTGTCCTAAAAATAATTAGCTATGCCACCCTAAAACTTGTCATGTGTTAAGAGACAGAGTTGAAAAAGGTAAAGAATGGGAGGGTTGGAAGAAGAGAGCCTGTGCTACTAATCTTTATGTAAAAACTCCCTTTATTTTACCCATTGCTTTTCTTTGTGTACCTATATTTTAAATAATACATTACAGCAGCTCATGATGTGAAAATTCTGATGTGGGATTAAAGGAAAAGACATATTTATGAAACTTCTAGGTAAGAATCCTACAGTTTATGTCCACCATATACATTACTTTAATTTGGTTGAATTTATTTCCCTTTTTGTTTTAAATAGACGTCTTCTCTAGAAAATATAGTAACTGAATGTGGAAAAGTCTGTTTGTGTCCCAAACACATTCTTGATAAAGATTTGAATCAATGACAAATGCCAAATTATAA
Organism: Mesoclemmys tuberculata; assembly: GCA_007922155.1. Taxonomy (NCBI): domain Eukaryota; kingdom Metazoa; phylum Chordata; order Testudines; family Chelidae; genus Mesoclemmys; species Mesoclemmys tuberculata. The sequence goes on along the minus strand of ML675649.1, from coordinate 16,789,341 downwards.
GTAATAGTATTACAGAAGTGCTAACAAGACCCAGCTAGAATCATATATTAAATGGCACATAAACACATAAGAAGAAACAATTGTTCCCCTGAAGAGTTTACAATCCAAATAAATAAGACAGAGAAAAAATGTATTATCATCACCATTAGATAGATGGAGAACAAAGGACCAGACATTAAATTATTTCCCCCTTCCTGCCGTCTGCCATGCAGGAAATATGGGACCAAGCAGGAAATTGAACTCAGGTCTCCTAAGTACCAGTCCAAGGCATTGGCTATAAGACCATCCTACCTCCATAGCTCAGAAATCAAAATTCCAACAACACACATAAAGACGTTTGAACACCTTCCTTCTATAGATAACTGTCTGATCATTAAAAAACATCCACCAAACTCTTGAATGTTATTACTTGATAAAATGTGAGCAGTTTATCTATTGAGCAATGACATCAAGCAATACATCTGAATATTGTACATCATTGTATAATCCCAATGTTACATATTTGCCACAGGGAAGAGGGAGGCATGGACCTGATTGGAACCACTGGGAGTTTTGTCATTGACTTCAATGGAAGCAAGATCAGACCTCATGTTCCTAAAGGCTGATATGTATCAAAGTGGACACAGATGTACTAGGAAGTAATTATAGATTATGAAGAACAAAATATAGGCCATGATTCTTATGGTGTTATTTTACATTCTGTTTCATATCTCAGTATCACTTATATCTCAGTTACTGCATAATGAGTTGAAGTTTCAGTTGCCTCCATCACTTTATAATCTGCCATTCGTTTTAAAATGTATTATGTATACAAAATTATTATACTTGGGAAAACTTTTGTTCTGAAAAAACCTCATCAAAAGAAAGAACTTTTTAAATCAAAGAATTAGTGATGCTATTTGATGTTGGAAAAAATACAACTGTGTGCTGGTGTAAACCATTGCCATCTTTTTAATGCCTTAAGCCTTTCATACACATGGGTTTGAAAATGTGGCTTTTAAGGCATGTTAAATAAGTTGTTAACGCCACTTTTTAGTCTCTTCTATGACTTTACAGAGTTTTTTGGGAACAATAAAATTGACGAGTTCCCCTCCCCTCCCCTTCTCTTGACACCAGCTAGCAGGAATATTGGTGTAGTGACTTGGGCAGAAAGAAATTATATCAAGGGAAAAAATCGATGTGTTCTGTGGGAGTTTCATGCAGGGGGCACTTATTGAGTCAGGGTCATAGTAGTACTGTAATACTGGTGCCATAATAATATATAATAATAATAGTAATTAAACAGTAATGTGTTGGGTTAATATGCAGATTATATTTTAGTGTATGTCTATACTGATGGCGGCAAAGTCGCTGCCATCAGATTGACTTATCTGGATCAATTGAGCGGTCAGTGTAGATTCACTCAGTTGATCAGGAAGTCGACGCTGGCAATCCACCTCCTCAAGTGGCATAGCGCTGCGTCAACAGGAACACGTCAGCGCAGTGCAGTGCAGTGCAGTGAAGATGGCGCGCAGAAGGGAAGCACAGCAGTTGATGGGAGTTACGCAAGTTACTCTGTGTAGCTTGTGTAACTCCCATTGACTGCTGCCGAATTTTCAGGTAAGTGTAGACCAGGACTTAGATTCTTATGTTAAGATGAACTCCACGCAGCACAGGACCTGAGGGAACCCCCAAGCAACTGTTTCACAGTCAGAAATTGTTGGAGTTGAATTGTGCTCTGCCCAAGACCCCTGTTTCTATCCATGTTCCTAACATGTCCCCTATACCTATGGGTACTGGTATAGAGCTGGACACATCAGCCCTACCCCAGTTAGGGATTTGCCTCTCTACACCAGGGGAATCATTTGGTAGTCAACTAAATGTATTTGTGGCTGCTTTTTTACTGGACTGGTAAAACAATGCGAAGGGGTTAGAGCAGGGCTGAGGATCTGCATGTCTCTAATTTTGTTTTAAGCAATGGGGATGGTTTGCACTCATATACACTTCAGCAAGGACCTGCAGAGTTTTAAAATAGTTGGAAAAACCATATGTTTCCTTCTCTACAAGCATCCACAAGTATTTTAGTATTCAGCAGAAGTAGTATTTACAAAAACAATGTGTATAAATAATTGCAGGAATTTAGAAAACAGTAATATTTTCTGATATGGCTTTTAAAATGTGCAGATCACCATTATATGCTTAAAATATCTGAACAATAATATTCTAATAGTAAAAAATAAATGTATCTACTCTTCCATGCCAGCTACATAAGGGCGCAGCAGTTGTATGAAATAAGTAGAAGGCTGTACTATCTAGGATAATTTTTTCATGAAGTTTTCATCTATCCAAACAGAATTCCTTCTTCATATAATACTACTTTGAATTGCTGATTGCAGAGCTGCACTGCTACCCAGAGTGTCCACGGATGGCAGCTTGTGGAACGACCTTCAGTGAAGGTTAGCTGTGAAATAAGTAGAGGTAGCTCTTGGTCTGTCACAGACCAAGCAGTGGCAGCACCACCAGGGTGTTGTCCTTCTTGAAAGGCCTCATGTGCCCTCTGATAGTACAGTGACATGGTGAGTTCAGACTGTCATTATAATAAGCCTGTCCAGTCCCCAATCCTTTGGGAGTAAGATCTTTAAAGCAGAGATTGACACTAATATTCTCAATGGCTATGACAGGCTGCAGCGGAGCAAGTTCTCTATCTGTTTTAGTGTCCTTGCCATTGGATTAAGATTTTGTCCCATCAAGAATCTGTGGGGAAACTGGTGTGTAACAGTTTCTTCACATTAAAATAATCTATACACAGGTATCTTCATGGAACCATTACCGACCAGCTAATGGTGACAGAAGCAGGACTGTGGGAGGTCCTAGTTATAAACTGGCATGGAGGCTGCAGTTATAAGGTGGTTATAGGATGGTTAAGCACTTGGATGAGGTAGGACTACACTTTCTGCAGGTGTAACTGTGACTGAGACGTCCTTTTATGACCTGCTCTGCTAGAGAAGGTGCCCCAAACATAGCCTGCCTCACACCTCATTTACAGAATTCCAGAATAATCATCTTGTAGTGGTCAAAATCAGCAAAGCCATTTAGTCAAATCTGAGACCTGGAATGTTAGGACTCTCATGGACCAACCTAGTACTGCTCATCCAAAGCATCATACCACAATTGTGGCCTAAGAACTTAGGCATTAAGATATCAATATCACTGCCCTGAGAAAGACCTGATGAGCAGGAGAGAGGGAGCTCAAGAAACAAGGAGATGGATATACCTTCTTTTTGGAAAGGAAAACCTGAAGCAGTATGTTGAACCCACAGAATTAGATTTACCATAAAAACTGAACTTGTCAACCAACGTAACAAGCTCTCTAATGGAATCAATGAATACCTTTTGAAACTTTGATTGAAACTTTCAGCAAACCAATATTCTAGTGTTATTAGTGCTTGTGCCCCGACACTTGATGCCAATGATGATGCCAAAGAAGAATTCTACATTAGCCTTGATCAAGTCCTCTCTGGTATACCAGTGACAGAGTGGCTCATCCTTCTTGACAACTTAATGTTAGAGTAAATGAGACTCAAAACTATGGAACAGAATAATCGGCAAGAAAGGTGTCGGAAGGATCAATTCAAATGGCATCCTCCTCCTGACTAAATGTGCAGGTCATGAACTTGTTGTCACTATCACCTCATCCCACCAGTGAAACAAATGCAAGACATCATGACAACATCCACAATCTAAGCACTGGCATCTGATTGACTATGTCATTGTCTGGGTCTGGGATTGCAAAGACGTCTACATTACTTAAGCCATGACTGGAAACAATAATTGCAAGACTGATCATCACCTCATCCTCTCAGTCATGACCATCAGACTGGCCCCTAAACTAAGGCTACAATGGAAACGATGCAGACAGAAAATCAATATAAAGGCACTCAAGGTTCCAACAAATTGTGACCTCTCCTGTTGATGCCTCAGCAAAGGATCAACAAATCTCCAAGACAGACAACTGGAATGTGTCAGCAGCACCTGGGATGCCCTCAAATCCAACATCCTCAGTGTCTGTGAAGACGTGCTAGGGTTCTCTAGCAGGAAACAACAGGACTGGTTTGATGAAAATGATCAAACATAAAGTCTTTTTATCTGGAAGAATGACATCATCTCTTTGCAAAAGAAGTCAGCTCATCAACAAACAATGCAGAGGTCCAAAAAAGAATTTGCAACATGAAGAACAGATAGTGGTTTGATAAACTGAATGAGTTTCTACTTCTTGCTGAAACCCATGGTACACAGGGCTTCTTCAGTGACATTAAAACCATTTAAAGCCTGTGTGTCCAGGATCAACCTCCCTGAAATCTAAGGATAGAGGGGAGTTGATCAAAGAAATGGAAGTCACCGATGTATGCTGGAAGGAACACTTTGCAGATCAACTCAATTGGGACTCTGCTATTGATAATGGTGTTTCCAGCTTCATCCTACAACACCCAATCAGAGACTAACTTGGAATACCTTCAACCCTGGAAGAAGTGTGCAGAGCTATTAAGTAGATGGAGAACAAGGCATCTGGATTCAAAGGAATCCCTACACAAATTTCCAAACAGAGGGAGAGGAACTCACGTCACAACTACAAACTCTTGTTCTGAAAATCTGGAACTATGAGAAAATCCAGATGAATTTAGAGATGTTATGATTATGATGATTTTCAAGAAAGGAGATAAATATGACTATGGAAATTGTAGAGGAATCTATCTGTTAACAATGGCAGGAAAGATCCTTGAAAGACTTCTTTTGGAAAAGACATCATCTTCTTGGAAAAGACATTCTTCCTGAATCTCAGTGTCGGTTTTGACCATCTAAAGGCACTATTAACATGATCTTCACTGCTCGCCAGCTGCAGAAAAAATGTAAAGACCACTATATCTGTGTTTTCATTACCATGACGAAAGCCTTTGATTCCATTAACAGGGAAGCATTGTGGAAAACCCTTCTGAAGTATGGAAATCCACTTATATTTGTCACCATTCTTCATCTCCTTCACAATGACTTGCAATCGATGATCCTCTGTAATGGATCTACTACAGTTAAGTTTAAGACAGGCATCAAGCGGGGCTATGTCACTGCCCCGACACTCTTCTCCATCTTCCTTGCTGTGATGCTCTGTTTGATCACTGATAAGATCGTGGTAGGAGTGCAGTTAATCTACGGAATGGATGGCAAGCTGTTCAACCTTGGCTGCTTCCAATCCAGAATCAAAACATCACCGACTTCAGTCATCGAGCTTCAGTATGCTAATGATGCTGTAGTGTGTACTCACTCAGGCAATCATCAATGTCTGCTGAAGCATATCAGAAAATGGGACTGACGCTTAATATCCAGAAGACAAAGGTCCTTCATCAGCAATTCCCAGCACCAACAATATAGATCTACAATAACCCTCTAAAGAATGTTGCACATTTCACATATCTTGGAAGCTACCTCTCACAAACAGCTGAAATTGATGAAGAACTCCAGTACTGGCTCAAATATGCAAGCCGAGCTTTTGGTCATCTGAGAAAGAAAGTGCTTGAAGATTGACACATCAGAACCAAATCCAAACTCATAGTCTATAAAACGGTTGTGATCCCCACCCTACAGTATAAGGCTGAAACATGGACAAAATACAGGAGATATCTTAAGGTGCTGGAGAAGTATCATCAAAGCTGTATGCATAAGATTCTCCAAATCCAGTGGGATGATAGACACACTAATATCAGAGTCCTCCAGACCACCAAAACACGTCTTCTACTCTCAACTCAGCCATAGCAAACACACCAGAGGAGGGCAGAAAAAATGCTATAGAGATGTCGTAAAGGCTAATATGAGGAAATGCAACATTGACATCAACTTGTGGGAATATATGAACCTGAACCAACAACCAAAGAGGAAGTGCTTGAGGCAGGGAACACAGCACTTCCAAAATCATATGTCACTACATGTAATGAAAAAATGGAAGTGACAGAAAGAGTGTGCTATGGCCCAAACTAATACCCCAGGTTCACCCACTCCACTTGGAAACACATCTGCAGCTCCAGAATAGGCCTTTATCAGCCATCAGTGGACTCCCAGATAACTTGAAATAGACAATCCATGAACGACAATCATCCTCGACTTTGGGGGATTCCTGATGGTGACTTTAAACTGTCATTGATGAGGTGTTTTGAGGTTTTTTTTCAGTTTCAGTTTTAAAGAGGCTCTCAACCATCCACTCTGAAGTGCCTCTTGATGAAAGAACTTACACGCTCGACTGCTTTTTGGTAACTGTGTTGTTGAATTAAGTGGCAAAAAAATGTTGTGAGTACATTTCAAACCCAGTCTGAATAGAATGTAAATGTCTCGGTGTTGTCTGTGTTACAGCAGAGCGTGAAATGTTCACTAAAATGCATTGGGCAAGAATAAGTACGTAGTGCTTTTTTAGCCAAGTTAAGGGGCTATTTGTAAGTTATTTTCATATTACTATAGTGTAAGTCCTGTTCTTTAGATAGACCTTCATTTTGCCTGACCCTAACATGGCTGTACAGTATGTGTATGTCACAGTGGGAAGAAGCCTTCACAAACTTTGTACATTCTGCATAGAGCTGGGTAGAATTTCAGATCCTATATTTAAGTGATCATGGGACTGCTACTGAGAGGACATCTCTGGAGCACAAATTAATAATACTCACTGAACAAGAGAAACCAAAAACTCACTGGTCACAGTCAAATGTTGCTTACCACTTTTAGTACATTTCCCTTTTCTTGTTCGGCCCTTAGTATCCAACTGCCTGGAGTTTCTAACTCTGAATTCCCTCAGTTCCCATTGAATCAGAAGGAATTTAGGGTCTTTAGCACCTCACTGGATTATGCCTAAAGATTGTTGCTGAAAGTACTGTTATTTCATACAGCAGAATGAAAGAAAGGCTGTGGGGATGAAAGGGTACCTATCATGTATCTCCGTGATGGTTATAGGCTAGGATAAAAAGATGAATTTCTTAAGAGTTAGTTCAGAATCTCACCCATCATTAGCAATTCAGTGTAATCATATTCCCCTTTGACTGTACCTCTGGGAGGACCAGGTACCCACCTGGTAAGGATTGCATAAACATTTTTTTCTATAGTTGATTTTGATTCAACTGTCATTTGCAACAACCTCTACACACCTGCATATTTTGCTTTCATTTCTGTTTGTATCTTATTTAATTTTTGCATGACTTTCAGTGAAGTTGAATTTAATCTCTCTTTTAAAATATCTTTGGTATTTTGCTTGCCTGCCTAGCACAATTTAGAATGTGTTTGAGTCATTGCTCTCAATATTTCCATGGGTAACTTTTGCCATCCTCCCATGGTACTTAGTTTTGATTTTCTTGAGAGTATAATAGGTGCTTGTTGTTGAATTTCGGAATGCTGCTTTTGGATCAGATTAGTCATAGTCAAAATAATGGATTTTAACTCTGTGCTGATGACTAAATTGTCAGCCAAGCCAACTAAAACAAATTTTAAAACTTTAATTCTGTCAAACCCTGTGGTGAATATAGAAGCATGGATTAGAACCCACCTGCCACACCTTTTGTTGTTGTTACTGTTAAAATAATTTGGCTGTGCTCGTGACTGGCTTTCAGCCTCAGCTCTAGGCTACCTCAAAATTTGTTTTGGCTTTTAATGGATCTATATTTAATCCAAGATCATTCATTACTAAACTTCAGTTGTCTATTGCTCAGTCCTGGAAAGCTTGTTCATGTCTTTATCTCCTCCAGCTTAGATTAATCCAATATCCTGCTTCCTAGTTTGCCAAATAGACTAATTACCAATGTTCAGGTTGTGTACAACTCTGTTTGTATTACATTCAAGCTAACAAAAAGAACATTTCTCCAAACCTGGCATTGTGCATTTATTAGCTATATAGAAAGTAAGTGGTGAATGCTATGGTTGATTTGAGCTCTCTCTAGTCCTATGTGGTTCTTGGAGCAAATGCTCCTGAGTTTATTACAAATTTAATTCTAAACACAAGCACCTTTGAAGACTTGGATTTTTTCACCCCTGACAATTTTCAATCACTAAACACAAAATCATCACAGCAGATACACTGGTATCTTCCAGGAGAGGCTTCAGAACCAAGACTCAGGCTTTTTTTAAATACCCATGTTTGCTGGCATTTCTCTTAATATTTGTTCCATTATTTTGTGCCAAAATCCATCTAGCACTATGGCTTTTTTGTGCCATTTCAGGGCTGCATAAGTAACAATTACACTATGTAATTTTATTGCACAATTTTTTTATCTTTCCAATATTATTAGATGAGTTACCAGGAGGCTATGAAGTATGAATTACCACTAGCCACTTGAGCAGGACAGTGGTCCCACATGCATCCCTAGATGTTCTATTTTTTAATTTTATTTTATCCTCTTTTTAGGTTGTCAAAGTAACGTCAGAAAGAATTAATTCAGAGACAGCTCTAGTACTTAGTTATGAGTGGCTTTTTATTTAGGAAATGACACACTTCCCCCCCTTCCCCCTCTCCCACACACACACACCTCTTCTGTGACTGTGCAAAAATCTAGCATACCTTGTTTCTCCAGATAATCATTCCCTTTAGTTTATATCCAGCATAGCTTTCTATGTCTCTTTCAGAAACGTCAAGCTGTAGGAGCCTGATAGAGGCAAGAAACATTGTTATCTCAAGAACTCACCACTTTGCATGTTCCTGTTTGTATTGCTTTTTGAATGCTCTACCTGTTTAAGTCCAACCTTTACTGGGTCTGATCCAAACCCCTTTTAAATTACTAGAAGACCTTCCATTGACTTCCAATGGTCTTTAGTTAAGGCCCATTTTTAATACCTAGGTTCATTGATTCAACTGCTAAACACCATGCAGATTCATATTGCCTTTTGGGGTTAATTTCATTGTTTCTATTCTTGTAACTCTTAACACAGAGCTTGAGTGATTATCCTACATGAGGCTGTCACAAATATAATGGTGGTAAATTTGATCCAATGCAAAAATTTGCCTTTTCCACCAGAAACACAGGACCATATCCTGAGTTGTATAAATTATCATCGCTCAATAAAAGTCAGTGGAATTATGAATATTTATACCACCTGAGAATCTCGTGAACAGACTTTAATAATAAAAAATATTAAACTTCAGCCCTCCAGGCAAATCTCTGAATTAACTATGGGGAAAAAATTGTCTTTTCCTTTTCCTGCAAAACATTTGAAGCTGCAGAAATTGTTTTCATTTCAGATAAAATTTACATCTTCAAAATACTGGGTTTTTTTAAAACTAGGAATAAGAATGATTCACATGTCTCTAGTAGCAGGTGCTCTTAAACAAAGTAGCTGTACAAAAAGCAAACACTCTTCATTCTGCTAATGGCAAACAGACATACGTTTGAGGGCAGGACATAAAATAATGTGGGGAGGCGGACAGGTCTGGGGCAGATTTTCAAAATGTGTAGCAAATTGGGTGCTGAGCTCTTTTGAAAATGTAGCCCCAGTTTTGAAAATATAACAGTACAGAGTATGATTCTTCATTGTGTCACTGCACTGTTGCACCAGAATAACTCCATGGAAGCCAATGGGGTCACATCAGCCTAAAACTGGCAAAATGCTGTGATGAATCCATCCCTTTGTATTTCACAAAGCTAGAAAAATTCTGCCTATAATACAGGAGGACACAAACTTGTCAATAGTTCAAGTGCTTAAACAGGAGCCTTCAACCATTTTGAACTACAATTTCGTGCATGAGTGACTGCTAGAATAAAAGACAGCTGTCCTTGGTTATGTAGGAAAGAATAAAGTAGACAGTGCAGATGTTATCCAATCTTAACATCCACACCTGTGGCCAAATTCATAGTTGGCAGAAGCAGCAGCAGCAACTCCACTGATGTCATTACAAAGACTTAATTTAAAGAGGAAGACAAGTCACTGGGAGTTCCACATAGTATGTGATTAAAGGGTGAAACCCATGCTTTGTGTATTGATTTGTAAAGTAATTTGGGACATTTTAAAATGGTAATAGATAATGTAAGCTATTAGTCAACTATTCCTAAGAAGAGTTGGACTTCAAATTACAGACCTGCAGAGTCATCTCATAACCCATGTATTGCTCTAACAAGCATCACCACGGCCAGCTTGTCCATGTCATGTTCAAAATGCCACAATCACCCAGCCAAACCCTTCTTTTGCTATTGTCTCTGACTAACCTTCTTGCTATACATGCTGGTGATTAAAACAATACTTAGGAAAAGGCTCAAAGCCAGTAGATGATGTCTGTCACTGATGGTGTGCTGGTAACACCATGTCTGATTGAATATGATTAACTGCAAGCAACCCATTCCTTTTGTCTTGTATACACTGGGCTTGAAGAGATCCAGTAATTTCAAGTGAGAAAGTGTCAGCATTTTTTTCCCTCTGCCCTGCCTACCAAGTTACTTTTCCCTTGAGGGGAGGATGGACCTTTATGGAAATGGTCTTAGCCCCTAGTTGTGCCTTCCAAATGATCTTGAGAAGCTAGGGAGCAGGTGATATCTTAAAGTTCAATAGGTTTTCTAAAGAGCAACCATGTAACTAATTTGTTATTAAGAGCTGCAGGGAGCAGGAAGAATCCAGCAGGAGTCCCCGCGTCAACGGAAAGCACCCACTTCACATATGACTCCCAGATAAATGCCCTGTGGAATGTAATCCTACAAGAAGCAGACTAGTGAGAAGGAAATAGGCTCATCCTAGAAAGATGGCCTGGGAATGCAATCCTGTGAAGGAAAAGGCTAGACGGAACTGTAAGAGTTGCAGAGAATAGAGAGGATACTGCAGAAGACCCTGGTCAGGGGAAAGAACATGATGGAGATACTGAACTCATGTTAAACAATCTTATTTTGAATGAATAAATAAATCAATAAATAAAACCAAAGCCCTGAAGAAAAGGGACTGAAATCCTGTGGATGGAGAGAGTTCTTTGGTTCATAGGCCAGTGAGTAAGCCCACTGGTGAATACACTCCCACTTCATATCAATGACACATACAATAACTAGGGGTTGAGCATTTAGAATCAACTGATACCCTAACTCCAAGGATAAGTGGAGTCTTTTATGGAAAAAAATAGTCAGTTTTCCTTTTTCTGAAAATAATTTTAAAATGCAGCACCCAAGTAAATAATGATTTAAAAAGTGTTCAGTTGGCAGACCTACTATCCTGGATCTTACATAATGGAAGCAGTAGATAAGCCTATTGACAGTGCACTTCAATTGACTCCAGTCTTAAACTAATATTTCTGGAGTGGGGAGAGAAATAAAAAAGTGAACAATGTTGCAAGTTGTTTTAAGTGTTATTTCCCTTTTCAGTTCTTACAAATAGTCTTCAGATTTCCTTTTGACTTTTAAGAACTTATCAGGACAATTTTTTGTCCAAAAGAGTAACGGTCAAAAAGACATAGCGGTTATAGTGGGAAAGATCAATTAAAAACGTGTTCTGGTTAGGCGATGAAGTTTTAAAAGCTGTTCATGCTAAAGTAATATCATTGAAATAATGTATGTGATAGCACTACTGAATTGTTTTAATTCTGCAGAGGGTATCTGAACTTTTCAAAAGGTTTTTCAGAAAAAAAAACATGGAAATCTTATGAGATGAAATAAATTTTACAAATCCCACAAAGAAACTAAAATGTAAGAAGTACAGATTCTTCTATCACATTTCCATCAGCCATTCAAATTTATACATTATGCTGATGCTTAGCCAGGGTGTGGGCTTTTGGAGTGCCACCAGCTGTCATTTCACCTCAGCTGCTACTCAAGAAGTACTAGAAGAATCTAGAACTTGTCTCTGTTTGTTTCCCAGGAACACATATGTGCAAATTGTCAGTCTGATTCTCCTCTCATAGTGGTGGAAATTCAAAGTAACTCCATTGAGTTCAGTGGAGATAGATCAGTTTTACATGGGTGTACGTGAGAGGAGAATCAAGCCCCCTATATTTAATTATAATATTAAAATTGAAGGGGTTGTTACTACAATTATCTCTACTTCTCCCATAAGCATATTTACATTCAAAGCCTTGTTTATTCTTGGAGAATTCTATATGGTAGAAGTTAAATTCAGACTAGAATTGTTTACATTAATGATTCCCAAAATATTAAACTATATGCACCACAATTTTTGTAATCCTTGAGTTTCTCTGTCAAAACAGGTGTATGTCTGTTGTAGAAGTTCATCATGCTGTGCAAATTATAAAGATTTTCATATTTTAATATTAAACCATTAATTTCAGGAAATAGAACACCTGCTATTTTGCGTGTGAAAAACTTCAGAAACAATTACCTTTCATGAGTGGACACTGCTTTTGACTGAGGCTGTCAGAAGTACCTATATAGCCTTCTTGATATAATAAATGTGAAATTCATACCCTCATTTCCATAAAAATAGATTTTACAGAATAACTGTTCTGGGATTTATTAGATTTTCCTGCAAAGCATTATAATTATCTCATACATCAACCATAACTAGTGCTTATTATAAGTGCCAGTTGCAATCATTTGCTGATTTTGTTGGTGTTCAAAGAATATTGAAGATACATTTTCAGTCTACCCAGAAAACAGTAGTTTATGTGATTACATAATGTATGCATATTTTTTCTCTAAATATTGAATGAAACCTAAGTTATAATGTTTTGTCATTGCACCGTAGAAAATGTTCTTGTTGGATTAGATATATAACTCAAAATTGGGATCTGAATTAATTGTTCTACTGTCATTCTACACATTTCAGCAATGACTTTATGATATGCTGAGTGGATTGCGTGATGGAAGAGGTACATTGTAAAGTGCCTCTTAGAAAAAAATCATAAAATAAATGAGAGACATTTGCATTTTCCTATTACCTTGTCGTAATTTGAGATAAAACTATATATACTAGTATAAATAATATTACTTCATTTTTCTACAGGAAAGGGAGACTATGGGTCTTATAATAACCTCACTTACATTGGTGTCATCTGTGTCACTCATATAATTCTACTGACTTCAATGAAGCAACCACTCCTTTTGAGTACATATGTGAGAACAGTAAGGCCCTGTGTTCTCAATCAACATGTACATACTTTTGAATCGGAAAGTAGATAGTTTGATACAGACTGGTGGATTGGAAAATAGCCTCAGGATTATTACGTGACTGGTAAGGAGGAAAAAACCTGCTAGCCGTTGTCTCAGATTTTAACTAGAGCTGGTTGAAACTCGAAGTTTCTGTTCCATGGGAAATTCTGACATTTTGAAATTTGTTTTCATGCCAAATACAAAGGAGTAGACAGTTTCCTCAATGTAATCAATGGCATATTGAATCTGACTAGATCACAGTCACTCCACAGCTCCCACCTGAGGGCTCAGCTGCCACAATGAATCCCTTAAGTTCATTTTCTCATGTTTCCTTATTCTAAGTCCACTGAGAAGTGCATTTTGAGGGAATGTAACCAGTGCTTGAAGCATATGAGGAAGGAAGAAACTTTTTTCACTCACAGTGGACTTGACCATATATTAAGGACTTTTGAACCAAGACATGTATTCAGATAAAAAATGCTGTTTGGTATGATTGTCTGTTAAACCCACAACTCCAACTATTTGACCTGCAGCCCTGTAAAGACCATGATACCTTAATATCTTATCTCCTGGTGGCAGTTAGGTAGTTGCAGTGTCTGCAACAAATGTAAAATGTATATACACTTTTACAAATTACTGAAGTGTACCCCCTCTTCAGTTTTACAATAGCTGTATAGTCTTTTTTATTCTGATTTAGACAAGTGTATTTTTTATTTTTGGTGATACTGTTGGAACCTGGGATGAACAAATAAAATTAAAACCTTTTTTGCTTCTGTACCTTTAAATGTACCTGCTACCAATTTAACCTTGTACACAGAGGCTCTTGTTGATGTTCTCGTCCTCCTTCAACTGCTGTATGATTCCTCTTATTAATAGGTAAATTAATAAACGGAGCTTTTTTTTAAAAAAAGAGAAGTGAAAATGGATGGGAGCAACACTGTAACTGAGATATAAATCCTTAGGCTTTTTGATTGCAAAATAATTCACCAGAGACCTACAAGTTCAAATTAAATGGCAACTTTTATTTTCTACAAGGCAGTTACATTTTTTATTTCTTCAGGCTTCACATCCGTTTCACACAATTGGAGCGAACTAGTCAAATGCTACAAATAATGGCTCTCAAGCATTTTCACAGATCAAAGTAGGAACTTAGTTTAGATATTTTTATGGGATACTATTATATTGTTTGTGAGAAATTTGACTGCTGCCAGATATTGTTAGGTGTGGGATTCTTAAAAGCAATCAGAATTGCTTTAACTCAGTTACCTTCCCAGTCAATGGTAAAAACTCCCATTGTCTTCCAGGGGAGCACAGTTAGGACAAAATTGAGTGCTTTTGAAAAACCTCATCTGAAATGTTCACAGATCCCCAAATTGCCACAAATTTCAGCAGAAATAATGATGTATTTGTACCCAAAGGTGGTGTTAGTTATTCTTCAGCATATTCCTATTGTTAAAAAAGCTTCAGTCAAGTATTCAGGTACTTAATTGATCAACCACACAGTGCAGTATTTTAAGTGAATAGTTTGTGCAGAACCTCCAGGCTGAAATATATACATACAGCCTGATCCACAGCCTAATAAACTCAATGAGGATCTTTTCACTGTTGTCAATGAGCTCTGGATTAGGACCATAACATTTTCCGTGACTGCTAATGAGAAGACAAAACCATTTATAGAAAAGAGGCTCAGTCCATGAGCAATTAATGAATAAAAAGAAAAGGGCTAAATACAAAATGAATATTAGCAAATTAGACCTGTTCTTGTTCTCAGAAACATAGGATAGGTTCTTAATCCCAAAGCTTTTCAGTGACCCATAGCATGAAAGGGATTTTTCCATAACTTTCCTCTTCCCTGCTCATGGCCTTACTACTCTTAGAAAAAAAGCAGATACATTCACTTATTCTACACCAGCTGTTTGAAATTTATATAAGGAAACGATATAGTTAGGCTGCTATCCAATATCTAATTAGACAATAATTTAGGTGAAGCTGTTTTAGCAACAACAATGTGTTAAGCAGGTTTCTAGCAATCTCCATGAATAACATAAAGAGGGATCTTTTAAAAAATATGTATATATTTATAATTGTCTTTTAAACAGTGATGAGTCTAGACTAAAACTGGTGTAAAATGGTAAACTTCATTGCCACATGTGCAAAATATATCTATTAAAGAATGTATCATGCATACGCAGGAGGCGGCTGAATTCTGGCATTTCCCAATATCTGAGTGCTTGACTTTTCAACGCAGTGTGTGTGTGTGTGTGTGTGTGTGTGTGTGTGTGTGTGTGTGTGTATCTGGGTATGTGTGAGATTTCCTAGGTTTTTTAAAAAAGCAAACAGAAGAAACAGGCATTTCTTACTGTGGTGTCATATTGATACCCACATGGTCCACCAGCAGACATGGAACTGCAAGACCTCTGCCACTAGAGGAAACTCAGGCATGTTTTTCCAGTGGATGTCACAGATATTTGCTGACAGCAGAGGAATAAAGCAATGCAGGAATTCTGGGTTCCATTCTGGCCTTTGGAGGGAAGTGTGATTTAGTGGACACAGACTTCTGCCCATTATGGAAGTTATCAGAGACTCTTCAAGCCAGCAATCTCTAACATCACTGCTACAAACCTGATCCAAAAACTTCGCAATGATTGTATCTATAGGATTCCTTGACCATTTGAACTCTCTTCTTTCTTTTTCCCTATAAATAAACCTTTAGATATCAGATACTGAAGGGTTTGCAGGAACATGATTATTGGGTAAGATCTGAGTTGTGTGGCTGATTTCTTGGGATCAGAAGAATCCTTTGTTTGATTAAACTGGTCTTAAATAACCACTCACAATAAAATCTAGTGACTGGGAGGTTAAATCAGGGCTGGAATACCTCAGGAGACTGCATTTCTTGTTAACCAGTGTGGTGAGAAAGAAGTTTACTTTTGTAATTGGCTTGGTATATCTTACGGAAGAATAACCACCAATCTCGGGGTGGGTCTGCCGCATTTCTCAGCCTATTGTTCTGAATCTAGTATCCTCAGCTGTTACCCACTGAGGCAAGGTGACATCTTGTTACATGGAGAAGCTGTGAAAGGATGATGCATGCTCAATCTGGTTAGCTTGAGGAGCTGTGAGAGGGTTGAGCAAGCTCAGAGAGTATAGAATCTTTAGAGATTTTAGCTTCTAAAATTTAGGAAGTCTCTACTGAACATGTGAGACCAGCAATTTTTCAAAAGTTTGGCCAGATTTGGCTAAATTTGCATGGGGATGGCAAAAGCCACAGCCCTAACCAAAAAAAAAAAAAAAAAGCCATGACGCTGTCAAATTTCAGGTACCTGCTCCAAAGCATGAGGCTGTTAAAGTTTTGACAACCTTATCTTCAAACAATTCTAGCAGAGGAAAACAATACATTTCACCTTCACCTCATTCTCACAAATGGCTGAAATTTTCTTTGGAAAAAAAATAAGGTGGACACTTGGAGCATAAAATTTCAGTCCAAACAATTTAAGTTAGTCAAAGTTATAAACAATAAATAATCTCAGTCATGGGTTCGGGGTTGTTATAAATGTGTATGGGTAGGGTTTTGTGGCCTGCCTTGTGCGGGAGGTCAGACTAGATGATCATATTGGTCCCTTCTGACCTATGAGTCTATGAGTCTAACAAATTAAAACAGGATCCTATAATGGGAACTGTCAGCAATCTGAATAATATGTGATGCTATCAGCCGTGCCTATAATAATAATATATGTGTTCTAGGAATACAGTTGTGCCAAAAGCACATTTCAATGTACTTTGGATGGAATCTTGGCAATGTCTTCATGAGTATTATCTGCTACATTATTATGAAGGGACTCTGCTGTTTTAGCTTTTCAGGCTTTCATAAGTCCTCAGATTTCCACTCTTCTTGTTCCTGTATGTTTTGTTGTATCTAATACTATTCAGAAAGAGAGTTTCTGTGAATCCTATAAACATATACTATCTGATTCTCCTCTCACACTGATGTAAATCAGAAACAATGCCACTGAAATCAATAATACAAATACCTGGTTCGAATATAACATATTTTATCAGTAGATCTCAAAGTACTTTACAAGGGAGTTCAGTGTGAGTATCAGGTTGGTGTGAGAGGAGAATCCAGCCCATTGTAATGTAAGAGTATGGCTCCAAAGAAACTGCATTTTCATTTCACAGAAAGTTTAGAGAGTTAAACATTTGTTTTAATTCCAAATTGGAACAAAACCAAGACATTTAGTATTTTACTGTTGAATAGGATTTTAAAAAAATATATTGTTTGGGTCAACTGAAGTGTTCAGTTTCAATAAAATGTAAGCTTTTGGTTCTTATTTTCAGTTTTAAAAACCATAACAAAACCAAACAAAATAAATTCAAATGAAAAGTTCTTTGAAAACAAAAAATTGATGGAACATTTTGACATCAAAACACTACATTCTTTTTTTTTAAAACTAGAATCAAAATCTACATGTCCCTGCTAAAAATTCAATTGTAATGAAACAGCATTTTGACAGAAAAACATTAATCTGGAACCTTTTCAACCTGCTCTACTTAAATTTATTTTCCAGTGGGACTGTTTTCTATTTATGCTAATTATACTTTTGTTAGAATTTTTTACCAAGAAATTTTCTGAAATTTACCAATGTCTCAGATTATTGAAGTTAATATTTTAGTGTGTTTCAAGGAATTTATTTTGTATCCTAAGATTTCCATGATATCTAATGTAGTATATGCTTTTCTTTTTGTCAGAGAGATGTGGGAATATTGGGAGGAAATCATAATTAGTTTCGCACAAGAACATACCCCATAAAATGGCTGTAGAAAGAGTGCACCATAACTGAGCTTTGACATATTACTGAATAGAATAGAAGTGACCACAACCCTCCTAGTTTGTGCTTCAACAGAGCAGTTGATAAAAAAAAAAAAAGTACATGTCTATCAGAAAAGAATGGAGAGGTTTTTTAGAAATTCTCAGAGGTAATTAGTCAGACAGTTTTTGGTACTTGATTGATTGCTTTTTGAAACCCATTAAAGCCCCCAGAGCTGCAGCAAAGTTAAAAACTTAGGTCTTGACATGAGGTCATCATTCTTCATTATCAACTTATGTGGAAAAAAGTGATGTCCTTGTGATTGAAACCAAAGCACTTATTGGTATCGCCTCTCACTGTAAACTTTCCTCTTAAACTATATTTCATTTACCTAATTTATCTGTAATCTGTTGTTATAGTTGTTTTATAGTGGCTAGCATACCCCCAGTTTCTCACCTGACAAAACTGAGCAAGTACACATGGCAGCATCAACACACACTTTGATTTCATAAACAGCCATGTATATACTTGTTAAATTACATTTGTCTTTAGTATTTAAATTGTGCTGGGTTAAGAACGCATGACATGATTTACATTTACCTATGCCATCCTGTGCTATGATCTCATCATATGTCACAAGCGAAGTAGGTTTGATTCAGATCAGTCATTGCAGTAGAACCCCAAGTGTTGAAGAAAGTGGTGTTAGTGATTCATTAGGTGGTATTTTTTCATCTCAGTCAATACTGCACCAATGCCACAGGTTGATATCAGATGCTGTTGGACTATGAGATGCTGGCTTTCATATGCCAAACCCAGAATCCGACCACATTATTATGTATTTCATTACACGCACTAAAATAATAGTTCAATCTAAAAATAGTTTAAAAATCATACAGGATTGCAAAAGTGAAAGTGCTCACCCTATGAATGCTTATTTTCTATTCAAAGTGGGTCGTGGTGATTATTGCAAAAATTTATTGATGAACATCTATTCCAATTCAAATCCCAAATTTACTTAGCCTTTGTTTTTCATGAACATCTATGCAAGTGAAATTGTATTTAAAAGTATTCACAGAAATAGAAAGTGATACAAATATTTGTGCAGATATGTACTGAGATAAGTTGTATTCCCACTGGAAACATTTGTGCAGCTATCTCGAAAGCTTAGCAATTTGGGAGCCATGGAGACTGATGCCTATGCAATTCCAGCAAATACAACAGAGTTACACTGAAATAGAACTGGTGTAACAGAGTGGAGCATTGGGCTCAATTAGTAAGAGAGCAGAAACACCACGTTAGTTAGGTGAACACATTGTGCACTGCACATAGTGTATTTCAGGGTATGTCTAGACTGCAGAGTGAAGTCGATTTAATTTCAGTTGACTCATCCACCGAATTTACAAAGTCGGAGGAGCATGATCACACCATGCACATTGCGTCGGGGGATTGCATGCCAACCAGCTGCGCTTTCATCGATAATCAAAGCAGTGCACCTTGGGTAGCTATCCCAGAGTGCAATTACCTGCAGTGACTTGTGGGAAGGCTATCATCCTCCCGTGATGAAACGTTCTCCCTCCCTCTCCCCTCTTGTCCCAAACAACAGACGAATGTTTTTTCGTGCCAGTTTTCCAAACCCATCTCTGCTGTGTGCACTATCCGGAGAGGCATGGAGCCTGCTCAACTGTGCACTATCATTGTGAGTACCACAAGCACCTCACAATTTATCCTACAATATTTTCAAGGCCGAGACAGGATGCGATGTTACTGAAGCCACGCTGCCACAAGTCATAGAATGAAACAGTTCCCCATTTGCTGCATGCTGTCACACACCATCTTCAGTTGGTAAAGCACCACTTCTGGTCCTGGGAAACAAACACTGACTGGTGGGATCACATCATTATGTAGGTGTATGATGATAAACAATGGCTGCAGAACTTTTGTATGAGAAAGACCACTTTCACTGAACTTTGCGCAGAGCTGTCCCCATTCCTGAAACTCATGAATACCCATTTGAGACCTGCTGTGACAGTGGAGAAGAGAATGGCCATTGTTCTGTGGAAGCTAGCAACCCCAGACAGCTACTGGTAAGTTGCAAATCAATTCGGAGTTGGTAAATCCACTGTGGAAGCTGCTGTGATACAAGTATGCAGGGCCATTAATAGACTTCTGCTAAGAAAGGTAGCGACTTTGGGAAACATGCAGAACATAGTGGATGGGTTTGACACAATGGGATTCCCAAACTGTGGTAAGGTGATAGGATGGCAAGTACGTCCCTATCTTAGCACCAGACCATCTTGCCACAGAGTACATAAACTGAGAGGGATACTTCTTAATGGTGTTGCAGGCCCTTGTGGATCACAAGGGACGCTTCACAGACATCAACGTGGGTGGTCTGGAAAGGTGCACATCTTTAGGAACTCAGGTCTGTTCAAAAAGATGCAAGTGGTACTTTTTTTCCTGACAAAAAAATAAGGACCGGTGATGTTGAAATGCCAATAGTGATTCTTGGAGACCCTGCCTACCCCTTGCTCCCCCGGCTAATGATGCTGTATACCAGGCACCTGGACAGCGAGATGGAGCAGTTCAATAACAGGCTCAGCAAGTGCAGAATAGTGGTGAAATGTGCATTTGTCCGCTTAAAGGCACGACGGCACAGTTTGCTGACTAGGTCAGACCTCAGTGAATGCAACATCCCAACTGTTATCTCTGCCTGTTGTGTGCTCCATAATGTGTTTGAAACAAAAGGGGGAAATGTTCTTGCTAGGTTCGGTCGTGGAGGCTGATAGGATGGCTGCAAATTTTGAGTAGCCAGATACCAGTGCAACACTGAGAGCCAACTGCAGCATGCTGAACCTCAGGGAAGCACGGAAAACCCATTTTTGCAACAATCCACAATAATGTACGACTCTTTCAGTGCTGTGCCTTCCCTTACTTTTTCTCACCCTCACACCGTTGTTCCCCTCCCCCTCTTCCACTGCCGACAATCTGCAAGTTCTTAATGAATAAAGGGTGTAAGGAATGCGCCTCAGCTGGTGCCCCTACACCCATGGGACTGGTCAGAAAACCCATGGCAGCGTATTCACATTGATTTTGCTGTCACGCTTGAAGAAAGCATGTTCCTGGTTGTTGTAGGCGCCCACTCTAAATGGCCAGAAGTCTCTGTAATTTGTTTACTACTGCTGAAAGTAGTATCCATAAACTGCATGAAATTTCTAGTCATTTTGGTCTGCCAGAATAACTTGTGCGTGACAACGGACCACAGTTTGTCTCTCAGGAGTCTGAAAATTTTATGAAAGCAAATGGGATACATCACATCACTTCAGCACCATATCATCCATCCACCAATGGATTAGCTGAAAGGTTTTTTGCAGATCATGAAACAGGATTTATTATCTGCAAGGGGACATTTGACCATTCAGAAGTACCTGGACTCCTTCTTACTATCCTACAGAAACACACCTCATGCTATGACCAGTGTCCCCGGCTTTATGGATGATGGGACAACAGCTGCACACTTGCTTTGATCTGCTGAAACCCACCAAAGCACAAGTTGTGCAACGTCAACAGCAAAATCAAGTCATCAGACGTGCACACAGAGCAAAAGACTGAACCTCTAGTCCTGGACAGCCTGTCCTAGCTCGGAACTATACTTCTGGAACTAAATGGGTCCCTGACACAGTCATCACCCAAACAAGACTTGTTTCTTACACTGTCCAGACTACAGATGTTCTCACCTGTTGGTGGCATGTAGATCAGTTGTTGCCAGGTCATGCATGTCCCAAGGACACATCTCTAGTTGAACTGCCTGACCTCACCATTACAGGTGAGATATCATCAAGTCAAAAGGGATCCATTCCTGACTCTCCTTCTCCATCCACCTCTGCAGCAGATACAGTCCCTTCCCCTGTTTAAGCAGATACAACATCCTCACCTCTTCAAGCTACAAGTCCAGAGCCCATTGTTAGACCTGCACCAATAACACCTTCCAGTGCAAGAATACCAGCTGTCCACCATAATCCACCTAGAGAGAGAAGGCCTCCTCAATGGTTGGATCTTTAGCTAGGACAAACCCACGTTACGGGGCAAAATAATCCCCGGGGTTTAGCCGGGAAATGAGGCCATCTACCCTCATTCCCTAGTTTAGTGATTGTTCTGTTAAATGGGTGTTTTCATGAAGGGGAGAGGAATATGTTGTGTATTTTGTGTCTTGCCTAATTGCCTAGGTTGCCGTAGCAAGGGAGATAGCTTGTTGCCACAGCAATAGAGTTAGATTATTAGGGGATAGCTCAGCCAGTCCGGGCTGGTTTTAGTGTTAGTTCAATAAAGACACTCCCTGTGTTGCATCTCTCTGTGCTCCTGTGCTGGTTTCTCTCTTTAAATATAAGCAATTAAAAAGATTCAACATAATAATGCCCTTCTCTCAAACTAAGTTATTTAATTTAGAAAGCCTTAATATAATTTAAACAATAGATCTTAGTGTTGATGGATGTTTTTGTTTTGTTTTGTTTCTAGATAGAGACAATAGCTTGGTGAGTTATTTTATATGCTTTGGATCCATGGAGTGTTGAAGTGGAATTGTCATACCATCCCTTTTTCCAGTACAAATTAAGCCATGCTTTGCTAACTGTTCAATCAAGAAATACGTGTTTCTCTAATGTTTTCAGAGCCAAATGAATGGCATTAGACCAGTTTTCCTTGTTATCAATGGTAGAAATCTGTGTATTTGATATCTCATTACCAATAATAAACTCACTCTTCTTGTGAAATTGAGTGACCTTGATACTCAGGATATTGCTAAATTTATCACAAAATTAAATTCTAGCACTTGCAAGCTCTTTTCAAAACAGAATACTGCAGTTAAAAATGCCTTTTAGATATCACTCATTTCTCAGCTAAAACAACCTTTGGATGGAGTTGTCAAGCCCTCTGCTTTCCGTATTTTAGGAAAACTTATGTTAGATCATGATAACATAACTGTTATTGTAGCCATGTTGATCCCAGGATATTAGAGACACAAGGTGGGTGAGATAATATCTTTTATTGTACCAACTTCTATTGGTTAAAGACAAGTTTTTGAGCTACAAAGAACTCATTTGCTTTTACCTCACCCACCGTGGCCTGTTTGTATCAGCAACCCTCTGCCAGTAACTCTTGTCAGGCCTGACATATTCATTACACCTCACACACTGGTGTCATATTTATTTGAAAGGTGACATGTAATATAGCATTGGAAATCTAACAATTGGTCCTTCATGTCATTTTGAAATGTACGTAGCACTCCAGTAGATGAAATTATAGACACTATCTGATATTATGTCCCAGAGACTGTAAACAGACAAAAATGACAGAACAGGTTTCTTCTATATAAAGGAGAAAAAAAATATGGTAAAGAAGTCCTGTCCAGGAAAGAGAGCTTCAACCTACTGCCATGGGGTCAGCCAATGGCTAACCCTTCTGAAGCTTTGTAAGGGGGAAGTGTGACCCTAAAAACATCCTGATAACAGAGGGCAAAGGGCTTACTGGTATCAGTGGTCTTACCAATACAGTGTATCCCAACTCATTAGAGCACTAATCTGTATCTAAAAGTTGTCATGTAAGATATCCGTGGAAAACTAATGATTAATCATTAGCATTTTTGTGTGATGTATGTATGCGGTGTCTGTTAAAAGTTATGGATACATGCTGGAATGATGATTAAAATTCGTTTAAACCAGGCAAATGGGGGAGTTGGTAAATAAGGCTATCCTAGATAAAACAATGAGTGTTTCCTCTCTGAACATGTCCTGTCATCAGGCAGAGACAATGAAGGTCTATTTACATATTAAATAAATAGCTAATAAGTGGGGGAAGATTCAGCTTCCAGCAGGTAAGAGAAACTTCATCTGGGCTATAAAGACA
This sequence comes from Mesoclemmys tuberculata, assembly GCA_007922155.1. NCBI lineage: Eukaryota > Metazoa > Chordata > Testudines > Chelidae > Mesoclemmys > Mesoclemmys tuberculata. Next base: position 16,765,562 of record ML675649.1, on the reverse strand, counting down.
GGGGGTCTGAACTTCAGATGATAAGCAGTTGAATTAACTCTTTGTATACAGTAATACTGTATGATTAAACTTTATCAGATGATGTGTTTTATGAAAGCCTATGGCACACTGGTGATTAATATGATTGTGAAATGTATCTTTTAACACTGAGTAATTTCAGATACTCACTGATATTATGCTTTACAATCTGTGACCAAATAAAGAAAGAAACAGGTTTCTTCCAGATGGGAGGGATCATCATAGCTATCTACCTGGCTCCAATTAAATTAAGCATTGGGTGACCAAAAACAATGGAAGCTCTATTTACATCAAATCAGCAGGGGAATAGCAAGGCTACAGAAAAGGAAGAACAGGATGAGATCATCCTGTCTCTTGAAACAAGGTTATTGAACTTTGGAAGATATAACGGTCTTCCACAGTATTCTTATCAGTAAGTTAAAAGAGTATGGGTTGGATGAATGGACTATAAAATGGATAGAGAATTGGCTAGAGCAAAGGGCTCAATGAGTAGTGATCAATGGTTCCATGTCTAGCTGGCAACCGGTCACAAGTGGAGTGCCCCTGGGTCGGTCCTGGGGCTGGTTTGTTAAACATCTTCATTAATGATCTGGAGGATGGGATAGATTGTACCCTCAGGAAGTTTGCAGATGACACTAAGCTAGGGGGAGTGGTAGATAACCTGGAAGGGAGGGATAGGATATAGAAGGACCTAAATCTGACGAGAGAAATCTGATGAGGTTCAACAAGGACAAGTGCAGAGTACTGCACTTAGGACAGAAGAATCCCATGCACAGCTACAGACCGGGGACCGACGAGCTAGGCAGCAGTTCTGCCGAAAAGGATCTGGGGGTTACAGTGGATAAGAAGTTGGATATGAGTCAGTAGTGTCCCCTGGTTGCCGAGAAGACTAATGGCATATTGGGCTGCATTAGTAAGGGCATTGCCAGCAGATTGTGGGAAGTGATTATTCCCCTCTATTCAGCATTGGTGAGGCCGCATTTGGAGTATTGTGTCCAGTTTTGGCCCCCCACTACAAAAAGGATGTGGACAAGTTGGAGAGATTCCAGTGGAGGGCAACAAAAATGATAAGGGGGCTGAGCACAAGAGTTATGAGGAGAGGCTGAAAGAACTAGGCCTGTTTAGTCTGCAGAGGAGAAGAATGAGGGGGGTTTGAGAGCAGCCTTTAACTGCCTGGAAGGGGGCTCCATGGAGGATAGAGCTAGGCTGTTTTCAGTGGTGGCAGATGACAGAACAAGGAGCAACAGTCTCAAGTTGCAGTGGGAAAGGTCTAGGTTGGACATTAGGAAAAAGTTTTTCACTAGGAGGGTGGTGAAGCATTGGAATGGGTTACCTAGGGAGGTGGTGGCATCTCCATCTTTAGAGGTTTTTAAGCTGCGGCTTGACAAAACCATTGCCGGGATGATTTAGCTGAGGATAGTCCTGCTTTGAGCAAGGGGTTGGACTAGATGACCTCCTGAGGTCCCTTCCAACTCTAATATTCTATGATTCTATAACTAAGGACAGAAGACATCTTTGCCATCCAGCACTAGACAGACACAAGGGGCCAGAGCACTTGCACACTGAGAAAGATGGATCCTTTAACCAAGAGGGGGATTGTAGTCCCTAGAAAGTAAATGTAGGTGGAAAATGTGATTAGCCAAAGGGAAGCCAGAATCTTGTACTTCTGTGGAAGGTCCTGACTGAGGGAAAATCAGCCATGGCTGGAAAGAAAGAGAAATTCATGAGAGAAAACATCTTGAATAAAGCCTGTATCTTGCTAGATTAAGTTTTAGATTTTTAGATGTTGGTTTTCACTTTTATTTGTTAGTAACCTTTTTTAATTTTATTTCTTTTACTTGGCATCACTTAACGTATGTCCTATTCTGTGTGTGTATGTGTTTTTGTTTGTTTGTTTAAAACTATAAATGAACCCAGCAGTATTTTCAGGAAAAAGTGTATTTACCCCAGTTAAGTAAGTAAGCCGTGATGTGCTTTTGTCTCTTTAAAGGAACAAACAAACCTTATTTCTCTGAGCTATCTAGAAGAGGGCTGGACATTGCAGACTACACAGTCTGGGGAAAATTTGGGACTGAAAATGTGGTGGAGTCATCCTGCATCCTCAGTGACAGAGAATAGCTTGTGTCATCTGCAAGGAGGATCCCAACCATGCAATCATTCCCCTGTGCTCCAGTTTGATGTTTTCCTTCCCTGAGACATTCATCCTCTGCAACAGCATGAAAACAGTCAGACTGGGGATTGCATCATTCTATTGTGTCCATTCTATTGTGTCTCATCTATGCACCTCTCTGTCTCCCGTAGCTCCTGTAGTTCAGCCACTCTGGCCTCCAGAGCCTGTTCTCGGTCTGTGAAGCCATGAGTTGCTTGCACCAATGGCACATATACACCATCTTCCAACAAGACAGGGAATGCTGCATTTAGTGCAATAAACTGGAAAGCCCCAATTTTGCTGCTGAACTTCTGCCTGCATTATTTTTACTCCTGCAGATTTTTGTTGTTGTTGACATTTTAGGTAGTTAGAAATGTATTTGAAACTGTCATTTTCCTGAAGATTTCAGAGAAGCATCATCTTTTCAACTCTATCAGAAGTTATGGTACAATTGTTGAAATAATCTTGGAAAAACTCTAAGCCATTTTCAGGTCTTCTTTAGGAAAGGGATTGACTTCTTCCTCTTCTTTTGTATGATAATGGGAGAGGTGAGGAAAGAATTGTTAGTAAAATTTTCTTTTTCTATTTGCAAGATGATTTTCAACAATTTGTGAAATTTTCAGATTTATTTGTTATTTCAAACTATTTGCAAATTTCTCTGCTTTGTTCTGTATACTCTATAAACGTAATAGCTCACAAGCATTTCAGAGTAAATATTCTGAATTCCAACTTCAATATTCACATGCTGTTGGCTAGTTATACAAGTAATTCAACATTGTTTATGTTCTCTATTTCATTGCCTAATATATCTAACCAGCACAGCATTAATTTCAAACTTCAGATTTTGAGTAATGCTGTGCAACATCCAATTTGGAAGTCTGTTTCTGCAAATCAGATATATGAACTGTGCAAATCATTTAGGCTGAGATTGATGTGGACATGGAAACAAATGAGACATGCATCCAGAGTATGGTTAAGTGTAGAGTCTACAATGTTAGTAGACTATTAACCCGTGAGTACCACCCAGCACCAGTAGTCCTGGGTTCTAAAACAAGCCAGGTGTGAGCAGAAACAACCCCTCCTTCCTCAGCTAGACAATTCCAAGTGAAAGCAGTCCCAGCTGGTCCATCATAATCACAGCCGTCCAATGGCAGCACACATTCAGAGCCTGGATGCTGAAGTTGACAGTCTTCCCCCACAGGGATGGAATGAGACAGAATCAGTGCCCTTCACCCTGCACTTTGTACAAGACAAGGTGAAAGAAAACAAGCAAGAGCTTGAGCTGCCCCCATATCCCACAAACGAGAGAGGGGAAGAGTTTGACACATGCCCCCAATGTTCCTGGACCCACCAATTATACATCCTGTTTCATGAGGTGAACATTCTTATACACTTACTGCAGAAGTATCCATATTCTTTAGATTGGGATTTTTCAAGAACCAAGTTGCAATTCAGCATGAGCAAGGGTATCAGAATTGTGCCTTTATTTGTGTGCAAAGTGAAACTTGCTAGCATACATCAAAATGTTTGTATGTGCTGATATTTGCCCATAAAAAGAATTGACCGCAAAAAAAAAAAAATCTTGAGCAAACAAAAGTGCATTCAATATTTTGAAGTCTAGATTGAAGCTACATTGAACATTTAGCCCTAAATTAATAGCTGTGCATCTAGGAAACAGAGGTATTACTGCAAGGACATATTGAAATTCTCCTATTTATTGCTTAAGAGATAGTTTTGCAAGACTAGAAGATCTCAACAAGTCACATTTCGACTCACTAGAGGTGGTGTCGGACTTTCAGATATGAAAAGGTAGCATCTTAAACAAAACAAAAACAAAAAACAATAGTACTGTAAAATGTTTGAAGGGGGTCTACTTTTTTGATCACTTGACAAAGTTTTAAACTCTCAATGATAAGTGAATTTAGCAGTTTTGTTATATATGTACCTATGTTTCACATGGTGTGTGTGTGTGTGTGTGTGTGTGTGTGTGTGTGTGTGTGTGTGTGACAGAGAAGATAATAATATAGTTTGAAATAGCTGCCACCAACCATAGTATTCAAATTTTATATTTTTAGAGCACTCTAGATCCTAATTCAAATCCCGCATCTGAAAAATATCTCCTATATTTTCACCACAATGCCAGATCTTTGCAATGTAGTACAGGGTACACAGTTTCAAAAATATTTTTTCAAAATACTTATTGTTAATCAGATTTCTAAAGGCTTTGAATAAATTTATATCATTCAAAATATGCGCTATATTATGCAATATAAGATATTGTGTCATACGATTGCTCTGCTAGTCTTGTATGAGGAAGGATGAACAAACACAGCTCCTCCCTACTACACAAGTGTTTGCCCTAGTGACCCTCAGACGGTACAACTGAAAGGTGCACATGCAGAACTGATGATCTGCATAGACAACTGAAGAAAAATGGGCAGCACTTATTGGGCACAGAAAAAGAAGCAGACATGGGGATAATGTCAACCAGGCTGGAGGGGAAAGAAAATTCAATAATTGTACTTTCTACAAGAAAACGATTTGTGATTGAAGGACTATAACAAGATTTTTAAATGCACCCACTGTATACATCAAAAGGAATCAAGAATAAAAGTTACTTGAATCGCTAACTCTTGGGACTAGCAGTATTTATTTTCACAGAGAAACTGAAGTCATACTAATGCATATAAATCACTGCACAGCTTAAGCAGAAGAACTATTTCCAGGGAATACTAAGAAGATATGTTTCTTTCAAACTTCTGAAAACAGTATTTCATTGATCACATAAAAGTGATCTATATTGGAGAACCTGATTGAAAGTCTGTCTGTTCTTTTGGTTGACTGAACACCATCACCACATAACGCCATTTACTGTGGTGAAAGCAAGACATTATATGCTTTAGATAGGAAGCTGATAGGTCTATGGGTCTTTATGGCTCCCTTTGTCACCTTTCTTGTGAAAAAAGGTAATGGAAGTGCTCAAGCTCTATGAGATTTGTTTCTTGCTACTAAACACTATGAACAATTTCACCTGTTCCCTAGATTTTCTTTTACAATCACCAGTATAATATAGTGGATATAATATAGAGAGAGGTTCTCTCTAATGTCGCCTTCTGTATTTTGTCTACCTTTCTTTCAGGTATTTAGAGATCACTTTATCACATCACACAATAGCTCATTCCTGATGTTGTGCTATCCTACTTCTCACATCCTACAGTCATAGTAGTTATATAGAATTTGTGTGCATCATTTGGAAAGAAGTTTAATTATGGAGAGGGACTGAGTATCCCTAGCCTTTCACTGCCAGAAGCTGGGAATGGATGACAGGATGGATCACTCAATGATTGCCTGTTCTGTTCATTCCCTCTGAAGCACTTGGCATTGACCACTGTCAGAAGATAGGATAGTGGGCTAGATGGACCATTGGTTTGAGCCAGTATGGTTGTTCTTATGTCCTTATGGTAAAAATAAGGCATACCACTCCATTAAACCCTCACTTCAACAAAAACTTAAAATTGACTGAACACCGGCATAATGCATGCTTTGAGAAGGTAGAATTTCTCCAAAAAAGTTCAACATAAATTGGACAACTCATGTTCAATATCTTTCAAATGTCTGTCTGGGGCCATGCACTCATTCTGACATGGAGATGGACTTTCATGTGAGATTAAGATCTCTGTTTTGTTCTTAAGGTCCATTTTGAATCTATACGTGCATTTCAAGTAGATGCATGTTTCCTAATATATGCCTCAGACCTGCAAAACTCCCAGAGAGTATCATCAAACATTCAAATCACTGCATGGGGAAGCAGAAAAGGCTTAGAAAGGGGTTTGTTGTATGGTCTTACAATACTTTGGCAACATTTTTTCTAATGACCTAGTGTGGATCCTGGAACCTTTCTGAGCTCAAAGAGTGTCCTGTCTGGGTTAGTAGTACCCACCCATGTCTCTGATTCACCACAATTGAAGAAATCTGACCAGTTCACCTACTGGTGGCATGTAGCTGGTGAATAGGACCAAAGAGGACATTGATGCTTTTGTGACTCCACAAAAAAGCGGTTTAGTGGCAGTGGTGCAATTTACCATCACTGCTCATGTTGGTGTCCCTCCATTTTAGCAGATTCCCCTGGACCTCTGCCACTTCTTTGAGGCAGAGCAGCATCTCACAGTCAACAGTGTCAAAAGAGTACAGAGACGAAGCCTGCTTACCATCCGTTGACAGCAGCAGATCATCCATCAGTGCCACTAAAACTTGTTTCTGTCCCATATCCTGGCCTGAATACAGATTGTGCTGGATATTAAATTATTTAGGACATTAGCTGATATTTCTTACCTTATCTACTTATGCAAAACATTTTTTTCTTCTTATTCCTCAGGGTATTTCATTTTTAAAGAGATTTTCTTACGTATGATATAGACTGTGATAGAATCTGGGAGTATAATGCACCTTGAAAGTTCTGCATTTTCTTTTATATAAAATACATAAAGAGTTGTTAAAATTATCTTTTGAAATGTTTCACACTGTCCATATGAATTTGGATACAGGCAATGCAGGTCTATTCTTTCAAGGTTACGAGCAATGAAAGCCTTTGATGTCTCTTCATCACTTGTTGGGTACATTAGATACATGAAAGTCCAACTTCAGGAGTGTGGCACCTTGTTATATCATAATGCAATGCCTCCTTCTACTATTATGGCATGTTACAATGTGATGCAACAAATCAAAGAACTAAATAAAATGGATCTTCGGAGTGAGACATCATTGTGAATTGTGGTACTGACAGCCAGTTCTTTTAAAACTGCCATGCAATTTGTTGGAAAACATTTTCGAAAGTAGACATTTTCCCTCTGTTTCTTAGATAGATGCAAATAAGAACTGTAGGAGACCTTCACATCTCTCATTAGGATGTCATTCAATACCTTTTAAATGCTTATATGCTACCAGTCTACCAAATAGAATGAGGGACTGAATCAACTAACTCACAATGATTTCCTTTACATAATCCTGTTTTTAAGTGTTAGTAATAGATCTACAGCTCTAAGTGAGTAAGCGTCTCTTAAGCTTGCTTGCTGTTTTTTTTTTTCTTCCCCCAAATGCACACTCACCAGCTCTAAAAAGTGAGATGGCACTTAAAGAGTTAAAAAAGGGAGTGAAAAATAAAACGTCATGTAAGCAGAAAAGTTCTCATCAAAAACTGAAAAATTTTGTCCGCAAACCAAAATCTTATTAGTTTTATGACAAAATGTAGATATTCTGCAAAAAGCAGATATTTGTCATAAAAAGAAATGTTTAGTTGAAAACCCAACCATCCATCAAAAAAAAGTTGATAGAAAATTTTCAAGCAGTGTGAGATAAAAATGCTCTCCTTAGCCCTCACAGTAAGATATCTAAATGTGAATGTTAAAATATAGAAATCACTCAGATTATAGTTTTGTAACCTTATTTTAGCTCCCTATTCCCAATCCTCCCATCATATAAGCAAATGGCATTATTGTGAATCTCTTATTTTTTGTTAATATTTTGACAGTTAATAAGGAACTGTGGATGCTCAGTGTCTTTTGCATGTTGGAAAGGACTGCAAGGAAAACAGTATAAAGAACCAGACCCAACAGTCTTTGATCATGGAAACTTTCCATCACATCAGTATCCTAAATCAGGTATATTTTCCTTTCTCTGTTGCTTTATAATTCCTCTTTCTTTTCTGATGCTCACTTATTACTATTTGTTATTTGTATAACCATAGCATCACTTGAAAAATTTCAGGCTCCAGACATACAGTCAAATAGCCATGCACATCCATACTCAGTATGGGGTCATGATGCAGTGTTCTCATTCTAATTTCACTCTTCATTTTAGTGTCTCAGATTGTTCCAGTGCTTTCCTATCAGACACATTTCTCTCCAGATAAGCCTAATATTCACCTTCAAGCAAATGAATAACAAGGTTAACACCACAGCCACAGACTTTGAGCAGTTTGTTCATTGTACCTTTAAATAATCTTTATTTTTTTCATGCAAGATTGAGGCTGCAAATGTTTCCTTTGTCTTAAAATGTGCTCTGAAGTCAGTCAGAAACATCTGACACATTTAAAGGAAGTCACACTTTATTTAGCAATATTATTACCTAAAGGAGCTATTTATTCCTAATTGTTTTATGATTTAACTGCTGTATACTTGTTGTGCTTGCTTCTGCTAACAAGAGTTGTAGGTGGGACTCTTGATTGAGTTTTAAATGTCACTAATTTTATGAGGCAAATGCCTTTTGCATTGATATAAAGATTAGTCAAATTCCCCCCCATCCCCCTCCCCCAACAGGGATAATTTAGATGTCTTTATTCTATTTATAATAGAAAACAGACAGTCTAAGAGAAAAGTCAGTTGATATTATTAGATAGAAAAATAAGGGAAAAAAAGAAGACAGTTGGCCTCCTCTTGCTTACACTGATTTGATTTTGGTTAGTTTTAATAAATGCCAGTCTGAGATCAGGATTAGGTCTCGGGTACCTACCCCAAAAAGACAACATACAGAAGAGAAAAGAATGAATGGAAGCAACAAGTGCTTGAACTAATGCCCATTGAAGTCAATGTAAAGAATTAGGGTACATTTACATAAAAAATTAAAGTGTAATTTGTGGCAAATGGCTAGCTTCTCTTTAGTGGGTCTCACACTTTAGCCTCTCTTAGTGGGCCAGGGCGTTGCCAGTTACCCCTTTTTCCCAGGGAGGGGGATAGGGACCCGGGCCCGCCCGCTCCTCCGGGTCCCAGCCCAGGGGCCCTCTGAGTAGCAGCTATGTGCTGCTGTCACCTTACTTGCAGCTGCAGGCTTTTCCCCTGGGCTACCTCCCCCCCCCCGACTTTCTGCCTTCTTGAGCCTAGTACCTTCTTCAGGACTCCACCTCTTTCCCACACACCGCTGTACTCCGTACTGTTCTTCTCCACAACTCCACACACGACTGTACTCCGTTCTGTTCTTCACAAACTCCTCTGCTCACCTTCAACTCCCACCCTGCCTCTCAGGAGTAGAGGGTTTTTATCAGGCACCTGGGTGGGGCCTTAATTGGTGTCAGCTGACCCTAATTATCTTTTGGCTAGTCTACAGGGAATAAAGCCTGGATCATTCTAGCACTTACATAGCGCCATTGCCTCTGCCATTGCTATACCACAAATTGTAGTGTGGGTAGACATTTGCATACTAGCTTTAATCCAGCGAGCATGACGAACAACGGTAGTAATGGCAAAAAGTGTGGCGCATACACTTCAGCGTGGGCTAGCTGCCGCTGTACGAGATCACCGAGAACCCTAGAACCATACGCAGGCTGCTAGTCCTTGCAAGAGTCTGTCCCACTGAGTCTTCACTGCTATTCTTACCCTCACTAGCTAAATTTAAGAAAGGGCAGGTAGTTCTATTTAATTTGTGGTGTATATGTACCCTTAGACTTTAAGCTCTTTGGAGCAGGGACAAGTGTTTTGTTTTGCATTTGTACAGCGTTTAGTACAATGGGGTATTAGGCCCACGACTGGGGCTCTTAGGTACTACTTCAATACAAATAATAAGAAATATAAATAAAATATCAATATAAACAATAATTCAATGATCATTGGATTGGGTCCTCAGAAACCAGTGGAACAAAGGATGAGGGATTAGCCATATCAGCCTACTCAAAAAGCTGGACCCAAAATGGCGCAACCTAAAAAAGAAATTTTTACCAAAACCAAACCAAACCAAACCACAAAAAATCCAAACAGATGCAATGCAATCTAAATCAAAGACTGTTGAGAAATTGGACCAGTGTATCCAAATTTTTGTGGCCAGCATGAAATGTTTCAAAGAGGAAAGCACTAGAGTTACATATGTACTTTGAATTTATTTTTTCATATTGCTAAAAAAATATGACTTTCAAAATGGAAAGCATTATGGAATATGATCATAACCAATATGTGACAGGTAATTTTTATTCAGATAGTGTCTTTAAGGTAAAAACTGAAGGTGTTAAAAACAATAAAAGTATTTAGACTCCACCCAACCCATCTGTCTGAAATACTAAACGCGAAAGATTACTGTAAGGGTCCAAAGCATTACTGAAAACTATGCAAATTTATAACCCCTTTCATTGCAATCTAGTATATCACACAACACTATTGGGCTCACCAGCTTAATTAATTACAGAAAATGAAAAAGCTAACTGCTTCTAGCAATACATCTACTTAAAAAACAAAAACAAATAAAACAAAAAACCCAAAACTTACCACTCTTTCCAATTAGAAAATTACTACAGCTTACCTAACATACTGTTTCTAATATTGTACAGAGGGTTTTGGAAATCTTCCCCTTTCACTCGTTCAATGATTATTCATTGATTTCTATTTTCCCCTTATCACACTTTAAATATATTTCTGGAATGAAGTCAAACAGGTAAGGGACATGGGTAAAAGAGCTGAGAGATAGGAGCCAGGGTTAAAGAAATGAGGAAAGGCAGCATGAAAAATACCAAGAAAAGCCAGTTTGGATCAACTCCCATTTTTATGAAAAAAATGGGTCACACTTTATGTTAAGGTTCCATTTATAAATGGTTAATAAAGTATTAAAAAGTGATTAACAATTTTGTTATTGACCTAAGTAGAATGTGTTACAAATGGTTAAAAATATGTTAATAAGCCAAGGTTAAAAGCAATCTGTTGAGCAGCTGTACTTTAACAATAAACAAACTATTTATAAAAACTTCTATGACCCATTTAGGAACCTTTTATGAGCTATTTTTAAATGGAATTCTAATATAAAGTGTGACTAAAATGAACACTTTCTGAAGCACTTTGGACAGGCTGAGGTGTGTTTGGTGTATGGCTGGGGTATGTGGAAGAATAGCTCCAAGCCCCCTGTTGCAGTTCCAAAACCAGTAGTTATTGTCATTGATATTTTGTCTCTCTCGGTGTTTCTAATGGTCTTTTGATGCATGTATTATTCATGGAGAAACAGGATGGAAGTTCCACAGCTCTCTCAAACTCAATAGTCTACTACTTTCACAAGAATGTAAACATTTTCTGTGATGCAGTTGTCTGGATTCCGAGAAAGTCCTGAAAGAGTCAGCAGAACATTCTTCCAAGTCTGTTTTCTCCACCATACATCACTGGCAAACCACAGAGGACCCTGCTAGCAAAGGAAGTGCCCGGGTGCCCTTGAAGGTCAGGTAACTCTATTTTGGACACCTCCCATTTATCAATACCATTTATACAGTGTGATCTTGCCAAACAAGCGCAAAACCTTACTGTTGCACTAAAGATGAGGAAAATAAAATTCTTGCTTTGCACATCTTATGAGAGCTACAGCCTGGAATAGCTTTGGCTTTTTTCCCCAAACAGCATTCCATTTCAATTATAATTAATTTGTGACCTGCTAGTTTCTATCCAGCTCTTCCCTGAATTTTATTTATGCTTGGTATTCTTCTCCTGTCCCATTGAGAATTGCATTTAGTCTCTTTGAAACACGAGCCACTGGGCATAGTCCGATAGTCTATTCTCTTTTGATTCTTTTGTACTTTTTTTCTTTTCTGCCCCATCTTTGTAACTCCTCCTACATTGACTGTTCAGTAAAACTGACTTGTGCCCTATTTACTTCAATTTCCCAGTTCTTCCATATTACACTGATTAGGAACAGGGGTTGGCAACTGAATGAGCTAGGGGCAGACAACAGGCTCCAAAGACTGGGGAGATGGCTACTCTCATGGTGATCCTGCACCATCCACAGTGGAATTCCTTTTTTCTGGGGTTCCTTGGGCAGCATCAGCCAGGGGGAATCAAGGAATGAAGTGAAGCTCTGAGGATATTTGAGGATTGGAACTCTCCTGAATGAAATGACCAGCAAGAAACTCCATGAGATGATTTTCATGGAGGGTTTGTCTCCCTTAGTCTCTCCTGTTGGCTTTAGTATGTGAAGGAAAGAGCCAGCCCCTGTGAAACAACGTTGACCAAAATTAATGAAAGGAAGATTCCCACTTTCCCCCACTTTGTAGTCAAAAGTTACCTCTTTTATTCTCCTAGCTGAAGACTATATGGAAGCTGATTTCTAGGGGCTGCTGTGAAAGAATTACTTATACTCAACATCATGACAGGTGCTAGAGGTAGGAAAGAAATTAACAACTCAAACCAGTACTCACTTTATTATTCATAGTTCACACGTTAATTATGTAAACAGAACCCCTTGACTGAATTACTGGTTTGTATTCATCTCCTGGTGTAGTCTCTATGTTATTAACTGTCAGTCTCATTTTTGAATTCAATACGAATATGAAGAAACCACACATAAAGAATAAAGATTTACTGGCACTTTGGGTAAAAATCACAGATAAGATGGAACTGAACACATAATTCATTAAATGCATAATTCTGGAGAACAGATTTATGTATTTATTTATTTAAAACCACCCCCAGGCATTTCTAATGGGGGAAAAGAAGTGTAAATCCAGAGCAGAACCATTTTTCTTTCCGTAGTCCCTTTCCTCTGATTTTCACAAATCACTCTACAGATATTATTTACAGTAATTATGATCTGCACCACCATTGTAGAATAGGTGGGTACTGTTATACCCATTTTCCATTGTCTCTTGTCCTGTGCTCACCACTGTAGGAGACCTGATTGGGACACTAAAATCTGGTTGATGTTTTCCAATTTACAGATGGAAAAAACTAAGGTGTTGTCTACACGTGCATTATTTTGGAATAGCTGTTACCCAAGTAACTTCATGTGTGGGCAGTCTTATTCAAATATTAAATTCACATGGTATCTTTATCCAAATCAAGGTTAAAATGTAGCCACGCCTTAAGACAAAGAAGTCAAAATTTTGCTTACATTAGTCATACTAGTACCATAGTGACATTAACTCCAGTGGGACTACTCAGATTAATAAAATGAGTAGGATTTGGCCTAGAGAGGGTAAGGCCAACATTTTCATATATTAGTGCCTAAATGTAGGTACTTTAATTCATTTTAATTCATACTTTAAATCATTACATTGGAAAGATTCAGACAATTTAGAGAGAATCAGGATTCAAAACTTCTACTAATTTGAGACCTTTACAGTCTTCAGCAAGAATAGGATGAGGCACGTAGCTAGGGATCTAGGGCAAGGAATTGCCCATCAGGAATCTGTGGGTTAAGAGTCCTTGATTTATCACACTATGTAACACTACCCAATTCAGTGAAGTGACACAAGATGCAAAGATAAAGACATTAGATGTCCAGACAGAAATTGGACTTATATTGTCAGGAACCTGCCATTTCAAATGTATTAACACCAAAAGAAATCCTAGGTCTGCAACTAAGAGTTACCACCTCAGTCCTGTTATAAGATCTCTGTCCACAGGCAATGCCATTTTTTCCATTGATGAAATTACCACAAAGGCAGAGAACTCAGCTTGTCATATTTTAAACAGATAGATTGAAGCATGGTCAGTGGCTAAATTTTTATTATGATTATAGTATGTATATGAAATATGTATAAGAAATATACATATATTGTGTATGAAATACTATGATTATCAAAGTGTACATAAATTAGTTTTTCAAAGGCAATCTGCTTTAACATAACTGCACTCCCTTCGACATTAATGGGAGTTTTATTATTGATTTCAGCAGGTTAAATCAGTGCAGACAGTGCACTTTTAAAAATCCCACCCATAGTGAAGACATTTTCTGTAGCTATTTGAGACAATAGCTCTGTGGAGAAATGGGAAATTTGTGTATTATTCTTTATAAATATCAGGTGTGTACCTGTGTGAGATTACCTTTCCTGAATGCACAGACTTAACTCAAATGTAGTTGTTAAAGAAACCAGACAGGAAAAGTAAAACAGTTGCATAGTTAAGGAATCTTTCCCCCACACACAAATACAATAGCCAGGTTTATATCAATTAAGAGATACACTTCAGCCCCAACCCTGGTAACAAGGCTGTTTGCCCAAGAAGATAAAAGAACGTTGACCAGGCAAACACCAGACACCAAGTTTAAATCAGATCTACCTGAGGGCTGGAAGCAGAATGCCAAGAGTGAGGTAGCCAATATGAGTGCATCTCTGAGATTTTAAATCCCCTTTTGTAAGCTCTATATACCTTTTGGCAAAATGCACACAGTTATGTATAAATATTATGATGCTGACTTCTGACATTGGGTGAAATAAAGCTTTGTTGTCACTGTACTGTACAGTGCAAGCAAAGAAATTAGTTCAGTGTAAAAAATGTTTGTCGTATAGTATAATGTAAAGACAGGGTTTTTTAGAAAAAATAATCACTTTTCTTGACATAGAAATAATTGTGGCACAAATTGTTACCAAAGTATTTCTACACAAACTATTCACAGTGAAAACAAACAATGGGGCTACTTGCATACAGGAGAAGCAGGATTAAGTTTACAATCTGATGTTCCCATGCCTAATATTTTCTCTCTCTCTCTCTGTTGTCCTCTTCCAAAGATTCTTCATATGAGAAGGCAAAAAATAATATATATAGGACTTGATTAATAATGCTGGTAGGATCATCTGGAAACATTTTATCCTTTTATCTTTTATAAAGGACAGTTGCCCTTTGGACAGAAATACTCTTCTTTTATGAGCTCTACCATTTACAACAGCAGCAGCAGCAACACCAAGAGATAGTACTTTGTCTTAGTGGCAGAGACTGGTATTGTAAGTCAGGGTTTTTCAATCTTTTTTAGAAACTACTCCTATGGTTTCAAGGTTTCACCTGAAATACCCCTTCATGGTTTTCACTCTATCTGATGTTACCATGGTTGCAATAAAAGGCATAGTGGCCTAAAATACATTGAAGACCATTTTCTATTTTATTTTTTCTACTTTTGCACTTCTGAGTCATCTTGTGCAGGGCCATCCCTTGGGGGGGTATGGGACCTGGGGCAAAGCACACTATGTGGGCCCCTTGCCTCACTCCAGTGGCATACCTTGGGTCTCTGTCACCCAGGGGCCAAGCCTGCATTTGGGCACTTCCCCACACCCCCAGGCAGGGCAGGAGAGGTCCCCGGCTCCCACAAGACGGCGCTGCCCCCCAGCTGCTGGGGGAGTGTCTGTACCTGCTGAGAGGGGGAGGGAATATGCCGCTTACCTCCTCCTATGCAGGGCAGCAGAGCTGTCTCTGGCCGAGCTCCACAGCCTCCCTCTGCATTTACCTGTCCCCCCTTGCCACCCGCACACTTACACTCCAAGCCTCCTGTACTTACACTCCAACCCCACTCTCTGTACTGATCTGCTCAGTGCCGGCTCAGACAGGGCAGCCTCACCTTCCATCCTGGGGGTAATGCCCAGTCAGCCCTTCACGACACACAGCAGGGCTGGGGCGGGGTGCAGGAAGCTCCCAAATGCACATTGTGACTTGGCGTGCCGGCGCCCAGGGGCCCCCTTGGTAGGTGACTGACTGCCTCCTGCCTGGTCCAGCACGGCCAGGAAGTGGGCTGCAGCCACCCGATTCAATTGCGGACCCCCTGCGATACTCTGAAATACCCCCAGGGCTAAGTGTACCCCTGGTTGAAAACCTCTGCTGTAAGTGGTATTAGAAGGGAGGTGGGAGAGAGAACTGAAGGTGCAAGACAGAAGGGAAGGAAGAGATGGCATAGGAACCTACAGTACCACTTCATGGATTCCATAAAGACTTCATGCTGCAAGGATTGCTAGGACTTTTTTTTTTTTTTAACCAAGAACATCCTAGGACTTCTATGGTTCTATTTTGAACATAAACTCTGAAGCAGGATAAAGCTGTCAAAGCATTGCTGAAATCTTGTCTTACTCTACCAGTTGCGGGACTGGTGGACTGAAGTGCCTCTGTTGTGATCTAATTCAAAGTAACTCTAAAAAGTGATTTCTCAGAATTGGGGCCACATACTTGTTACTTTGAAGACAATGAGACTATCTGTGTAAGTAAGTATGTTTTCAATGAGACTGGAGCCTGTGTAAGGTGAGTGTCGGAAGGTGCAGGGACCTTCCATAGAGGCTGGGCCACCGCCCCAAACACAGGCGAGCCAGGACTTAAAACCCCTGCCTGCCCGTCAACCCCGGAGGCAGACTGGGATAGGTCCAGCCAACCGGCCAATCCCCTTCGCAGAGGGCAGGACTTCCCCTAGGATACAGGGGATAAAAGGCAGGGCCCGCCGCTCAGTAAGAAGGAGACTGCCAGCGGAGACAGACGTGCCTGCCCGTCGACTGCAGCACCGGCCTGAGCCCGGCCGGACCGAGGCCCAGCGTAGGGCCTTCCCCGATCCACGGAGCTGGGAGCGGCCCTACCGCCCCGCCCCGGCCCAGATGACTGGATCAGGCCCTCAGACACCAGGGAATGGGCCGAGCTCTTGGACCCTGTGCGGTGGGAAACCCCTCCCGAGGCGGGTCTAGACCTAGACGAGCTACCTGCAGCAGAATCCTCGGAGGCCGGACCAGACCTGGAAGAGCTGCCCGAAGCCCCAGCAACCCCCAAACCCTGTGACCTGGAGGAGCTGCCCCTCACCGAGGAGTTTCCCGACCTGCCGCTGGTTAACGAAGAAGGCCTGCTAAGCCTGCCCCGAGCGGTCTACCCCACAGACCCGGAGGAAGGAGGTACCCAGGACGGGAGGGGAGGAAGTAGCCCAGGGGCAGCCCTGCTTGTGGCTGTGGCTAGAGGCCTGCCACAGTCGGCATGTCGCGGTGGGACCCCGCCGGCACAGTGGTAACGCCTCTGCCACTGTTAGGGCCCTGGGCTGGGACGCAGTGGAGTCGGGTGGGCCTGCGTCCTCTTCCCCATCCCCTTCTTCCCTAGTGACCCCAACGAATCCTCCTTTACCCCTGCCACGGGCCGGGGCAAAAGAGTGCTTGCTCGCCCGCCCTGCCACGGGCCGGGGCAAAAGAGTGCTTGCTCGCCCGCACTGCCACGGGCTGGGGGCAACAGACGGTTCCAGTGACTAATTCCCCGTTTGTTTCTGGAAGGTGCAGGGACCTTCCATAGAGGCTGGGCCCCAGGAAGGGCCGCAGCGACCAGCGCGACACACCCGCTGGTCTACACGTGGTGGAGAATGCGAGCAACCCTCCCCCCCCCGACGTAGAGGGGGGCTGCCCGTCCAGACGCACCCACGGAGGGTAGACGTCAACAGAAGCGAGTATGGAAACAGACAAGCTAATAAAGTGGTGGGCTGACGTTCAGCAGCAACAGGCGGCCCAGCTTCAACAACAGCAGCAGCTCCTCCAGACCCTGGGTGTGCAACAGCAGTAGCTGATCCAGAACCTGGGGGCGCAACAGCAGGAGTTGCAGCAGCAGCTGCTGCAGAGCCTAGGCAGACCCCTCGGAATTGCCAATGCCGGGGCAGAGGGACCTGCGGGTCGGCCCCTGCCCACCACTGGACCCCAGCCCCGTCTAACGAAGATGGGGCCTGCAGACGACCCAGAGGCGTTCCTGGTCACCTTTGAGCGGGTGGCAACGATGGTGGGATGGGACCCGGCTCATTGGGCGACGCTCCTCGCCCCCTACTTGACGGGGGCCTCCCAGGCTGCTTATCGGGCCCTGGGAGATGAAGAGGCCCAGGACTACCCGGCCGTAAAAGCCGCAATTCTGGACACCCTGGACATTAGTCCCGAGACCTACCAATGACGGTTCTGGGACAAGACATTCCCTCCCAGAGCCCAACCGCGGGCTGTCGCCCAGGAGCTCCGGGACACCGCCTGGCACTGGCTCCAGCCCGAGCAGAATATGGCACCCACCGTCGCTGAGCAGGTTGTGTTAGAGCAATTTATGCACATATTACCGGCACAAGGGAGGACCTGGGTGATCAGGCACCGTCCCACCACCCTGACGGGGGCGGTCCGCTTGATGGAGGACTTTCTGGCCACTGAGAAACCCGTGGGGCCTCCGTGAGGCGTACCGGACCTCCAGGAACTATGCGACCTACACCCTGGTTGGTGGCCAGACCTACCCGGAACCTGGAGCCTGGACAGAGCCGGCCACCGCCTCGACCAACTCCGGGGACTGGGGACCCAGGCCCGTGCTTCGCCTGTGGACAGCAAGGACATTTACAGCAGCACTGCCCAAATCGGACGTGCGGGCTGGTATATGCCGGGGAGGGGCGAGCCCAAGACCCCACAGGGTTGGGGATCACGATCTATGTCGGCCTGGCGGGGAGACAGGTCAAGGCCCTGATCGACTCTGGGTGTGGCCAAACCCTCGTCCTGCGAGGCCTGGCTCCCAAAGAGGGGAAGACCCTGGGTAAGGTAGGCCTGTGCTGCATCCACGGGGACCTGCGGTTTTATCCCACAATGGCGGTCCCCCTGACTACAGATCCAGTGACACGGGTCCTGACTGTAGGACTCGAACCCCGCCTACCCTACCCCGTAATCTTGGGACGAGACTGGCCAGACCTTGTGGGCGTTCTCCAGCGGGTGACGGACGCGGGAGGCGTGGGTACCGGGGACCCGGAGGAAGAGAACCATGGAGACCCCAACCAAGCCAGCGCTGAGGACCCAGCGCTCCAGAGCCCCCCTCCGAGGAGGAGGAACCCCCGCGAGACATGGACCCTCCAGCAGGGGAGACACCGCCCTCGGAGAACCCAATGGAAGACTTCTGCTGGGCCCAGCGAGAGGACCCAACCCTCAGCCGGGCATATGAGCAGCTGGCCGCTATAGACGGGGTGCCCACCGAGGCCCAACGCGCCAATCAATTCCCTCGGTTCAAGCTCCACCGGGACCGGTTGAACCACCTCTAGAGAGTCCCGCAGACCCACCAGCCCCACGCGCAACTGGTGGTACCATGACCCCACCATAAGGCAGTGTTGCACCTCGCACACGATGTCCCGACGGCCAGACACCCCGGGGTGGACAAGACCCTTGCCCGAGTCCTCTCCCAATTCTATTGGCCGGGTGTGTATCGGGAGGTCCGGGACTATTGCATCTCCTGCCCCGAGTGCCAACGAGCTGCCCCAGCGGGAGTTCCCCGGGCCCCCCTCGTCCCTATCCCCGTCATGGGAACACCCTTTGAGCGGGTGGCCATAGACCTGGTGGGACCTTTAGAGAGGAGCCTGGCCAGATACTGGTATATTTTGGTCCTCGTCGATTATGCAACCCGGGTTCCCGAGGCCATCCCCCTGCGGAATGCTACCGCCCAGACTGTAGCCGGGGAGCTGGTCAAGGTCTTTGCCCGGGTGGGACTCCCTCGCGAGCTGCTAACAGACCAGGGGACCAACTTTACTTCGCGATTGCTACAAGAGGTATGTACCATCCTGGGGATCTGGAAGCTCCGGACCTCCGTTTACCACCCCCAAACCGACGGCCTGGTCGAGCCGTTCAACCGCACACTGAAACACATGCTTCGAAAATTCTTGGCCGAAGATCTACGGCGGTGGGACCAGCTACTGCCACCTGTACTCCTGGCCATTCGGGAAGTACCTCAGGCCTCCACACAATTCTCCCCGTTCGAGCTCTTGTATGGCCGCCAACCCCGGGGGATCCTAGATTTGATGAGGGAGCACTGGGAGCAAGCTCCATCCCCTTCCCAGGGGATGCTTCAGTACATCATCGGCCTGCAGGCAAAGCTGCGCCAAGCCTGGGCCTTAGCCCAGGAAAACCTCCAGGAGGCCCAACAAACCCAGGCTCAGACCTATAACCGGGGAGCACAAACCCGGTCCCTTGAGCCCGGTGACCGCATCTTGGTCTTACTGCCCTCCTCGGAGTCCAAGCTGCTCACCAGATGGCAAGGGCCATACGAAGTCCTCAGGGCAGTGGGCCCGGTAAACTATGAGATTCGCCAACCCGACCGCTGCAAGAAAAAGCAAGTATACCATGTCAACCTGTTGAAACCTTGGTGGGAGTGCGAGGGGTTGCTGATCAACCCATACCGCCTGGACCCTGAACTGGGACCCCTGCTGCCGGGACAGGAGGAGCCAGGGGAGCCCCAGCTCGGCAATACCCTCACCGGACCCCAGCTGCAGCAGGCCCGACATCTGCTCGAGGCTTTCCGCTCTACCTTCACTACAACTCCAGGGAGGACCAACCAGGTCTATCATGTTAGCGAGACCAGGCCCGGAGAAGTTGTGCAGACGGGCACCCACTCCCCGCCCAGACACCTGCAGGCGGCAGTAGAGGAAGAATTTCAGGCGATGCTACACCTCGGGGTGATTGAACCCTCCAGCAGTGAATGGTGGAGCCCGGTCGTGCTGGTGCCCAAGCCGGACGGAACCCACCGTTTCTGTATTGATTTCCGGTGCATCAACGAGATATCGAAATTCGATGCATACCCCATGCCCCGCATCGACGAACTACTGGACCACCTGGGAGAGGCCCGGTACTTCTCCACGTTGGACCTGACCAAAGGGTACTGGCAAATCCCCCTGGAAGCCCAATCCCGGGAGAAGACAGCCTTTGCCATGCCAAGCGGCCTGTACCAGTTTGTCTGGATGCCTTTCGGACTGCACGGGGCCCCTGCAACATTCCAGAGGCTGATGGACAAACGCCTGGCACCCCACCTGGATTACGCAGCGGCGTACCTCGACGCCGTCGTCGTCTATAGTCGCGACTGGGAGGACCATATTAACCAGGTGGCCGTGGTACTCCGAACTCTACGCGACGCAGTGTTTACTGCGAACCCCTGGAAATGCCGCATCGGGTGGCAAGAGACCAGTTATATGGGCTATACCCTGGGGCAAGGGACCTTAAGGCCGCTTATCAGCAAGGTCCAAGCCTTGCGAGGGTACCCGCGACCGACCACAAAAAAACAGGTTTGACAATTCCTGGGGCTGGCTGGGTACTATCGGCGGTTCGTGCCGAACTTCGCCAGCCTTGCCGCCCCCCTCACGGATACGCTGCGGAAGGACCAGCCCCTCTGTGTTAGCTGGACACCAGAGCGGGACCAGGCCTTCGTGACGCTCAAGACGGCGCTGTGTCGGGAGCCCGTACTCTTCCCGCCCATTTGTCGTCCAGACCGACGCCTCCGCCGTTGGGTTGGGAGCCATGCTAGCCCAGGTGTTTGACGGGGAGGAACACCCCATCCTTTACTTGAGCCGCCGATTGTTCCCCCGGGTAGAACGCTACGCCACAATAGAGAAGGAGGCGCAGGCCGTAAAGTGGGCGCTGGAGGCCCTCCGTTATTATTTGTTGGGTAGCCCCTTCACGGTGATTACAGACCACGCACCCCTGAGGTGGCTCCAGCAGATGAAGGATAAGAACGCCCGGCTAATGCGGTGGTACCTAGCCTTACAACCCTTCACCTTTACCATCAGGCACCGGGCCGGGCAGGACCACGCAAATGCGGATGCGTTGTCCCAAATTACACTGCTAGAGCCGGCCAGCCCCAAGGACTTAAGGGGGGTGTGTGTGTAGGAAGGTGCAGGGACCTTCCATAGAGGCTGGGCCCCAGGAAGGGCTGCCGCCCCAAACACAGGCAAGCCAGGACTTAAAATCCCTGCCTGCCCATCAACCCCAGAGGCAGACTGGGATAGGCCCAGCCAACCAGCCAATCCCCTCCGCAGAGGGCAGGACTTCCCCTAGGATACAGGGGATAAAAGGCAGGGCCCGCCGCTCAGTAAGGAGGAGACTGCCGGCAGAGACAGACGTGCCTTCCCGTCGACTGCAGCACCGGCCTGAGCCCGGCCGGACCGAGGCCCAGCGTAGGGCCTTCCCCGACCCACAGAGCTGGGAGCGGCCCTACCGCCCCGGCCAAGACGACTGGATCGGGCCCCCAGACACCAGGGAGTGGGCCGAGCTCTTGGACCCTGTGCGGTGGGAAACGCCTCCCGAGGTGGGTCTAGACCTAGACGAGCTACCAGCAGCAGAATCCTCGGAGGTCGCACCGGACCTTGAGGAGCTGCCCGAAGCCCCAACAACCCCCGAACCCTGTGACCTGGAGGAGCTGCCCCTCGCCAAGGAGTTCCCCGACCTGCCGCCGGTTAACGAAGAGGGCCTGCTAAGCCTGCCCCGAGCGGTCTACCCCACGGACCCGGAGGAAGGAGGTACCCGGGACGGGAGGGGAGGAAGTAGCCCAGGGGAAGCCCTGCTTGTGGCTGTGGCTAGAGGCCTGCCACAGTTGGCGTGTTGCGGTGGGACCCCGCCGGCACAGTGGCAACGCCTCTGCCACTGTTAGGGCCCTGGGCTGGGACGCAGTGGAGTCGGGTGGGCCTGCATCCCCCTCCCCTTCTTCCCTAGTGAACCCAACGAATCCTCCTTTACCCCTGGCTCTGCGATAGACTGCTCGCTCGCCTGCCCAGCCAAGGGCCGGGGCAAAAGACTGC